>CP137676.1:30792491-31031186 GCA_037976565.1 Mesocentrotus franciscanus | reverse complement strand
CAGAAAATTCAACCAACAAATAAAAATGAAGGAACGGATCTCATATTACTGATCTTAAAGTTGTCATAAATCATTAAAGTTGAAATAATATTCAATTTTATACCATGAGTTGTTAAATGTTTCTGAAATCATGAGCAGAATGGGTAAGATTAATGCTTCTCAAGGTATTATGCTTGCGCTTTAATTTCTTTAATTAGCAATTTCAAATGAACACCAGCTATGGAGCATTGTCAAAAGTTTTTTTTTATAGTTGTGTCATAATTGCACACTTGTCTCATTCCAAGAGCTTGTAGCCCTACACATGTACATACAACAACGAAAAACAAATAATACATAGTACAGCTCACAATATAGCAATGAACAAGTGAAATACTTGTTTATCAAACCACTCAGTAAGGACAGGACTTGTGTGGTGTTACACGTTTCTTACCTCAGGAGGAGGGGGAGGCAGGTCCTCCTTAGGAGGGGGTGACGGGGGCTCAATGGGCTGCCCCAGTAACACGGCCTGGGCATTGTGAAGCTCTCTCCTGTCAATTAATGAGTAGTTGCCTATTGGGAGAAGAAAACAAATTAACAGAAAATATGAAGCCTTTGTTAAACACAAAAATACATTTCTGACCTCTGTAAAGCAGATTTATATATTTCTTACCACCAGTGGTAACATGGTGTGATAAAAAAACAGTACTGGAACTAACTTGAACTGTATTCAAGATTTAACCATCAGTGAAGGCATAACCATTTGTAGACAAAAATCATTTCACATTTTCAGGTTTCAGTTACCGGTAACAATATGTTGTAGTTGGAACAGAAATATCATCACTTTACTCTGAACACAAATCACAAAGATCTCCACTATGAAATTCACTGAAAACCATACTTATCATATTTATACAAGTTTAATTTGTTTTTTAAAGGCATTGTTTAACAATGTCAAATCTGAGATGCATGGCCCTACGTGTTATCAGCGTCTGTGATATGGTGTAATATTGAAGCCCTAAAAAAAGTGCGCTTCAAAATGATCAAAAAAGTAAAAATCTTTGAGTGACCGGTTTTACCATACTCATTTTCCCCAATAGACTGTAGTGTTATGAAAACCGTTGGGAAAGCGTTTTTGAAACTTCAAATTCCAATCATAAATATCTTGATAATCAGACGGGCGATCGGCTTGTAAATGTCATGGGATTCCTGACTGACCTAAAGGTTTATAATTATGATTGCAGCATGAGCTAAATCCAGGATTTTGTTTAGAATCTGAGACAAAGTTACCCAATCTCTTGATGATAAAAATCACAAAAATGTACTAACCCTTATCATTGATGCCCGGGTGTATGAAGCGACAGTTATTCCCAAAAGCACTGCCCTCTGGTGTAGAATCGACATGTGGGACGAACGTCTGGTTTCTTCTTCTCCACCGGGTCTTTGACCTCCCCTTCTTCCATATCATCATCCTTAAGAAGAAACAATGAGCAAAGTAATGAACACACTCCATGTGTTAGTTCAAAGGATTACATGTACATGTTCTGTCATCAATCAGCACTTACCGGTAAACATTTCATACATGTAACCTGAGTGGAGCTTTGCCAGGGTCTCACGTATGCATTAATCTATTGGCTCAAATAACAAACTAATGAACAAAAAACAAACAAAACAAACAAACAAAGTCCAATACAACATCTACATGACTTTACAGGGAGTCCTATATCTTGATTCTTGAAAACATTCCAAGAATAATTTTTATGAATTCTTTGACTACATGTCAGTACACTATACATGTACTTTTGTACTGACAAGTTAAGTCTACAGTAAAGTTTTACTCCATGCCCATGGACTACTGTATGTTTACTCTATTTACATGGTGTAATTCTGCATTTCTAATATTCAAAAGAAGGTTTACACAACCAATTGATATATTAGACATGAAATAGTCAACATAATGCAACTGCATAACTTCATAAAAATACGAATTTGATGCATTAGCATCATGGGATTAGTAAATACCGTGCGTTTTGCTTTACTGTAATGTACATGTAGTTCTGTGTCAACACATTTACAGTTATTGTTCACACCTCACTAATGTGAAACCCTGCAATCAAACTTGTACCTGCAGTAAACAGACCCTCAACACATTACATATAAGAATAACTTCCAATTTAAAAGCAATTGTTCCAATAAGATACAGCAAAATTTTAGAACGAGCAGTAGGACAACCTTGTTTTTGACGATTAAAAAAAAAATGAACCCTCACAAAATGGGCCTGTCCTACTCAAGCCATAATTTTCAAAGTGACCTTTGACTGGATCCCACACCCTCACATGACAATGAAGTGAACTCTCACAACATGCCAGGACAACAAACTACATAAGAAAGCTGTCAACGACATGTAACTCAATTATGTCAACTCAGGGGCTGGAAACTAGCTTTTCATGGAACTTCAGTACGTGTTTATCAATAATAACATTTCAATTGGAATAGTGGTGGTCAAAGTGTCACATACACTTTTACATGTACACTGTACATGTGTGTGTACATTAATCCATCGCGCCCTCACATGTGTTGCTTTCTCTCTTAGACTGCTGCATGTACATGTACATTTGACACTCATGCAAGGCGGAATATTGTGCCATATTGGCTAGGCTCTTCACAGTTGGGTTTTAAGTTTCATTTGTAAAAAGTTGCCAAATTTTGAAAAGGTATTATTTCACGTTATTTTACAATATACAGTATTGCTGATCTACAGTATGTCCAATTTCATGCTGCTTTACAACTTTAGCAAACGGGATACAGACCTTACTTTGAAGGTTTCAAGGTCTTAAACGAGGTGATTTTCACAATAACACATTGTTAATAACTTAATATGGACTTTCACAAAACAGAATTTATCAAATATTTACTTGTATCCTTGTAAGCAGAGTCCAAGTTGCCCTGTACATTGGTTTATACAGTATGTATAAAATCTTACTAGAAAACAGCATATCTGAAAAGAAATACTTACATCTAATTCCCCATCTTCTCCTTCTTCTGCCTCTTGAAATTCACCATCATCATCATCATCCTTCACCTCTCCATCACCTTCAGATTCCTCAAGCCCTGTATCTTCCTCTTGCTGATCATCCACCTTTTCCTGTTCAACCACAGAATCTTTCTTTTCCTCGTCCTCCTCCTCTTCATCTACCTGCTCTCCTGAAGGTTCCTGGTGATAAGGTTGTGCATGGTCCTCAACATCTTCTTCAAAGTCCAGCTCATCACCATGATCCTCTATGTGATGCACTTCAACCACTGCTGCATCCGAGCGCTCACGGTACTTTCTGGATGTTTTTGAAGGCTCTTTCGGCACTGTCAAATCTAAATGGTCATCATCATCCTCATAAGCATCACCTCTATGGCGATCTTTATGCACTTCTTGCTCATGATCATCTTGATCAGGCTGAAGTCTATCATCTTCCTTCTGAGTTCTTGAATCAACATCCTCAGTACTTTGGTCACCTTGCCTGTTATCATTACCATCTTCTTCATCCCGGAAAGTTTTGATAATCTATTACTACATGCACCATCATCTCCTTCTTGGAATAATTGCTCTCCATCTCGGTATTTCTCTTCCGCTTCTTCATCTTGAAGTTCTTGAGCAGATTGTTCTGCATCAGAAGTTGTACCAACTCCTGTCCTTTGATCATAAGAATACTCTTCCTGCCCGTAGCAAGGCACAGTCGGTGATTTCACTGTTTCGTCAAGCTCCTCGCTTGATTCGGCAACATCAGCACTGGAAGTGGGTGCTTCGTCTCCTCCCCTATCAAACATGTCAGATTCCTCGTCTCTACTCTCAGAAAGCTCCACTCCCTCACTGTCTTGTGTCATTAATGGTTCACTGTCATCCGCGCTCTCTGCCGTACTTGTCATTGGACTGGCCGGTGTTGCAAGTTCTACCCGCCACCCTCCTCCTCTCCTTCTCGCTCTAGTCTTTCGCTCTGTAACCTGACAGAAGTCTCAGTCTCTGAGGGAGTAGCATAATCAAACTCTGCTGCCTCACTCCCACTGTGCGCAGTTCCAGGGCTTTCAGGTGGAGAGCCAGCCGGGCTACGGGGACCCCCTACTTCCACCCCCTTACCTCCCGGCTCTGAAAATCCACTCATTTGATGCAAGTCTTCATGGCAACTGTAAAACATGTCTCCTTCCCTTACAGATGTTTCACCAACATCTCCTTGATATTCATTCCCTGATGTATAATCCATCTCTTCTTCTTCCTCTAGCTCCTCCTCAGTTCCTTCCACAATTCTTCCATTCTCTCCATCATCAAACTGATGAGCAGTGTTCCTTACTGTTGAAAATTCATCTTCTGTGATCTGAGGTTCCATACCATCCTGCGAGATTCCGTCATCTTCACTTTCAGAATCCATGCTTGTACTGAACTCATTGTCATCCATGATTTCTGTAAGTATTAAGAAGAAGGAGAAAAAAAAAGGAAGAAATTAAGAACATTTTATTTGTATGGTGAAAATATGTATTACAGTCAAACCCGTTTTAGTAACCACCTGTCTACAAAGACCACATTTTTTGTTTCCCTTGAAAATGGTTTCTCATTGAAAGTTGAAACGTGTACTAAAGGAGCCTGTCTACAAAGACCACTTTTGTGTTTCCCTTGGGTGGTCGCTATAGAAAGCTGGGCCGTTGTCCAAGCGTGTGTTGAGGGGATTGGAAGGGTGTTTAACAAGTTCGGCGATTAATAGTAATACAAAGTTTTAAAAAATTACTAAAAAGTAAAAGAATGAGCATTACATGATTTCATTTAATTTCATTCAATGAAAATGCCATAGAAAAGGCATAAGATTTTAACTTTTAAGAGTCACAGACTGAAGTTTTTGACCCACTTCAACTCCAAGACCAAGGCCAAGGGCAAGGCAATTGCAAGAGTCAAGACAAATCCAATTTCAAGAACTCTTTGTAGTTTGTACCACTACCACTACCAGAATTTTTAAATTTTCTTTAATATCAGTGGTTGGACAAAAAAATCACCACAGCGGCAAAACAAACCATGAAAATTTCACACCAGCTGCAGCTCCTATTAAAAGATCTCATTCTCAGGCTCCGGCTCTGGTACTGCATACTGGTACATCATGCATGCACTGCACTGCAAGCTGCACCACGGCACTAGCACTGGCAGTGAGTTGCCTGTGCACTGCATGCACAGCACGACTTGCAGCGACAATGCACCATTTCAATCACACACTGACACAGGTCCACTCGCAAACTGCAAAGAGACTGTCGAAAACGTCATTTAAATTCCGGCTTTGTCTACGATCTCTGAGAAAATGAATGCATCAGTTATAAAGAATATTTATCAAATAACATGACTTACAGTATAAGAACTCTCTAAAATCAACGATTAGCTGTTAAAAACGAGTCATATTCGTAATTCACATCCTCATCTTGACATTTTGCCTGGCTTTACGCTAGTAAATAATGACTTCTCAATTCGACCACAGTGTTTTCACCCGATACAGAAATCTAGATCGCCCTCCAAGATACGCGATGTCGCATTGATCATGTTTTCTTTCAAACTTTTTTTAAAGCCCCACTGTACTACTTGCAGGGGCGCCGGAAGTGGAAGGGGGGCAGGGCGGCGCCCCCCCCAATCGAAAAAGTGGGGGGCAAAACGCACTTTCGCCCCCCCCCAAAAAAAAGCCCCCCGGGAAAAAATCAGCAGTAAAGGAGTAAAAATGGTTTGTAATTTTTAACCAAAAATAAAATAAAAAATGAATTAATCACAATCACAATTATAATCCATTGAAAGAAAAGGAGAGTAAACAGGAATCAAACTTCCTGAACATTCCGCATGCCCCTATGTTTTTTATGATAGGGGTGAGAAGACATGAGCCCCTGAACACTGGCGTACTGATGGGGGGCAAACGTGGTTTATTTCTTATTCGATACCAGTGATTTACAAATGTTGCTAAAAATGAAATGATTTTCTCAGATTTTTCTCAATTTTGGGGGGAAATTATACTTTTTTATGCGTTTGTTGGAAAATTACAAATTCCCAAATTTACAGTCAGGCAAAAAATATGCTTATTTAGAAGCCTTTATGTCAGGGTTTGCAGAACGGTGGGGGCTCGGGGCTCGAGCCCCCCTCACTTTTTTGAAAAAGTATGTTAAAAGAGAAAAAGAAAGAAAGAGAGAAAGAAAGAATGAGCAACCTGCCAGTGTCACAAATGAGGTATCAAAATATGATCATCTGACCGTAATTAAATGCCTAAAACCCCTGAGCTTACGGGGGCTCCGCCCCCTGGACCCTACGCCAATTAGTGACCTGCCAGCGTCACAAATAAGGTATCTATAAATATGCTTATCTGACCGTAATGTAATGCCTAAAACCCCTGAGCTTTTGGGGGCTCCGCCCCTTGACCTTTTTGCTCATTACGCCACTGCCCCTGAAAGGTGAGCCCCCTGGAATGCTCCCCCCAATCCTAAACTGCTTCCGGCGCCTGGCTACTTGGTCCCTCTATATAGAAAACAATGCCTAAGCGGTGCCTGTTGGTCCCCCATGATCCTCTTTTTCTTATGTTGATTGAGAGCTGAGTTGATGAGATAACCACCTGTCAGTGACCACGCTAATCCCTCTAATTCCTCCTGGCCAAACTAGTACAAAGGGGCCGCTTTAAATAGTGGCAGATCCACGGGCGGGGAGGGGGGGGGCCAGGGCCCCTCCCCTGGCCAAACAAACAGGTAAAAACACCCTTTTTGTAAAAAAAAAAAAGAAGAAGAAGATGGGCACCCTCCCCTGGCCTTCAAGGGGGGGGGGTGGATGATAAAAATTTAGCACTATTCCCCCGTTGAGCAAAAAAAAATAGTGCTCACTACCCCCCCCCCACCCACCTCCAACTTTGGCTGCCATGCAATTATAGCTGGCCAAGCCTATTTATTTACAGATATTGTGCTGTGTGCATATTATGTATGACAAATGATTTGTATCATTTTAGAAGCTACTTAAACAAAATGTGTATCACAGGCTTTTTTTTTGGGGGGGGGGGGAGGGTTTCTTCTGAATAGTAAATAGTAAAAAAAGGAGGCGGCGGCCCAAAAGGAGGCGAGCGGGGACGAGAAACACTTCATTTTTGTTATTTGGCCTTATGTCTAATCTAATTTTCCTTGTGCGCCTCGGAATAGAACTTTTAGATAAAAATATGACGCAATAAAAATACCTATTATTATTATTATTATTATTATTATTATTATTATCATTATTATTATTATTATCATCTCATCACCATCATCATCATCATCGTCGTCGTCGTCGTCACCATCGCCATCAACATTCTATTTAGGCTGATCACCGTCAGCATCAGTGTCATTTTTTTGTTTACTTCTCTGTTTTCTCTATATATCCCTCAGAACTAAGTTCTTCTTCTTCATTATTTGAGGCTAAAGGTTGTGTTGTTTCAAATCGGCAAAACCCCCCCCCCCCATCCATTCATTTTGCACCTACTAATTCTTCATCCCCCAGTGCGAGTATACGTCCTCTCACGGGGTAGATAAAACTGTTTCATGTTCATGATAATGTGGCCCCGGGGGCCGGGGGAGGGGGGGTACTCAGATTTGGTTTGGACGGGGGTGTGCCGCTCAAGCCTCGAAACCCCTACCCATTTTAAGGGTCATTTGGGCAGAAAAAGGTTCCCATTTTTAGGGATTTTTTTTTCGAAATATAGGTCCAATTTCCACAATTTTTGAGTGTTTGTCATGCAAACACCCGGAAAAAAGAAATTTTGGAAAAACGGACCCCTGCTATGATATATTTTTGTAAAAATGAGACCCATGTGAGGGGATTTTTGTGTGAAAAAGCGACCCATTAGAGCGGCACATCCCCTATGTCTTAATATGTGAGTACCCCCCCCCCGGATGTTATCCTTGAACATTGAACTTTGAAATGATAATCCCCAAATTTATATGGCCGGGAGGATAATGTGCGTCAGTACACGGTGAAGAAGGCCTTTATAATGTAAGTGCATTTACAAATAATATGTACAATACAATGTGAGCATATTCTTTAGGTACATAATTAGGCTCGTAAATGGCCATCCACATTTTCAGGCCTACAAACAAAATTGCGAGTATAAAAAAGGCATGATTACAGCAGGGACGTGATAGAGAAGGACTGGAATCAAGCCGCTCTCCTTTGACCCCATGCTCCAAGCCGCCGAAAAGTTACGCGCTTATCTGCAACTGTTGACCAGGTGGTGAGATAAAAGAGCGCATGAAATTTCAGGATTTAGAATTCCTACATCAGAAAATGGTATCACAGCAACTGTTCGCTGTCCCTTTCAATGATTTCTCATCCATTGTTGAATGTGTAAAGAGTAGAACAAGTGAACACAAACTTGTGTAATTTCATCCTTTTTTTAACTTCAAAATATAAAAACACGCGAAAACACGCATTAGCAAACTTAATGTTATTGAAGATTGTAAATCATGGATTAAATAACGGGACATTAAAACATGCACAAAATAGCGCATTATCCTAAAATATTGAGTTTTTGTCAGGATGTAATTTTTCTTTTACCAACTCTGGCACACAAATTATAGGAAGGACGGAGAACTAAATTTGAAAATTTGTTTGATGCACTATTCCCAATACAATCCCCATATAAAGTTTTGATTTACACTGAAATTTTGCCGGTAGTTTAATATTTTGTAATAAATGTAAAACTGGTGCCTGGCTTCCGAAAGTCCCCGCAGTGGAAGCGCGGTTCGGAGCATGGAACTTCAAAGCTAAGTGGAATGTTACATATCCCATTGTTACGCTTTAGAACTCACGAATGCGTTTGAATAAATTACAAGAGTTTCGCCTCCTTTCTTTCACCTCCCTGATTACAGGTTGCATTCTTAGCGCAGTAATAACGAAGTGTTCACAATAACGGAGCGAAATATTGAGCCAGTTTTGCTTAGGGCGTGATGAAAATCTTATAGAAACAAATCAATGTAGGTCAAAGATAATATGATTATGAATATTTAGTTTGATCCTCAAATTATGATTAATTCGAAAATTTGTTTTATCGCAATGATAACATTTATTTCAAAACATAATGGCAGATTGAACGCCTCATTCTCATAGCTCAGTAGTACACATGTAGCTGATAGTGACGTCACATTTCCACTTCCGGTGTTACTGTAATATAGAAAAACGCCGGTTCTTGTTGTGGCTGGGCTAAATATACCATTAAAAATGTTTTCGGCTGTCTCTAAAGTAGGAGTTGTTGCTCCGTTTGTGTCCGCCACATCCCAAAATGTAGGATCTCAGCTTAGACAAGCAGTTGTCGCAGCTCCATCAATTGTTCACAAATTCACATTACCTGAGAGGGAAGATAGGCTTACAAATGTGAAGCTCGGTGCTTTGCTACCAAGGAGTCACGGTACGCGGGTTACGAGTGGAGTCCAAGGTAATGTGCATTTTAGGGTAGTGGAGTGTAAAGTGTAGACTGGGTACATTTTGTATGAATTCAACTAAAATTATGAAAGTGACTGGAAAATCATTATAAGTCTTACATTTCTATGGACTAATTGCTTTATATCTATCCAATTAAAACAAAATGGACCATAACAACTAATGGACCAAAAAGGCAAAAGTGACAAAACCGACAAAAAATAATGAATTGAAACAATGAAAGTGGTGAAACGCCAACTGACGTCAAGATTACTGATTAGCCTTATTAGGGCTAAGTGATAATATGAAATATGATATCGATATCACTTAGCCTTAATTGGCACCTATAAACCTGTATGAAAAGTGGTGTAAACAAAACCTAAAATGCATTCGTAATCACCCATTCCCACACGCGCCAAACCCGGCTTCCAAGTTTGCTAGTTCACCTAGATTAGGGTGTCTGATAGCGCACCCGATGTTGTGTGCTAAAATCCTTCCCATAGAGATTGCACGCAGTCCTATGCAGTCTATGTGCATTACGCGATCATGCAAAATTGGTCAAAGTTTTTATTATTAAGTCGAGATTCAAACCTCTATTCTTTGTGATCCTGAAGGTGATACTCAATAAAAATGAGGTGTCATATGAAAGAGCAGATTAATTCCAATATTTCCAGAGGGGCGTCATCTCGAAATTCTAAAAATATCTTGGTCAAAACAGCTTTTTAAACATTGTTTCCTGGCTAACTCCAAAATTTGCCACTTATGAGATATGACGCCCCTGGCGATAAGTAGTCCCAGTCGTATTTTTTCGCTAGCCCCCAGGGATCACAAACAATTACAGTTTGAAAATACAATTCCCCACATTTTTCGGATCAGCTAAGCAGGGAGGCGTGAGCTCCGCGCCGGCCGAACCCATGGTGATAGCGCGTAAAATCTGCACATGAATAAACATCGGACCACATGTTTACGAACCCGGAAGTGGATGCCCATTGAAGACAATGGATTGCCGATCGCTTTGAGTTGCGCATCATTTAAGCAACACGTGTACGCTTGCATATTGCGCAATTCAGCTGTTGTGCTAAATTTAGCAAAACAACATAACTCTGCGTGTATGCTTTTTCGTCGATTCTTACAAAAAATCGATGAATATTGTAGGGAATTGAAGGGGCTGTAACTTTTGATAGAAACATCGGTGGGTCTTGAAATTTGAAATGTATTATTCTGAGTGAATGATTTTTTCAATTATCCAACCATAATGGTGAAAAACAATCCAAAAGGGAAAATTGAAAAATCGTTCAGACACCCTACCTAGATATCTAGTTGCCTAAAACTTGCCTTTTTTCTCTTCCCATAGTATTGAAAGCACTTTGAAGTCAGTCAAGAATTTAAACTAAAATGTGGAAATTTGTTACTGAAGTGATAATGATTTGCTCATCTTCCACGTGTTCCTGATGATAATGAGCAGTAGGGGCGTTGGTTTGAGAATAAGGATTAGCCGCATAAAATTAAACGAGGATATCTTTGTAAAATGCGGACAAATCACGTCCTAAAAAATAAGGATCGTCTAGGCTTAGACATGTATAAACGGAGACTTGCACATTACAAACGAGAAATCTGTTTTTCACATTGCCAAGGCGCGGATCAGTAACCCTACACCTGCAGAGCGCCGCAGACAAAAGACGTCCGCAAAAATGCGGACGATCTTTATGTTTTAGGATGCGATATGTCCACGTTTACGAAGATATCCTTGTTTATGCGGAGGGTCCTTATTCTCGGACCAGCACCCCTACTGATGAGCTAACATGCGATCTCCCAAATCGTAATGACAATGTAAGTAGAGTTGGGGGGGGCACCTGCCTCAAGTGTATAATATGTATATATTTGTCCATTAGGAAATTATATACATGTACATGTATGTCTTTTATTTTAGGTGCCGGACATATGAGGTTTGCACACACAGACATCCAAGTACCGGACTTCTCAGAGTACAGACGTGACACGACGAGAGATCCCCAGAAGCCGGCAAGTACCTCATCGGTTGACCGTCAGATGTTCTCATACCTCCTGGTTGGTGGAGGAACCATTGCAGCGGCATACAGTGCAAAGAATATTGTCAATGATTTCATCCAGACCATGAATGCCTCTGCAGATGTCTTAGCTATGGCCAAGATTGAAATCAAGCTGGAAGAAATCCCAGAGGTAATGATTGGCCAATATAAAAAATTTACTATCAAAGATTTAATTTTAAAATATAAACAAAATTGTAGGATGGAAATGAAAAAAACAACAACAATACTCTGATAAATGATACGTGATTGTAGATCTTTTTATTTTGTATTCATCTTGAATAATATAAAATATATATATATATATATATATATGAAGGTCCTGCATCATTACTGATAAGGAAATTTATGCCAAAACACTTCCAAATTTTTGGTATTTTGGTATTCCTAATTACTGTTTGTGTTGGTAATTGGTATTTTATGTTTATGGCAACCATTAGGATGCATGTACATGTGGTCATGTGTTGTGTGAAAAGGCTCATAGAAATGAATAGAATTTTATCCAATTTAATTGTGATAAATATCATAAAGTAAATAAAAGTGAGATTTAGTAAGGAGGATCACATCAGGTCAAATGTGTTTTCGAGAAAAAAAAGGGTTGTGATAACATACTCTGGCCAATGTAGTGTGTATTGTAGAAAGGAGTGATGAAAAATGTTATACTGGAGATATGGGAATGTAATAAAATGCTGCCATAAAAATGAGATGTCTTCAAAGTAGAATTAGTTTTCATTACACTCTTTGAAAATTATACTAAATTTCATGGGGAATAGGTAGATATTTGGTAAACTTATCTCCTTTTTGTCTGTCCCATGTGTTGGCAGCTTTTTCAGCTTGAGTTAACCTGATGTTTCTGTCTAATCGACAGACCTACTAAAGCTCAAAGCTTGGAGCTTTAGTAGGAAAATGCACTTTTGGTGGGAGTTTCTTTTTCTTATTAATTTTGGTCACATGTTTTCAGCAAATGTACTTGCCCATTAATAAATACTAATCATCAGTTGTGTTTACAATACAAAGCTTATTGTAACCACCTGACCTATCTCAGCAGACCAAATATACCGGCTAATAGCCACCCAGAACACTAGGCACAATACAGCTGTCATTGAAACACAGTACTAGTATACGATCATACGATGTATGTGTAATTTTTGACATGTCTGATGGTGTTTATTGTCATTTAATATGCTCATGCTACAGGGCAAGAACATGACCTTCAAGTGGAGAGGTAAGCCCCTCTTTGTCAGGCACAGGACGCAGGAGGAGATTGATGACTGCGTAGCCGTCGATGTCGCCTCACTGCGCGACCCCCAGCACGACAAGGAACGTGTGCAGAAAGACGAGTGGCTGGTCCTCATCGGTGTGTGCACCCATCTGGGCTGCGTACCCATCGCCAACGCTGGAGAATACGGGGCTACTACTGCCCTTGCCACGGGTCCCATTCGACGCCTCGGGCAGGATCAGGAAAGGACCCGCACCCCTCAATCTAGAGATCCCCGAGTATTCCTTCCCCACAGAGGAAATGCTTATCGTAGGTTAATGTTGGAATGCAAAGCTGATTCATAGCATTTATATCATTATCAGGAATTTTCAGCATGCTTGTCCACAAAGCCCTTACACTTCCGCTACCAAAGTTATGCCAAACCAACTGTTAACTTTACTCCAATTAATATATACCAAGACTACCATACAATAGTGATGATACTTAAATTATCCTTTCCCCTTGTAGCCAGATAGAATTTAATATTTCTTGAGGCTCATTCATTGAAAATTATGCAACTAAACTCACAAAGAAATAAATGCACACTAATTACAAAACGACCGATGTCCCATGTAACTTGCACTTGTACTGGTGTAATACAATAAATGTTTGTCACATGGATATGCCTTGCCAGAATAAGTGGATCTAGAATTTCACATAGGAGATGAATACGCAAGGTCTTGTTCAAGTTATTTATTATTACACATTATTGGACAAAATAAAGAATGAATTGGCTTTGTTTTGGTTTACTGGTGCAAGCATTGTGGGAAGGTATTTTCTCTCCATACAGCAGATTGGGTGTGCTGTGAATGTGAACTATCACCGAGTTTATTTACATAATGCTCCATTTATATGTGATACATGCCTAGTCTTTTTGCTGTTGTATTGTAAAGAAATTAGGATTTTACTATTGAGAAAATATGTGTGTTTTACCCATGTACAAGAGTTGAATGAAATTGGAGAGACCTATATTAAAGACATGTTCAAAGTTGATCTGATTGTATTTGAAATCTTTTGTGTATTTGAAATCTTGTTGTTGTATGGATGTACAAAGAAGGCCTATGGTTTGAGCAAATGTTTGAGTGATGCAATTGACATTTCATAATTAGAGCTAAGTTTTGAGTCAGTAGTATGGTAAGCTGTACTGATATGTTGAGGTTATAAATCATCTGTTGTGAGTGAAAAGGGTGGTTTAAAAGATATCTGCTTCAGGCTCTTTGGAGATGTATCTTATGGTAACAGGAGTTTTTATATATTTATTTTGATTAAAAAATCCATTTCTATATCTAGAAGAGAAGACAAAACTTTTGTCCATGTTTGAATGGCAGACTGAGAGAATCATGAATGGTACGGGAAGATGGAGAAGTCATGAGAAATGGGAAATACAATCAAAGGGTTAGAGAGACAGAGACAGATGGGGAAAACGGAGAGTTAAGTGGAGAGCAGGCTGCATGTGTGACAGAAGAGTGGAGAAAGACCTAAAGCTAATCTTAAGCTCTGGTATAGGAATTGTAAGTCGAGAGAACATGGCAATAATTCATTCTGGATTGTTTATCCTGCAGTAGATCGAGTGTTTGAAGCAGTAAAATTAAAACAAACTCACAAAATCTTGCTGGAAATCATCTTCCATAAAAACCACAACTCTCATTTGCACATAGTGACCTGTGTTAAGCACTTGGTGTCTGGCCTACTTACCTTGATATCCTTGTCTTTCAATGTCCATTACTCTGCCAAAACGCTTGGCACACATCATTTATTTGTAATCTTGTACATTCAGTGCAAGTTTTGTTGGATTCTGTGAGAATTTATTTTCTATCATTACCAGAACTCGAGCTTATCTTTAAGAGGGAGGCATGTATCCGAGAGACACAGAAAGAGAAGGTTGTATGTTGGTGAGGGAGAGAGACAGGATGGGGGGTGGTTGTAAAGTGTGGGAGAAAGAGAGGGTTGCATGTGTATGAGAGCAAGAAATGTACATAAATGTACATTTATGAGAAAATGTGGAGAGGAAGAGAAGAGGGGTGTATGGGAGAGAGACAGTGGTTGTTGCGAACCGTAGAAAGATGAAAAGACAGACGAAATGAACCAAAACTGTACACAGGCTACAAATGATGTTGGTATTTTCATCCCAGTCTCGTGGCAGATTTCCAAAATGGGTGCAGAAAAATGTGCTCCCAGCCTTTATGGTTTTCCAAAATTTCCTAATGTGTCAATACATTACTTTAAAAAAAAAAAACAGTAACTTTTATACCCTCAAATCTCCTACACCCTCCTTTATAATGAATGAAACTCTGGATAAATGAAATGGGTTTTTAATATCATTTATATCTAAACTATACATAAATTTAATCACAATTCATCATCTTTCTTTCCAATCCTGTACCACTCGTGCTTGCTGTTCATTCAAAGTATTACACATTCTATGAATACATCTTACACAACTTCTATCAATTCATATTTTCCATCTATATAATGATTTTTCAAATGACAGACACCAGACCTATACAATGAGTTTAGTTTACTTGTTTCATTGCAGTCATTATAAAGTTTTTTACATTATTCAACTATCAGTTTTAACTGATTACTTCCTAGAAGTACATATGCCATTATCTATTTCTTAGGCCATACATCGGTCTACGTGTTATTGAAATGTCACAATATTTCAACAACACACATTTGCACTTCCAGCTGAGTTTTAACAATGGAAACACCGTTTATAGTTTGCACGATACTGAATTGTGCAAAATGTCCACTAAATCCAGTATCATTATCCTGTGATCTAAGTTTCCTTAAAGACAAAAGATCTTCCTTCCATCTGGAAGCAATGGTCACACATCTTTAAGCTTAGATGACATTCAACATGAAATGATATTCACATAACACACAAACATGTATAGTTAACAAAAAATTATTCATACCCTTACCAATTTTTTAAGTATTTAAAAAATTGATTTGTCCTGATTTATGTTTCTTGATAATGTGACGTAGTAAAGCTTACAACTAAAATTATTCAACAAAGGCCCAAATTAAACCAATCCAACTTTCATTATTGAGTTACGAAAAAGAAGGAAAAAAAGGGTATGTAATTTAAGTTCTTAACCATGTATAATAATAACCTGGTACCCATTTATAATATACTTATACATCCTGTTATATATATCTTATAATTATACATTTGGGTGAATAAATGGGTACCCTGGTATGGGCAAACGTGGTGCTCTTTTAACTTAAAAATCTTGTAGATGAGATACACTGACAACATCTGTATCATGGAGTCCCATTAGTGAATCAGCCTTTTGCATATATCAACACAGATAAATTATCAGAAAGATAAAGAAGATATTGAGTTGTATTATACATATCAATTTAGCCTTTGAGTATAGATATGGTTATGAGAGAGGTACAGTGAATGTGTGTTATCAGAGAGGAGCAATATTCCGTTATTCTAATCATCCAATAATCTTGTATTATATGCCGTGGCCCCTCATGGCTGTTGGCTTCTCTCTCGCGCATTCATTCTCGCTACTCTCATTCCACCTTCCCAATTCTTGATGTTGTCTTTCAATCCCGCAGTCCATCTACCAATCAGGCCCTTCCCTTCAACTTCACCTTCAGTAGTTGCTAGTACAACACCCTCCTCTCTTCTTCTCCAGTGCCCATACTTTGCAATCTCTACAGAGATCCTTCCTTGTAATAACTTTCTGGTTTTGTTTTCCCATTTCTACTTTTTTCCTCCTTGATTCCTACAACTTCTCATCTAAACATGGAGATGCATGCTTAAAGTGTACCAATCAACTAAAAAAAATGTGTGTATCAATAGCAAGGATGTATAAAATCAACCTCAAAAAAGTTTTTCTGGCATGCTATGGGCTAACGGATAATGAGTATTAAAAAAAAAAGAATAACATAAAAGTGCATCCATGGAACCCAAGTCGGACTTGGGTTTCGTGCGTCCCTTTTCGATGCAAGCGCGTATGTGTGTGTCTAGTTGTCTTTTCAAAAGTCGCTTGTATGTTAATTGAGAGCATATTTAAACTTGCAATATCTTTTTGTATAGAAGTAATACATGAAGCTCATATCTTGAATATAGTACCTGTATAGCAAAATTGATCCCTAACATACAAATCAAAACATTTTTTGGTGTTTGGTACACTTTAATAACTTAAATGCACAACATTCAATAATTCTTCACCAAAGGGCCTACAATCTTCAGTCACAAAGTACTCTTTTCAAATGAGCAATACTGATTTCTTTCACTTTGAACAAACATACAATTCTCATCGCTGCAGATCCAATATGGACCAAAAGGGACTAGCAAATAAATATTATTGAAATGAACCTGTGACCCTTTAAATGGGCTCCAATTCAATGCAGATTATCCTTGCATCACAACATAAAACTAGATGGAACTTCAACTGCGCGCAGTCGAAAATGATGCCTCCGCCATGGAGCAATTTTACAAACCAAAATGGAAGCAATTTTTAAAATTCAAGTTTGATTGTAATCCATCTGTTGGTTCTAATGATAACGCGATCACGAGCTATTTTGAGATACATAATGAGCCCTGTGACCTTTGACCTCGTGACCCTAAATCTAATCAGTTCATTGACTCTGCAAGATACATACATGACCCAAGTTTGGCGGTAATCCATCAATCGGTTCTTGAGATAACGTGATCACAAGCTATTTTGCATACATAATGAGCCCTGTGACCTTGACCTTTGACCTCGTGACCCCAAAATCTAATCAGTTCATTGACTCTGCAAGATACATACATGACCCAAGTTTGGCGGTAATCCATCAATCGGTTCTTGAGATAAAGTGATCACGAGCTATTTTTGCATACATAATGAGCCCTGTGACCTTTGACCTCGTGACCCCAAAATCTAATCAGTTCATTAGCTCTGCAAGATACATACATGACCCAAGTTTGGCGGTAATCCATCAATCGGTTCTTGAGATAACGCGATCACAAGCTATTTTGCATACATAATGAGCCCTGTGACCTTGACCTTTGACCTCGTGACCCCAAAATCTAATCAGTTCATTAGCTCTGCAAGATACATACATGACCCAAGTTTGGCGGTAATCCATCAATCGGTTCTTGAGATAAAGCGATCACAAGCTATTTTTGCATACATAATGAGCCCTGTGACCTTTGACCTTTGACCTCGTGACCCCAAAATCTAATCAGTTCATTAGCTCTGCAAGATACATACATGACCCAAGTTTGGCGGTAATCCATCAATCGGTTCTTGAGATAACGCGATCACAAACTATTTTTGCATACATAATGGGCCCTGTGACCTTTGACCTTGGACCTCGTGACCCCAAATCTAATCACTTCATTAGCTCTGCAAGATACATACATGACCCGAGTTTGGCGGTAATCCATCAATCGGTTCTTGAGATACGCGATCACGAACTATTTTTGCATACATAATGGGCCCTGTGACCTTTGACCTTGGACCTCGTGACCCCAAAATCTAATCACTTCATTAGCTCTGCAAGATACATACATGACCCAAGTTTGGCGGTAATCCATCAATTGGTTCTTGAGATAACGCGATCACGAGAACGGGACGTACGTACGTACGGACGGACGGACAACCAGAAAACATAATGCCTCCGGCTACGTTGTAGCGGAGGCATAACAAAGACATTTTGTCTAAAGTTTGAAAGTGTTTTACACAGTTCTACACATATCGAGAAGATATTTTCACTCAAAACCAGAAGGGTGTTAGACTCTATATACAGTCAAACCTGCTTGAGCAACCACCTGTATAGAAAGACCACCTGTCTATAGAGACTACATTTTTCATTCCCCTTGAATATGGCTTTTCATTGAAACCTGTACTAAAGGAACCTGTACATAAAGACCACCTGCCTATAAAGACCACGTTTCATGTTTCCCCTGAGCAGTCTTTTTTTACAGGTTAATGCACTTCTGACTCGAAGCGAAAACATGTCCCGATGAATCTTTGTTAGGCCTTGTTCAGATATGACACAGCGAAACCATGTAATACACTCCACGTTTCTGTATCTTACAACACAGAGCTCAGTGAATACGAGCAGGACCTTTGATGCGCATCGCTGCCATTCATTGACACCTCAAAAAAACGTGGTGGTTTTTGTGTGATGGTTTACCGTGTCAAATCTGAACGCGCCTTTACAGATGATCCCTCTGTGCGAGACATGCTGGTACCAAGCACGAAGCAAGCCACTCCAAAATTCGTAAATCCAGGTGGTAGCTAGCTTGTAGTACAGACAATCCAGAAACAACATGCAAATGGCTCTGACAGTGAGCCTCAACAGTTCATATTCTACCATCATCAATATCTATCGTCACATCTGATAAGTAGCTGAACCTCCGTTGACAGCGTTGTAGATGTAAGTGTTGTTGAAAGGCACAAACTGACGAGTCACGACCTTGATGACCTCTTGAGCGGCCACGCCCCCGATGAACGCAGCCACCGAGTGGAGCTCAGCTGCACCATACCGACAACTGAAATAATATAAATCATGACAGCAGTAAAATAAATTCCTCCTCTAAAATTCCTCAAAACTCCCATACAAAGATATATTTGATTACAAAAATGTAGAAAATGACTTGTAACTGGTCGTGGTATTGAAGTGGTAGTAAGTTCACTAAAATGATCTTAGTGATACACTGTATAAATATTTTATGGTTTGGCATAAGATGCAAATTTTGCACTATAAATGGATATCATACCTTCACTGCATCACAAACATAAATGTCTTTGTGATAATACAATTCGTTACTGATATTCAAATGAGGAATGGGAAAATCATGTACTAACAATTGGTAAGTAGCACATATGGTGGAAAATACTTGCATAAATTTGAATACATTATACACTTATTCTGTTTGATTGCTTACATTTCCCTGAAGAAGTCTTCCTTGATGGTTGCACTGATGTTCCATTCCTGTAGTAAACCGTTTGCACAAGCCTGGTTAAAGAGAAAACACAAAAATTGGATAAGAGGGGTGTTTCACAAAGACTAAGATCGACTTTAAGTTGGACTTAACTATGGCAGGCCATTCATGCCACTGTTTGCTCTCACCATTTACCGGCATTGGTCTCTCAAGAGACGTACAAATCATGGTCACAAATCTACAGAATTTACAATTTTTTATAATTCATTATTGAAGGAAAAAGTATAATCTACAGATCATAATGGTGAGAGCAATCAATGGCATGAATGGCCTGCCATAGTTAAGTCCAACTTAAAGTCGATCTTAGTCTTTGTGAAACACCCCCCTGGATTGCTTTCTCCATTTAAAATGATAGCAAAAACTACACCAACAACAACACATAGAAACCTATTGGAAATACCTGAGAGTAATTTATCTCTTTGGAATGAAAGAGAGTAATGTGAAACTAAATCAGTCTTCGATGGTTGAAGTTCAACAAAGGAAAATGTCCATGTGTGCATAATCTTATGTTAAAGTTTAAAGTGACAAGCTTAATCTTTAGTTTTATGTTATGACTATTATAACATCACATATTTCTTTACAAAATATAAAATGGCTGCTTAGGAGGTAACCTAAAATGGTTAAATTCTGAATTGAATTGATTTATTTCCACATTTCCATAACAAAAATCAAAAATATACATGATATACATAGTAATTATTCAATAATTAATGATATAAATAACAATAACAACATTCACATATTTCTTCATGAGCGAAAGTTTGTATACCGTAATCAATACCGGTACTGAATTGAAGGTCTCAAAAAGGTTTATGATTGATCTAAATTAATTGCAACTCATCATCGAGTTTTATATTAATCGCAAATCCTACTGTAAGAAACTTATAATTAGGAGCTTAATTGGAGGACATTTGACCTTAATTGGAGGACAAATAACAACTCTTTACAGGACAGACCCCTAACCATGGTCTAAATGTTGAGTTGATATTTACCTTTAATCTTCCAAAGTCCTCTTCTATCTGGTTGTCACACCATCCTGGGTATTGGTTGTACTGGTTAAAGAACTTATCTACCGCCCTCAAGGCCACATGCAGACACATCTCACTGTCTGGGTTCTCTAGATTCATGGCTGAATGAGAGAACACAGGAGGACAAAGAAATCAGTTGATTACCGGTAAAGAACATGCATTAATTTATATGTATTTATTTGGATTTTTGCTGAAATTTCTTTTCAAGCAAAATTTGTTCAGGTTAAAACAGCTTTAAGGCTTGATTTGGTCAGAGATATCCAGTTATGGTTGAGGTATTGGATTTTAGCTGAAATTTTGGTTTAGGGTTTGGTATACCGTATTTGCCGGCGATAAGGCCGCAGCGCCGAATAGGCAGCACCCCCGATTTTGACATTTCATAGACTAAAAAAAAAAAAAAAAAAAAATGGAAGGAAAAAAACCAAACAGACCAAACAAAATTATCGTAAATTTCTTGTAGAAAACTATTTTTTCTACAAACTGATACCAAATTCATCAATATTTTTTATAAAATTTACAGTAAAAAAACCAGACTTTTTGATATTTTTGGAAGAGAAAATACTGTGGCCTTTACGCCGGCAAATACGGTAGTGTTTGCGATTTGATCCCGAGTTCCTGAATTTGATTACCGGTAGTGTAGGACATAGCAGTGTTGCTAGAGCACCTTTTTGTACAATCTGTCAGATAGATGAACTGCCATTAAAATCGTGAAGCAGAAAGATTTGTTGTTGTTATTGTTTCCTATTCTCTTTTTACCATAAAATTTCTCTATCATGGATGGATTGAAGGTCAAAATGAGTGGAGACTTTACCTATATCAGCTACATTAGCCTTCTCTGGTATGTGCTCATCTGCCAATGCTCTGCATCTCACCAACCGGAGGAAGGATGCATTCTTGCAGAAAAGACGAATCTCCGAGTCCGGTATACTATCTGGAGACTGAAGGAGAATAAGCAATAACAATAATGATATGCTCAATTTCTACATTGCCTAATACATCTACGATGCCTCTAAGCACTTAGATTATCAACCTGGTTATTGGATTCAGACTTGCCCCCACACAATGTATACACCTTCTCCACTACCAGGGAACATTCCAGCCAGACATCTTTTAAAAGACACCCACAATGCTGAATAATCCACAATGACTTTGGCACCCTACCAGGTACTCATTTGACATCTGGGTGGAGCGAAGTAATGTCGATGATATGTTTTGCATGAGGATAGAAGTGCAGTGCCTGGAATCAAACCAATGACCTTTGCATCTCCAGTCAAGTGTTTCAACCAATCAGCTATGGCACCTCAACAGAAAGAACATTCCTGGACTAATATCTTCATTGAAACCTACATGTATTTTCAGGGAAATTTTTCCTCCATTGTACTGTAACTTACGAGTTGCCACTTTCTTTATAGCAAACAAAGTTGATCAGGTAATGCCAAATTGACAGAGAAGGAATTTCAATCATTCTTAATTTAAAAAAAAAATCTTTATCACTATGCCAACTCTTCCATTTTGTACAAATTGCTATAAATTGTCATTCTGTTACAAAATGACACATATAATAAAAAGAAAGTAGGAACCAATTTCATGATTACATAACTTTCATTGAATTACTAAAATCTAAGAAAATTTTCAGAATGAGACTGACACTGAATACTCCAGAAGAATCCTAGACATCCCGACCACCAGACACCCGACCCTATACAACCCGACCCAATACCCTGGACAACTTGACTAGGTCGAGTTGTCCAGGGTGGAGTGCTTTGGCGGACAGCTCGACCCACTTTTGGAAAGACTTCCTTTTGCAACAGCCACCTAAACCTAAACTTAAACCTAACCCTATTTCATCATGTTTTATATATCATATTATTATTAGATATATCATTCTTAGCTGTACCCATATTTTTTTTGAGGGGAAAACAAGGGGGTCGAGCTGTCCGCCGAAGCACCCCACCCTGGACAACTCTATCTGGTCGTCCAGGGTCGGGCTGTCTGGTGGTCGGGCTGTCTGGACCTCCTCCAGAAGTACATAGGACAACTAAAGACAATGAGGATTTAAACCAGGGTCCCGTTGCATAAAAATTATCATTGATGGTAACTTTGCTATCAATGGTAACTTCCATGGAATACTTGATTTTGATTGGCTGTTGAGCAATGTTACCATGGTAGTTACCATTTTTATGCAACAGGTCCCAGGTCTAAATTAAAGCCCACAGTTATGATAAATACCCCTGGGGTCAGTTTCTTGAAACTGTCATAAGTCTAAAATTCATGGACATCCCATAGAAACGTGTATTAATTTTTATGACACGTTTCAATGGGATGTCTTAGAAGTTAGGCTTATGGTGATTTATGGAAACAGCCCACTGATTTATCAATGATTATCTCTGACTACAGGAATATCAAGGTACATGTACAAGCTAAATGTAGTGGCACTACAACTCTAGGAGTTACCAAAAGTGTCATTCAGATAGGTCATATTTTCAACTTTTCGTTCTCCAATATAGGCAATATCACATACAAAAATACTGTTTGCATTTTGGGCGTGTCTTATTGTGCCACTACATTTTGCTAAGCTACATAAATAAGGATAATTAAATTTGTTTCATATTTACCCTCCCCAGAGAAGCCAATATTTGTTGTACGCGTACGGATACTGCTGATACATCATGTCTTGACTGCTCTAAATATCTAAGGAAACAAAAGGAAAAGAAAAAGAGTAAAGGTCAAAGGTATAGGTATCGCCAGGGGAGGTATCACCGTAATACAATTCATTTGAATTCATGGACTGTGCAAGAAAGATCCTGCATATCTAAATTTTTCCCTCTCAGTACAACACAAGTTTCATTTTAAAATACCCAAGACAACTTAAATTTTTTCTAACAAAGAAGCAAAAGCCTGAATTTTGCTTACACATTCTGCAGCTGTATGTATCTCTTGGAGTCAGCCGTCATGTCTGGGATTGACCCTCGTAGAGGGAGTGCTCCATTTCCTTCATTCTCAGTAAACTGTTTGACTGCCTGGGCCAGGATCCAGTAATTGGAACTCTACAAAACAAACAAGTGTATGGAAACGTTCTTTACTCCAAGAATGTCAAGTCAAGTCAGACTAAACATGAGTGATAGGGTAAATTTTACAATTCTTCTCCCTGGGGGCTACTACTGTAAACGTGAATATTTGGAGTACATTAATTTTCGCGGATTCCGCGCTAAGACTTGGCTTGGAACCATGTGGGATGTGGGATGTACTGGACCTACCTTTGGATCCTGGTCTCAGTTTAATAGGGAAACATTCTATACCTAAGTAACAATTTTAACACAGAGACTTGTTTTGTTGTTTGCTACCTTGGACCAAGCTCATAAACAGTCCCACCTACCTCTGAAGTTAGACCTGTGCAGGATGGGTCATTTAGGATATCCTGGACTTGGCTTGGGATCCTGGTCTTGGTCAGGGAAACATTAACAGCCTTGATGGCTTCATCAAAGTTCTCCTCCATCTCAGGAACACCATGTTCATTCTTCAGAATACCTTGCCTGATGATATCCTTGAAGGCAGTTTCTCTTTGTAGTTCTTGGGCATTTCACCATCATGCTGTATCACGAAACAAGGAACAAATACTTTATATTCCTATTCTGGTAAATAATTTTCAAAGTACTCCCTTCTTCCTCAATTTGACATTGATTTCACAGATTTTCTATTTTCATAATGTAACTTCACTCTTGTGACCTGCTATCTACTTTCCAAACTCAGCTTAAGACATACCTATACCTGTATTTCACATATTACAACTAGCCACTACCCCTGTCTTTCCCAGGTGAAGCATGGACAGCATATTCAGTATTTTTTCAGCCTCATCTGCGCCTGTGATCAGGCAACTAGAAATTGGCACTCGACAAATTCCTGGAAAAGATTGAATTTTGTATGACTAGATGTACATGTCATCAATCAATCACACTTTTAACAGCTCCAGGAGCTAGTTTATCATTCTTTTTGGAACTCATTCACTCACAATGAAAACTTATCTCCCACTTCTGACCCTCATTTGAAATCCCTGTTCCCAAAATACAATGTATGTATGTTTGCATACTTTCTAAATTCATGTATTATCAGTATAATATTTCTTGCTCTAGCTCTTGCTACAGAATCTCTTACCCCTTTCTTCCATTCCTCTAAGTACTTGTGTAGCAGGATGAGGTAAGGGGTATGCATGTGGTCCTGAAAACATGATAATCCGAAAGGGTTATATGCTAAAATAACACATCCAGTAATAAATACATATACCACAAGCTATGAGATAAACCAAAATATATGATCTTGCACAATGAATAATAATCATAATAGCCACATTTATATTGCACACATATCCATCTCCAGGGATGCTCGACGAAGTGCCGACAAAGTAGTATTATTACCCTGGCTTTAACCCAGCTGCCCCAAGGCGCTAAAAGTTTTAAAGGAATAAATTTCTACCAGGTACCCATTTAGTACACCTGGGTGGAGAGTGGCAAATGTAGATTAATATCTTACTGAAGGACACGAGTGTCCTGGCAGAACTCCAGCTGTGAACCATGTGATCCACAATCTGGTGTCGTATCCGATGACATATCCACTAGACACCTCAACATAAGTATCAAACATGAATATCTAACATGAATAGCGCAACATAATCAATATTCATCATTACTTCTGCAATACCAGAAGTTTAAAGGGGTGTACCATGGCAAATTCTGGTTAACGCCATCTACAACTTCTTTTGGACAACTGCACATAAACGATTGGACTTGATTAATGGTAGTCAGCGACTTAATCTCTACATGGTCAGCGCGTGCTAGCGTTCGCGAAAACAGACCGAAGTTCTCCTCACGCTTCGGTTTCGCGTATGTTGCATGCACGTGAATACTGCGATCGCGTACACCCGATTGGCTCTGAGTCAGGCCACGGTAAAGACACAAAGTTTCGTCATGCTACACCCCCTTTAAGTATTAAATGACATTAAGTTGATAATGCACGCTTATGCACCTTTCTTCCAGCAATCGTACCCCTCGATGGGGTCATAACGTACCTGTTTTGTCATAGCGCTGAGATCAAATGACTTGGCAAACTCTACAAAACTAAGGAATGGACGGTCAAGCCTCAGGTCATCATGGGCGTTGTCTGGGTGAGATTCAATTACTGAAAGAGATAAAAATACATGAAGAGTGACCAGCGAGTCAACACATGTTGAAGTGAGTTGGCCTTGTTGTCAACTCTTGTCTGCCCATTGAAAACAGGGTTTTGGCTTGTTTTTTTTTTTAATTCAAAAGCAGATTGTGTTGCCAATCTCTTGAAAGTACAGCAAAATTCTTTCTTACATTGTAAGACACTGAGTTTGAGGCCGAATCACATCTTTCTGATTGTGACATTAAAGTTTGGCACCCAGATCTAACAATCATTTCTAATTGGCACATGGCTGTAAAGATCAAACTACACACACACGCCTTGTATGGCTTCTTATATTACCTCTACAAGATTCCGTAAATCTCCGTGTATAAGGCGCACTTTTTTGCCGCCGAAAAAATTTGAAAGTCGGGGGTGCGTCTTATACACAGGTACAAAAAAAAAAAAAATGATTAAAGTTTCGATTTGTGACCCTCCACCTGGCACTATGCCTGGCAATGTCTCCCAGCTCAGTAATCGGTGTGTTGACTCACCACTCGGAAACTAGAACAACACTCAAATTTGTCTGTCATCTTGGTTTGAAAGTAATCTTTCTAATAGATGTCAATATGTAGTTTAAAATAATAATTCCTCCAATTTTTCTTCTATTACACATGGCATACCACAAGGTCCTATCCTAGGTCCTCTACTGTTTTTAATTTACATTAATGATCTTACACATTCTTCTAAAAAACAAGTTCACAAGCACAAATCGGCGCCTTCAACTGCACCTCACAGTTGAAAAAAAAGGGTGCGCCTTATACACATGTGCGCCTTATACACAGAGATTTACGGTATGTGAAGACAAACTAAAAGTAGCCAATTCATCAACTCTTCATAACACATTTCTATAAACATGGTACATCACACATGAGAAACACAAAATAACCGACTAATTGCTTTATGTTAATTGCAACAATCATAACGATGTTAATAATTTTGTTCTCATTAAACTTTACACAAATCAATAATTGATAACTAGAAATATCGCAATTTGTATTGCCGCGCAATGCGAATGTATCCCCCGGCAGTGGCAGCGATTTTGTGCATCCTAATGTTCGAAGGAGGGACAAAGATCCCCTCTCCCCTCCCTGAAACAAAACGATGATGTAGAGATCGCCACTAGTGGCTCGGACTATTGTCAAGACTAGGATAGGAACAGCATCACCAAACCAATATGTGTTTAGATTAGAGTATAATGCATCTCTGTACAAAATTTGAAAGAAATCTTTTAAGAAATGTGGCAGTTAGAGCACACAAAAGACAGCCACCAAATGCGACCTTTGACCCTATAACAGACGGAACACAGGTGGCAGCATCACCAAACACTAAAGATGTGTACATTGTACTAAGACACACCTCCATACAACATTTGAAAGAAATCCGTCAAGAAATGTGGCAGTTAGAGCAACTAAAAGACATATGACCTTTGACCATATAAAAGACGGAACAATGAGGGCAGCATCGCCCAAAAGTGTAGATGTGTAGATTGTACCAAGATACATCTCCTTTCAAAATTTGAAAGAAATCCGTCATGAAATATGACCTGCAGAGCGCACAAAAGACAGCCACCAAAATACGACCTTTGACCCTATAACAGACGGAACACAGGTGGCAGCATCACCAAACACTGAAGATGTGTACATTGTACTAAGACACACCTCCATAGAGTGGTGAAGTGTGACGTCATCAAAAATCTATTTTTTGAATTTCTCAATTTTTTCTTCATTTTCCGAAAGACCACAAAAAATAATCTTCAAATGTCGAAAACCAATTGAATATGTTAAGTATTGGCTGAGATATGACCATCTGAATAAAAAGATTGCCTATGGGAACTCAGTGTTATATTGCTCTGGCTCCTAATGTTATGAGCCAGAGCAATATAACACTGAGTTCCCATAGGCAACCTTTTTAATCAGATGGTCATATCTCGACAAATGCTTAACATATTCAATTAGTTTTCGACACTTGGAAATTATTTTGGTGCTCTTCGGAAAATGAGAAATTCCAAAAATAGATTTTTATGACGTCACAGCTTCGGTACTCTATACAACATTTGAAAGAAATCCATCAAGAAATGTGGCAGTTAGAGTGCATAAAAGACATATGACCTTTGACCATATAAAAGACGAAACAATGAGGGCAGCATCGCCCAAAAGTGTAGATGTGTAGATTGTACCAAGATACATCTCCTTTCAAAATTTGAAAGAAATCCGTCATGAAATATGACCTGCAGAGCGCACACTAGACACCCACAAAAATATGACCTTTGACCCTATAAAAGACGGAACACTGGAGGCAGCATCAGCAAAATCTATAGGCTTGTAGATCGTACCAAGATACATCTCCTTTCAAAATTTGAAAGAAATCCGTCATGAAATATGACCTGCAGAGCGCACAAAAGACAGCCACCAAAATACGACCTTTGACCCTATAACAGACGGAACACAGGTGGCAGCATCACCAAACACTGAAGATGTGTACATTGTACTAAGACACACCTCCATACAACATTTGAAAGAAATCCGTCAAGAAATGTGGCAGTTAGAGTGCATAAAAGACATATGACCTTTGACCATATGAAAGACGAAACAATGAGGGCAGCATCGCCCAAAGTGTAGATGTGTAGATTGTACCAAGATACATCTCCTTTCAAAATTTGAAAGAAATCCGTCATGAAATATGACCTGCAGAGCGCACAAAGACAGCCACCAAAATATGACCTTTGACCCTATAACAGACGGAACACAGGTGGCAGCATCACCAAACACTAAAGATGTGTACATTGTACTAAGACACACCTCCATACAACATTTGAAAGAAATCCGTCAAGAAATGTGGCAGTTAGAGTGCATAAAAGACATATGACCTTTGACCATATAAAAGACGAAACAATGAGGGCAGCATCGCCCAAAAGTGTAGATGTGTAGATTGTACCAAGATACATCTCCTTTCAAAATTTGAAAGAAATCCGTCATGAAATATGACCTGCAGAGCGCACACTAGACAACCACAAAAATATGACCTTTGACCCTATAAAAGACGGAACACTGGAGGCAGCATCAGCAAAATCTATAGGCTTGTAGATCGTACCAAGATACACCTTCGTTCAAAATTTGAACAAAATCCCTTGGGAAATGTAGCCTATAAAGCGCACACAAACCATCGACAAAAATATGGCCTTTACCCATAGAAGACGGAACACTGAGGGCAGCATCACCAAAAGTTATAGGTGTGTAGATTATACCAAGATACAACTCCATACAAAATTTGAAAGAAATCCGTCAGAAATGATGCAGTTATACCGCACACTAGAGCGCACATAAGACATCTATCAAAATATGACCTTTGACCCTATAAAAGACGGAACACTAGAGGCAGCCTCACTAAAATCTATAGGCTTCTAGATTATACCAAGGTACACCTTCGTTCAAAATTTGAACAAAATCCCTTGGGAAATGTAGCCTATAAAGCGCACACAAACCATCGACAAAAATATGGCCTTTTACCCATAGAAGACGGAACACTGAGGGCAGCATCACCAAAAGTTATAGGTGTGTAGATTATACCAAGATACAACTCCATACAAAATTTGAAAGAAATCCGTCAAGAAATGATGCAGTTATACCGCACACTAGAGCGCACATAAGACATCTATCAAAATATGACCTTTGACCCTATAAAGACGGAACACTAGAGGCAGCCTCACTAAAATCTATAGGCTTCTAGATTATACCAAGGTACACCTTCGTTCAAAATTTGAACAAAATTCCTTGAGAAATGTGGCCTATAGAGCGCACACAAACCATCGACAAAAATATGGCCTTTTACCCTATAGAAGACGGAACACTGAGGGCAGCATCACCAAAAGTTATAGGTGTGTAGATTATACCAAGATACAACTCCATACAAAATTTGAAAAAAATCTGTCTAGGAATGTGGCAGTTAGAGCGCACACTAGGATGCACATAAGACATCTATCAAAATATGACCTTTGACCCTATAAAAGACGGAATACTAGAGGCAGCATCACCAAAATCTATAGGCTTCTAGATTATACCAAGGTACACCTTCGTTCAAAATTTGAACAAAATCCCTTGAGAAATGTGGCCTATAGAGCGCACACAAACTATCGACAAAAATATGGCCTTTTACCCTATAGAAGACGGAACACTGAGGGCAGCATCACCAAAAGTTATAGGTGTGTAGATTATACCAAAATACACCTCCATACAAAATTTGAAAAAAATCCGTCAAGGAATGCGGCGGCGTCCGCGTAACGCTGCTGAATCCAAAGTACCCCACCGGCATACAGCCGGGGGATACAATCATGATTTTTTACCTGTATGCTCTTTGATAGCCAGTCTCATGTATCCTAGGAAACCATAGCAACGGCACACTAACAGAGGAATACCATTACTCCACAAAACAGCAGCTAGATCCAGTAGTGTTCTGAAAATAAGAAGTAGTCACCATTTAGGACATTCTCCTTTAAATGTATGAAATTGCTCAATAACAGCGTACATAACATAACTTCAATTGCCAGGTTTGTATTTTGCTCTTAAAGGTAAAGACCAGTTTTGGAAACGCCCCTCTCTCAAAAAAATGAAATGGAAGCTCTCATTACCAATCATGTGAAAGAATATGTTTTGACTAATACGTGATGATACAAATTTTTCCGGGAAAGTCGGGAGACCGCCTACGAATTGATATATTAGGTAAATTATTATATCTATTGGGACCAAATAGATATCGCGCACGTGGTCGCGTAGTCCCATATACAATCTACATCTTTCTGTGTACAGTGCTTGTATCTTTACCAAGACTGGGCCAAATTTCTTATCATTTTGATGATTCCAGAACCTTGCAGTACACACCAATACTTATATGCTAGATGATCAACCTTTTCTGATCGATTCCACAACGTTTCTTTCACAATGCAATCGCATGACCAGAGCTGGTCTTTCTCTTTAATAAATATGGATGGGTACATTGATTTCTCATAATGATGGGAAACAATAATTTGAGAGAATCAAACAAAACTTACACTGATTGTTCAAGATGACAAATAAATGACATCTCTTATTTTGGTAGGAATTAAGTACCAAAGCTGAGTAAGAAGCAAAGAAGAGTAAGAAGCAAAGAAGGGTAAGAAAATTGAGCTAAAAGTCCCTACTAAATTTGAGGGTTACTTTCAAGTCAATTGATTTTCAGAAAAAATTTCTTACTTTCTAAATGATTAACCCATTGCCTACAGAAACCGGGTGGTTCCTGAATTGAAGCCCATGGGAATGGGAAACTTCAGCAGTCAAGAGGTTAATAGAATTAATTATAATCTTTTTTTGAATATGAGGCCAATATCTATTAAGAATAGATGACATTTAAACAAACATAACACATATTGTCTATCTTTTAATACTTTACCTCTCTGGAAGGTCCGTTGCTATAACAACATTGAAGTTATCAAAGAAACTGGGGTTATTTTCCAGAAGTTGCTCCACAGACTGCAAGAGATGAAATATTGAAAACTTGAAATGCAGGGTTACATGTGCATACAACATCTGAATTTATTAGTAACATATATATATATATATTACAAAGTTATTTTTCCATATGGGGCAATATTACATTTCAAATCGCATAAGATATTTGATTATATAATGCTCAACATTATAATGGACAGGGTTATCAGTATTCCTTCTCCTGGGGGGGTTTTACAAAGATTAAGATCAACTTTAAGTTGGACTTAACTATGGCAGGCCGTCGTGCCACTGTTTGCTCTCACCATTTACTGGCATTGGTCTCTCAAGGAATGTACAAATCATGGTCACAAATCTACAAAATTTACATATTTTTGAGAATTCATATTTGAAGGAAAAAATATTATCTAAACATAATGGTGAGAGCAAACAGTGGCATGGACGGCCTGCCACAGTTAAGTCCAACTTAAAGTCGATCTTAGTCTTTGTGAAACACTCCCCTGTTCATGTTTTTCTTCTGTTGATAACTTGATGTGGAGTGGTATACATTTGAACATTGTCATTTCAGAGGATTTATTGAACATTTAAGCTAAATACAGTTGAACAATATCTTTCAAGAAAATTTTATGAAGACTTATAATGAAACACAAAAACTGAATTGAACATAGACAAAAATAGGTACAATGTTAAAAAATATATTATTAAAATCAGACTTCAAGAACCCAAATGCATTTTGTTTAATTTCATCAGTGGTTTTACATACATTTGGTCCACATTGGTTAAATTTTTTGTTAAATAATCACAGTTAATAAGATATTTTCTGGGATTTTTTTACACTTTCATGGCCTTATGACCTTTGAATTTTGGCCTCTTCTACCCACAATCTAATCACTTCATCCTTGCATGCTCATACATACTTCATCCAACTCTGGTTGGAATTGATGTTATGCTTTTCAAGATACGGCGGTAACAAGTCATTTTCAGCAATTTTAAACACTTTCATGACCCTGTAACCTTTGAACATTAATCCCTTCTCCCCAAAATCTTATTAGTTCATCCGTGCATGCTCATACATACTCCATCCATCGGTTCTCGAGTTATTGCGTTAACGAAAAGCAGAGGGACGGACGGACGGACAGACCAAAGACATAATGCCTCCAGCAGCACCTTTGGTGGCGGAGGCTTAAAAAAACATTGATTTAACAACAACTTAATATGTAGTGTATAATCAAGAAGGAAATATATGCATACAGAAATATAATGGATTGAAGTTTTCCCATTAACCTTATGCAGTAATAACAATAAAAATGATAATAAATCATTGTTCCCTCACCTCTTCCACAAAGTCTCCTCTGACATCACTATTCAATTCTTGAAGCAACTCTGTAGCTACCTGAGCTCTCGCCTGGCCAATGCTGTCCTTTGTCAAGAAAAAACTGAGAACCAGAAGAAAAAAGAGATATTTGAAATTAACAGATACCATAGTATAAACAGTGTTTAAGGAACAAGGAGATGATTTATATGTCAGCAATATATGAGGTTTCTCCTGAAAGAGGAACATAGATAAAGTGGAATTAGAGTAAGAAAATATGATGGAATACGAGAATCAGTACGCAAAAAATGAAAATATACTCTTTTGATGCACATGTTGCTTTGTCCAATAAATCATCGTGACATAGAAATATAATGTTGATGTTCTAGAAACCTTCAAGAGCTTATTAGATAATTGTTATAAATAGCAACAACTGTGAAAAAGAGCAATCATTTAGAAGGGCATAATAGTAATAATTATCTCATGACCACTTTACCAGAGCAACTATTTACATTGCATCATTCCACATACTGCATCATACTACTAGTACTACTACTAATAGTAATAGAATGCAATAAAAGTCTCTCTGACAGGATGGGATGCTTACACACACTTGCAATAATACTTTACTACTTGGCGTGCACTGTCCTCCCTACTCACTTGTTGCCGACATCTTCACCTTTGACCTTTCCACCATCCACAATGGTGAAAGAACCGATCCCAGGTAAGATGAGATTCTTCAAGGTCTCTGTTCCAGTAGCCGTAGCATTGATCAGACAAACATGAGCAGATTCTAATGCTGCCTGGCCATGGTCACCCCAAAGTCTGCATCAGGATATGAGTACAGAAAGGAGCGTTAATTGATTTCTATGGTGTCAAGTTCACACAAATTTTGAATAAGGTGTCAGACCATATTTGTCACCAAACAAAAGGGAACAAAATTGTTCAACTTCTGGCAACAGGCAGCACGAACATGACCACCGATGACAAAATCATAAAACAGGATCTAGACATGATTGATACAGGCATCTCAAACTGCATTCAGAAGTAAATAGTAAACCTTAAGTAACATTGAGTAAAAGTTATGAATTAATTAACTTAACAGTAACTTTTAACTCAATATCTGATTTTTTGTTTTCTTAAGTCATCAAAAAATGATGTCATGATCTGATAAAGACCAAAAATTTCTTTCTCTTTCGTTCATTAGACTCTGAATTGAGTATAGTCGGCTCCTCTCTTTCGAGACAGAAGCCGACCATAGGGTCTGCTCTGCAAACTCGGTGGCTTGATCGAGCCACCAAATTCCGGCCCAACTTTTGAACTAAAATGTCACTTTAGCTGATTTATATCAGATGCATTTATTTTAAAAAATTAGTAATAACCATCAGATCCACTTACCAGATTGACTGTATGATGCGTTTAAGGGTCTTTTTTCCTGATTTTCTTCGTCGAAATTGAACTCAGCTCCGTGTTGAAATTTTTGCAGCGCATGCGCAGTAACAGTTTCAACATGGAGCCGAGTTCAATTTCGACGAAGAAAATTGGGAGAAAAACTAGATGGAACTTCAACTGCGCGCAGTCGAAAATGATGCCTCCGCCATAGAGCAATTTTACAAACCATCTGTTGGTTCTAATGATAACGCGATCACGAGCTATTTTGAGATACATAATGAGCCCTGTGACCTTTGACCTCGTGACCCCCAAATCTAATTAGTTCATTGACTCTGCAAGATACATACATGACCCAAGTTTGGCGGTAATCCATCAATCGGTTCTTGAGATAACGTGATCACAAGCTATTTTGCATACATAATGAGCCCTGTGACCTTAGACCTTTGACCTCGTGACCCCAAAATCTAATCAGTTCATTGACTCTGCAAGATACATACATGGCCCAAGTTTGGCGGTAATCCATCAATCGGTTCTTGAGATAATGTGATCACGAGCTATTTTTGCATACATAATGAGCCCTGTGACCTTTGACCTTTGACCTCGTGACCCCAAAATCTAATCAGTTCATTAGCTCTGCAAGATACATACATGACCCAAGTTTGGCGGTAATCCATCAATCGGTTCTTGAGATAACGCGATCACGAGCTATTTTTGCATACATAATGAGCCCTGTGACCTTTGACCTTTGACCTCGTGACCCCAAAATCTAATCAGTTCATTAGCTCTGCAAGATACATACATGACCCAAGTTTGGCGGTAATCCATCAATCGGTTCTTGAGATAATGCGATCACAAGCTATTTTTGCATACATAATGAGCCCTGTGACCTTTGACCTTTGACCTCGTGACCTCAAAATCTAATCAGTTCATTAGCTCTGCAAGATACATACATGACCCAAGTTTGGGGTAATCCATCTATCGGTTCTTGAGATAATGCGATCACGAGAACGGGACGTACGGACGTACGGACGGACGGATGGACGGACGGACGGACAACCCGAAAACATAATGCCTCCGGCTACTTTGTAGCGGAGGCATAAAAAGTCCCTTAAACGCACCATACAGTCAATCTGGTAAGTGGAACTGATGGTTATTACTATTAGCCTAGCCCTAGGCCTAATTTTCAAAAATAAATTCATCGGATTCCGACTCATAGGAATCCGCTAAAGTGACATTTTAGTACCAAAGTTTGGCCGGAATTTGGTGGCTCGATCGAGACACAGAGTTTGCAGAGCAGACCCTATGGTCTGCTTCTGTCTCTAAAGACATGAAAGAGAGGAGCCGACCCTACCCAAATCAGAGGCTAAAGAATGAAAGAGACAGAAATTTTTGGTCTAGATCTGATGATGATCAATAATTTTTAGGTCTAGACAGTAGATCTAGACTATTGCACTCCAGCAATGCATAGAGAGTCAATGCTAATGCGTATTGACTTCTAGCGCTGCACTACGTGCTAATAAGAAGCAATTGCACACATGAATAGTCAATACACAAATAACACACAAATGCACACAACGATGCCGATGTGGCTGTAAGCAAGTTTGACAGTAGACTCACGATTTTAATTTTTAAATTATTCTTTCTAACGTCGGTGAGATGAAAAAATTGTATTTTACTGCTATTTAGGTGTCATCAATTGTCACTAAAGTACCGATTTTTAGTGAAATCAGTTGAGTTTTGTACAGTGGTGTTTGAAATGTTGAGAATCAATAGAACAGGTTTTAATACACAGCTAGGATAGTATTATTACAGTAATGCAGCTATGTGTGACTATTTGTGATTTGCTTATTTATACGAAAAGAATGTTAAAACACCTCAATGTAGAGAAATTTATCTGAAAAATATTTTTTTTGAAGTAGAATAGAAGGGGTGCCTTAGACTTCCAAAATCGAAACACTGCCGCGCCGAATTCCGAGTTAAGAAGTGTGGCGTAACCGGGCTCTGCCGGGGCCGGGTAGCATTCTACCTTTGCAGTCTCTCAAAACCCGGTCCAGGCTCTCGACAATCATTCAACGATCTCTCAGTGGGCTCTCACAAAAGTATATCGTGTAAGAAAAACGTGGGCTAGCTCTCATTCACTCACTCCTGCAACCACTGAATGTATGACAGGACTGAAGAAAATTACACTTACAGAGTATTTGCAGTTCAAGTAACTTTATCTCGGTTCTTGTACCTGTCGCAACGACAGCTCAACATTGACTCACAGATCACAACACTAGTAGGCCTACCTGTCGCAACGACAGCTCAACGCTGACTCCCTGGGGCCTGTTTCTCGAAACCAATGACAAGACAGTCATAACTTTATCCGTCAACTACGGAGAGGTCTCTGATGTTCCTAAACCGTTTCACGAAGAGCTTTCTAGCTAGACATCTCGTGAAATCGATACTATCGGTGACAAGAGGAGCCAAGACATAGCCTTAGTCGCAATTCCACCGGATTTAAAAAAAGGAATTTTAGGAAAACTGCAATTATTTAAATAAATTAGGACTAAAACAGATTGAAAATGGTAACAGGGAATAAGAGATGCAATATATACTTCAAAATTTGAGTAGACTATACCATAGAATTACTTGTAAAATATAATTGTGAGTATTTCATTTCATGACCGGTGAATCAGTTTTGTTTTTTAAATGGGTACCCCTTGATATTTTGATTTGATAGTTTATAAAAATATACCCTTATATTATTCTTAGTAAAAATACGAGGTTATGAAAGTTTTGTCCAATGTTTTAGCCTTTTAGGCGTCGGCACAATATTGAAATGACAAAACTTCAACATTCCAAACGTTAAAACACATGTTTTAAACTTTTCAGTTTACACATTTGAAGATAGAATTTATCTCGAAATTAATATGGGTCTGAAAACTAGAGAATACACTTCCGACTATGGCTTGCCTGCTGTGGCAGATTACCCATCCCTTCGAGGATTTAACAATGTGGAAATAAACGCGTATAATTAGTTTAGTTAAGTGGAAAAAGCCTAGTAACTTAGATATAAACATGGCATAGATTCTAGATCTATTTTCATAAGACTTTCATTTGTTTCAAATATAAAAAATGATAAAAAGTGAATGTGTAGAAAGATCATAGCTGGAGGATTTCTTGTCCTTTTTGCAAGCCATAGTCTACCCAATAAATGACATGTGATGGCGCTGCCCATCGACTAAAAAAGTTATGACAGAGATATTATGACGGTGCAGTGTTGGAGGCTTCATAACAACTTACTTAGTCAGGATCGATGTTGTCCTTGATCTTGGCAGAGAGGGCTTCATGAAACACGTACTACGTAGCGGACAAGTAGCTTACTAACGCTGATTTAGTGAAGAAGTTAGACTTATGATTTATGGTTTCGAGAAACAGGCCCCTGAGCTGACATCCTTATGATGTACATGTATTTATATCACAATTAATGATAACCCCCTCTACGTCTTACTAAATTACTGGACTAGTTATGCTACACAAGGAGGGACTGACTGACAGGGACACAAATGTAGATAAATGGGACTGAAGAAAATATTAGTGTCGTAAAAATATCATCAGAAATCAATAAATGTTAACAACTTTTAGAAACTTTTCAGGCTGTATAGAAAGACAAATGTAAGATTTAGAATTATACCAAAAGAATACCTCAGCTGACGATCATATTTCTTGGCTTTGTCAATTACCGGACTTCCCCTGGACGCTGCCATTTTCTATTTTTCTTTCACGCACTGCTGCACTGCACTCTACCATGGACTAGACTATACTGTGCATGCATATATCTCCGTACAGGCTAGGCGCGCGTATACATATCGGCGCGTGGGGGGCTGGGCGGCTCAAACAACTGCAATGAATAAATAATACAATAATTAAGTAATATTATTTTAATATTAATATAAAATTTAATATTAATATTTATATTTATATTTATATCAAAAATAATAATATTAGGGCAAATAGGAAGTTATCTCAGGAAGTGGTCTCTGTTTTCTCATGATTAATCCTCTACTTTTATTCATGTTTTACAATTCATAACCATACTCCATAGACACATTTTTTTATTGATTGATTTTCTATGATAGCGACTGGAGATCGCAATTTTGTAATTCTGTCCATTTGTTTTAGTTGTCTTGGCCGGCTGGCTAATTAAAGGGCAATTAATCCAACCCTTGTAATAAATTAACTTGTAAGAAAGCGGAAAAATAAGATAAACCGACTGGTGATCGTTTGAAAAAAATCGCACCAATGATAAGAAAGTTATGAGCGTTTGAAATATGAGATCTGGCTAGCTCTCAAATTGACAGTTTAGTCAGTGGGTTGCGACGGGGAGAGGCGGGTGCTATAGGCACGGCGAGCCTTCCAGTTTATTTCCCTTCTTTTAATAATTAGCAACAGCAATTGTATATGTAATAATAGCTTTGTGTGAGTGAGCAAAGAATTTAATTACATGTGGCTCGATCTGAATGAGAGTTGTTTCATTTTGTTCTGCATGCTCTTCATTTTTACCGGGTACTTGCTCAAAGTTCCCCTTCCCTCCATTTTGAAGTTTGACATCAAAATATTTGCTCAATAATAAAATACATGTACAATATGCTATACTGCTGAGCAAATCATTAACAAATAGTTTTTAATGTTTTAAGTTAAAATAACCTTGACAAATCTCCTCATTTCACCCCCAAAACAACAACAACACACGGTGATCAAAAATGTTTGCGTAATTTAATTATAATTGGATTTTTAAAAATAATTTTTCATTTACGTGTGGGATTTAGATTCCCTCTTGCACCCTCCAAATCTATGCTCAAAGTACGTTAGCAGGTTTGATAGGGAATAATGCGATTTTATTGTATGCCCCGGACGCGCCCCGGGCACCAAATCCTTGGATACGCCACTGAACAATTTGAGCCAATATTATTTCGGGTCGGGGATCGGATAGGGGTTAGTCCACACGTTTGTAGATGTTTGAATGCGTTTGCACCCTTGCCCTCCTGGATCCAGCAATGAGGTCAATCAAGGAGTTGCTTGCCTAGTAGTATAATTATTCGAAATTTTTCAAAAAATTTAAGGGGCCTGTCGGAGGGGTCCCGGTGAGTTTTTCCCAATTTTTTGTTTCTCTCTCTCATCCGAGTTTAGAAATGAAGATTACGAAATAACCACAAAATATTATGACATAGGCCTAGTCTAATAATACAGACACAATTAAATGTTTGACACATTTTTATGGAATTTATGGAAACTTTCGCTATTCTATTTTTAAAAAATTGGCAGTACTTCAAAAAATATTATAAAATATATTGGTTAAATGATAGAAAATAACGAATAATTAAGAAGTAAATTCTTGAATGTTTATCGAAGGAGACAACTAGAATAGTTTGAGACTGCGAATGCAAACTAATTATTGAGTTCGTTTGATACGTCTAACATGGAGATCGAAAGTTCTCGTCGTCTTGAGTGGTAGCGGGAATGTTTGAACGAATTTTGCTACTGATCAGGTGTGAACATAATTAAAAATTGAGTAAGTTCATGATTAAATTCTGAGTTTCATATTGAATATGGAATTTGAAATTTCCAGAGCCAGACGAAGGGCAGGTAGGCCTATGTTAAAGTGAGTTTAGACATCTGTGGGAAATCCGCGAAGACTGCCGGCCTTGCATCATACAGCCTGCCGAAGCTACCGGCGTGACCTACGGTTTGATGACCGCTTATCTGCAGCAGGCAGACCGCGCAGCTCGCAGCGCACACCGTCGTTGGCATTGCCATTGCACTTGCAATGATTGTTTATAAAGACAAGACTCGACAAGTGTGATAAATTGTTGGAAATCGAATAAAAGAAGATCTAGACTAGATCTAAGTTAGATTATATGGGTGTTACTGCTAGTGCACTTTTGCACTGGGTGCCTAAATCTAAAATTAAACAAGTAAACTGTGATTCCGTTGGCGTTGAATTACATTCACTTTAAATTAAATAAAAATGCAGAGGGATTGAGGCAAAGAGAAAGCCAGGAAAGGCCAAGACTAAAAGATTCAGTCTCCGATATATTATTGACGGTTGTTCCATTATTCCGCTGAGGCTGCGTCGCGTCTGTCTCCACTGATCGCCTCTATACAGAGACTGAACTTCTGAAGTAGGGTCTACATCGCATCGTACGGGTTAGTGAGGGGAGATTTAGCAATATAGTTAGTGTGTGGTTGCCAATCTCATTGCGCGCACAATGAAAATACAAAGTAATTGACAATCATTGACAATGTTTAAAGAATGTTTCTCTTCACAATTTAGATGAAAAAGGAGAACTTAAAAAAATAAAAAGTATTGCAGATTACGCGGTAGATTAAGATAAACAATAAACCTCACGCTTGCTTGTGAATGATGTAACATGACAGTCCTTTCAATTTGTAGTAAATATTTCAGCTTACATTTTCTCCCATGTTATTATTATTATTTTATTTGGCAAATCAAGTCACATAAATACTATACAAATAATGAATGCTTATGAGTTCAATAGTGCGAATATTTTAATGAGTTGAAAGATTAATGTTCTATTCAATGAGGCGTCAGCCGAGTTGAATAGAATTAACGTTATTTTCAACGAATGAAAATGTTTGCACTATTGAACGAATGAAAAACATTCATTATTTGTTTTATTCTCATAGTCGGCATGACGTCACAGTCCGCAGACCTTCCTCCCTACTTGTCATTCATGTGTAGTTGTGTAACAGAAAATTAACTGATGTCTTCAAATTTATGTACATATGTATGAAGAAATTAATTGAACCAGTTGTTATCCCTTTGTTTTATAAAGTGAGACGTACTTATAATAATGATTTTGTTTGTTTGTTAGGGGGAGAGTACCCAGTTGATGAACGTTCAGAGAAGCTTGGAGTAAAGATGGCTGGCTCTCGGAGCATGAGCAGTGGGATGCAAGATCGTCTAAATCTGAGAGTCGCGCCCACACCCCTCACCGCATTTGACGGTAAGTGCTTCTTTTCATTTATAACAAATATGCTTACTATAAAAAGTGACTATATGATCTGTTTTTCTGTTACCGCCTTCCAGGGTTCCACAACACATGTTCTTACCCTAACAACATTTTTAATTCATCCCTGGACCCAATGCTATAGATCTACCTAATCAGAACCAAAATCCTAAACCTAATATAAAACCCAATACCGGGTAGTAACCCTAACCCTAAAGCTTTGACAATATGGTTTACAGTACCTTTACAGTGTGTATTTTTAAAGATAAACTTGAGTACTGGTCATGCGTTTATATTGTGTATTAAGAAACTGTCTAGAAGTTCTTTAGTACAAAAGAATTGTATACTAAGAGGTTTTGGAATCATCAAAACGACAAGAAATTGACGCTAATTTGCTGAAAATTACATGCACTGCATAGTGCATACAGAAATGGCCTGAAAGCTTTTCAGCTATTTCTTGTCATATTTCCAAGTTAAGGCATTCGAAAACAAATCCCTTTTCAGGGGGCATTCTTACTACGATATTCTTCCCCCAAAATGACATAAAAGAGTGAGAAAGCTCGCAAGCTATTTCTCATCTTTACTGGAACTCTACCATCTCTTGAAACTGTCTCTACTAGATCCTGATGCAGTGCCTGCAGCCAACGCCCAAGCCCTGATGCAGATCCAGCCAGCGGGCTTGCACAAAGACGTCATCTTGATCTCTCTGCTGAAGGGATGGTGCGAGGCTAACGGGAAGAGCACCAGCAAGAGTCAGAGACTCTACAAGAAAATGTTTCGCAAATTCCAGGAGCACAAGGTGAGATTGAGTGGGAAACACTTTTGAAGTCCTGAAATGATGGTTCGATTGTAGCCAGAGGGCCTTTAACTTATCATTTTATACAGAGTTTGAGGCTGTAAAATGACAAAATACATATTTTCACCAATTTCAACTGAACCATATTGTAGAACAAGTTCACTCCTGCAGTTTATGAATCTCTTATAATGCTAAAGACTTATTTGAAATTGATTTATATTTACGGGTTGTCTTGTTTGATTTTGTAAGTCAAAGATGATTGATAAATACAGTGTAAGCATAATGATTTCATTGCAAATAAGCTGAGTTATGGATGTGGATCACACTGAACCCTTGAATCTAGCGGGAGGCCAATCACCTAAAAATGGTAAATTTTATGTTGTTAGTCAGAGTACATAAAATCACCCCAGAATACATACAAGTTAATGAATGGTTATTGGTTACCTACTGCATCTTGATGTGGTAAAAGTATGCAGATTGGGGTGGATGAAGTTTACTGAGCTGGCCTCAATCCTAGCTGGTAGAAGGTTTATAATGAGAATAAAAGGCAAGATCTATAAGGCTTGTGTTAGAACAGCATTGGTATATGGTTCAGAAACTTGGAATGTGAAGACAGTAGAAGAAAGTATCGTGAGGAGAACAGAAAGAGCCATGATATGGAAGATGTGTGGTGTGAAACTGTCCGATAGAAAGAACACAAGTGAGCTCATGATGATAATGATGATGATGAAGTGGAAAAATTGATATCATATCAAGGACCAAAGTTAACTTCTGTGCCTTGACTGCAATGTAGTCAACATTTAAGCCATTTACCTTTGCTTAGAGTACTCTGTTCTTCAACATTTCTTTACAGAATTTTTTTTTTAATCTGAGGAAATTGATTGTGTGAAATCATTACCCTCAAGAATTTAACCAACATGGAAGAAAAAAAGTTTGCTATTTGATGATCAGTTTTCTTTTAAAACAGACAATTGTCTGGCAGAAATATGTGTCTCCAACTCAAACTTGCTACATGTACATGTACGTTTCTCAAATTATGAAGAAAGAGCCCATATGCCAAAATATGTAGAAATGGGTTGGAATGTTGTTTGTTGGGACAGTCGGACACTGAATAAAAATAAAGCTGTAATGTCAGATTATAAATGTGCATCAGATAGCAGTTAATGCTATGAATATTAGCCGCATACAAAATTGTCCGACATAAGTTTTAAGAGATTCAATAAATATTGCATGTAAATTTGTTCTAATTACGGTTTCAAATCATCTGTCTGGACAACAAACCTGTTCGGGCACACAATGTGTGTGTATATATTATGTTCTGATTAAATACACTATTCAGAAGTCTCCTTAAGTTATGTTTATAATCCATGATGTTAATGTTGTATGTATCTCTTGTCTTTTGAACATATGCTATTTCCTGTCTGTTCTTTCTACAGGTTATATCACCTGCACATATTGAGGCTCTCAAGCAGTGTAACTATGACTTCCTCTTGAAGACGCTGGTGTCGTGGTCTCTCTCCTCCTCCAGTGATGTAAGGTCATTTGTCTTTAGGTTACCCATATAGATGTCACATCTTAGCCTTGTGACATAAAACTTACGATCTTTCATAATTGTTTGCGTTGCGAGCTTTCATGAATTTATCGCCTAGAGTCTTACGCATCTTTTGATACCATATTTATAACATTTTGACATTTTGACAAACAGGTATCATGCAGTGTCAAAATCGCCATGCTGCACGAAGCCAAATTGTACATTTCCCCAGTTGTAATATACACAATGCAGAATTGTCAATTCAAGATACCGTATGTGAAAAGTGACTATTAACTGTCAATTAGCTTTAACTCAAAAAATAATTTGGATTTAGATATGTGATTTTAATCTTATAAGCAGTACTGAAAAACAAATGCTCTCTAACTGAAAAACTTAGTCCCCCCCAAAATTCTTGACTTTTCCTTGTCTTGGTACCTGAGATTAAAGATATGTACAAAACTGTTTATCATGACTTATTCTGTTTAATAGAATAATTTAGAGATAATTATATAGAAGTGAAGAGATTATTTATGATACAATCAAATCTTGGTTTATAGCCAAACACTGTCATAACAAAATCTCATTCGAATTTATAAGGCAATTCAGCCAGTTTCACTTCTTTGTCTTCTATTTATTTTTAGCCCTGATAAAACAAAGTAATTGTCTTGGTCCCAAGGAATCCATGATAAAATAGTTTCATTTTTTTAATTTGTAAAGTGATGTGCATATCTTGTACTATTGTAGGACTCCCCTGATGGCGGCGCTGTATTGCCCTTTACACATTACATGCCACCGCCAGATTACGATCATTCAAGCTACTTCCAGCAGCGCTACAAAGAAGACTTCATCCAAAAAGAACCCATCGGTGAGGGAGGCTTTGGCAAGGTGTACAAGGTATGAATTTTCATCCTGTTTTGTTCTGCATTTTACACTCTCTTTAAACCTGAGTTGCATTTTGCACCATAAAACACTGTCTACAATGAAAATGGTTTTGTTACTGTTTTTCAATATGTCGCCTTTTCTTGCATAGTTGTACAGTTTCCAAGCTCTAAACTCTCATTTATATTGCATACAAATAATCAGGGTATTCTTAGAGTAAATTTGAAATGCCAGTTGTCAGAAAAACTATCTGGTAATATGAGGGTTATAAGCAAAACATATTCATTTACTCTTACCTAAAAAGATTTTGGCTTAATTCAGGGAATGAAGATAAGTGTATGCTCCATTTTACTCTCATTTTAATACAGAATTCTACTATTTTCCAGTATTAAAGTGAAACATATAAATCATGAAATGGTTGTAACCGTTGTAAGGCTTGATATATGAACCAATATTCAAGGTATTCAGTGAGTAAGGGAAACGGTGTGAGGTAGAAAGAAATAGAGAGAGAGATCTATAGTATATTTGACACATATGTGTTTTATTTTCAACTATTCAAATTGTTTACAGTTCAGATGGATAACTGTCTATACTCATATCCCATTATTTTTATCAAATGAGGAAGTGACACGTTGAGTGAAAAGATGCATGATATAGTTTGTATAGAGGCACTTCACAAAGACGTATGCATTAAATTTGGTTACATTACGAAAATAGCCTATTGTCAGAATGTATACCGCTGGCACTTTCGTTGTGAGGAGCATACGTCACATCCGTACAGCAATATAAATGTTTTGCTCGAAATACCCAAAACAAAAATCGCTCTTAAAAATCACCTGATTGAAGTACGCCCGTGATATTTGGCAGTTTTATCCTTTGATTTATTTACAACATGTTATAATTTTTGAAAATCGGAGTGGACTTGGGCTTTAAGCCGTTTCTAGCTAGGTTAGTTTAGCGAATTGTAGTGCCATGTAAAGTTGCGTCCAGAATGCAAACAGGATGATTGTGGAAAATCATTTGTTTCATTTCGTAGAGACAGAACCAGTTTATTAGGATGTAGAGTTTATATATACAGTACATGTACTCTGTACCTCTTCTGACTCAATTAGGTTTTAATATTGAAATAAATCAGATCAGAATTTTAGATACACAGACCTAGCTAACATTTAAGCCTTTTGCATTCTGGATGCATCTTTCTGCAAATTTCTCTAATAACTAAGACATTCATATGTTTGTTCATGAATTTCAATTTTTTTTTATGTCAGGTTCAGCACAAGCTGGATAAAGAGCACTACGCTATGAAGAAGATCAAAGTAACACAGAAGAAGTCATGCTCCCTTCAGGTGAGCATTTGCACCATGATACCCAGAGTACCATGATGATGAAAAGGGGCGATGGAGGAGGAGGAGGAGGAGGAGGAGGAGGAGGAGGAGGAGGAGGAGGAGGAGGAGGAGGAGGAGGAGGAGGAGGAGGAGGAGGAGGAGGAGGAGGAGGAGGAGGAGGAGGAGGAGGAGGAGGAGGAGAAGAAGAAGAAGAAGAAGAAGGAGGAGGAGGAGGAGGAGAAGAAGAAGAAGAAGAAGAAGAAAGGGAGAAGGAAGAGGGGGAGAAGGATAAGAAGAAAAGAAATAAGTAGAAGGAAAAGAGGAGAATGATGAAGGAAATATTGGGGGGGGGATCTAACCAGTACGGAAGAAATTATGTTGATTGAAATTGAAACCTTACTTGTGGTGCTTTTTTCACAATCTCTTTCTCCAGTCTATGCAGAGAGAGATAAAAACCCTAGCCTGCCTGGACCATCACAACGTTGTAAGGTATCATCAGTCTTGGTTTGGAGAAGAGTTTCAGCTGCTTTCTCAACAACCTCTTATGCTGGGCCTCAGGTAAGTGCATCAACAGTGATTTATAATTGTATACATTGTTTATACATTTTTACACTGTCCTGACATTGATCTACATTTGCCACTCCAAACCCAGGAGAGAAATGGGGACCTGATAGGATGATGAAAGCTTTGTGATAGAAATTGCCATATGCCCTCACAGTGACCGTAATGGTAGGAATATTCCCCAGGGAGTGGTAATGGGGCACAATGTGCCTGTGAATGAATCTGATGACTGAGGTAAAAATGATATCTGTAAAGCGTTTGGAGACGCTATTCCATATGAAGTGTTATATAAATCCAGATTTATCATTTATTATACAGTTTAAATATAAAGTTGAGTACTGGTTATTGGATAACATTGTGAAGAAAGTTTCTTGAAGCAATTGGGAAAGAATGATTATGTAGTACATAAGTACATTGCATCAAGACACTTTATTTTCCAATGCACGGTAATCAGATTACCAGTAATCAGCATTATCTTGTATTGACAATTCAAATCTTTAATTACAGATCCTTCAATGACATGGGAAATGGTTCTGAAGGAGAAGATGATGATGATGATGAGGAGGAGGAGGAAGAAGAAGAAGGAGAGGAACAGGAGGGGATAGAGAAAGATGGAGACGATTCATTCTATGAAAAGTCAAAGAATATTTATTCTTGCCAAGAGAATGAAAGCATTAGCAAACTTGGTTCTACATCGCCAATCATAACAGAATTTGTAGAAACAAGGAGTCAACGTCACTCCCAACAAACTAGTATGACCGTCTCTATGAACCAAGCAGAAATGGATCAGTTTGATCCAAACTTCACTGTCTCATTTGAGGACGAGAGATTTGACAGTGGTGAGTTAGTGAATGAATTCTTCTCACAAACAAGTGATAATGTAGAGAACATCAGGCCCTTGGCATGCAACAAAAAGGAGGAAGAATTTGATAGAATAACCGATAGTTTGGAGTCATCTGGAACTTCTGGTAGCACAATTATTTTTCAGAATGTTGAGTCTGACGGAAGGGACTGTGATGAGTTCAATTTGCCGTCTCTCAAAGAACAGAACTCATCTGGATTTGAATTTGTAAGACAATCGCAGCGAACCGAAAAGCACGTTGAAACCTCGTCCAAGTCTGACTGCTACAAAAAAATCAAAATCACTGCCACGACAAAGTCAAAGAAAATTGTGAAAAGTAGACTCATACCCGTTACGTCAGCAACTGCTGCATTGCTAAGCACAATAACATCATCGCTTAGCTCTTCAACTCGCATTCACAATAGGATTCGCACTGTACCTTCCGGCTCACAGCAGCCAATTCGAAATGGTAAATTTCGGAGGTCAATCAGTTGGGATGGTCAAGAGTCTAGTCCTGAGGTTGAGAGTGGATATTGGCCCCGATCAAGGCCGTCCTTTAAGAGACGTTACTACCTCTACATCCAGATGGAGCTGTGTTCGAGTACACTAAGAAAGTGGCTGGGTGAGCGCAACGAGAAAATATCAAAAACTGAGAGTAAGTAGACTTATTGTAGAAATTTATTTTCTGAATCAATGTACATTTTCATGTAGATTGATGTAGAAAGAAGCCCTCTTTATTGTTAACTTGACTGCTAAATCTAAGTGATTTGTAGGAGTATTACTGATTCAAAGATTGTAGCCACGATATAGTTATTCATTTACTTATGTACCACTCACTTTGTGTAAATTGTGTAAATTCAGTGCTGTAGCCGAACCGAACGGAAGTTCACCGAACATGGCACTTCCGAACCGAACCAAACCGAATGCAAAGGCCTGGTTCGGATGTTGGGCAGAAATATGTAAACGGTTTTGCAAGCTAATGAACTTGTCATTTTGTACCTAATTTTCATGCCATGATTGCTCATTCTATATTTACTTTTTTCCAATTTTCCTTCTTTGTGATTTATGCCTCTCCAGTGGTGGGCGCGACTTTACTGACGCCATTTAAATCCCAAATCCTGACCTCTGCAATGTCGCGATCACAAGCTATAAACACGACTACACGTGCATACTAGGCCCTGATCAAAACAAGTTCGGCTCAAACCCAATCAAAAAACAAAATGAATATTTTAATCGTAACAATATTGGACAAGTTTTACAATATAAATAATGAAATAAATATATACTAGAGCATTTAGATTGATTTATTCTGGAAAATTAAGATTTTCTTTTATTTTCCCTATTAAAAATAAACATTTATAAGAACAGTAATCGAACAAGCCTAGGCTACTACATTGTATCTCTGTGTATACTATACATCGCTAAATTCAATATGGCAGCTTTCATGAAGCGTAACATTAGACAACAGCACTCGCCAAATCTCGACAAATAATCATTTATTGTCGAATTGAAAACATGATTCTTGTACAATTGCAAATAAAACTTGATTAAAGACGGAAATATTAATGTAAGTACTACTTTTCTTCACAAATAGTTACGTTTAAACTTTTAAAGCAGTTTTTTATGTGAAATTCGTGCCAGTCGGAAGCAGTGTTTTTCATCAGGAGTGGTGGGCGGAAGTCCTCCGTGCTGGTCGGGCCCGCCCGGCCCGCCCAATGCCATCCACCATAGCTATAACGGTGCTTGCTATTATATTACCGAACCCCGAACCGAACCAAAGTTCGGGTAAAAAATTGCCGAACCCGAACATGGCGCCTGACTTACGGCATTATGTAAATTATTTCTACCATTGTCTGCTTGCTACGTATTGCTTTGTGTTTTTTTTGGAAATTCAACCTTTGATTATGTTGGAAATATCACATACCATGCAAAGTCTATGTCTATGTCAGGGAAATTAAAATACAAAAAACATATGCAGAGAACAAAGAAGAATTGTTTGAGAAATCTTGAGAAATCTAGCTTATATGTGTGTGTTACAGGCATAAAGTTTTGATATGAGACAAAGCAATAAAGACATTTGGGAATTGATTGTCCTTAAAGAAAATAAAGAATACATTTTCTTCTAGGCTTTTAAATGTTGAGTTTAAAAAAAAAAGCATTTTGTAATGCATTTCTGTGAATTCTACTACATGAAACATGTTTGACTTTCTGCAGTTAGGTTTCATCACATTTACATCATCAATGCTCTTTCTTTTGTAAATAACCTTGTAGATCAGTTTGATGTAGTGAACGAGAAAGAGAATCAGAACATTTACAAGCAGATCCTGGAGGGGATGAACTACATCCATGGACGGGGTATACTACACAGAGATGTGACAGTGAGTATCAGAAACCAGGAAGAAAAAAAACAGAAACTTTCACGTGCATGAAATCTTTGTGAATTCCATGAGTGGTTCAGTTTCACAGAAGTTTCATACCACTAAATATTGAATCACAGTTGACATGAGACAAAATTTTTGCAATTTGCGAAAGAACATTAAAGATTTGTGAATTTCAGGAGTGGTTGAGATCGCAAAGTTCCATACCGCTAAATAATTGAATAGCAGAAAAATTATGAATACCGGTAGGGTATCATTAGTTAAAAAACACATTATTTTTTACTATGAAATATATTTCAAGGTCACATTGAGTATAACTTTTTAATCATAAGACACCAAAGTTAGGTATACTTTTTGTACACACACGGTATAATGAAGTTCCACTGCATTTCATTCAATACTTTCATTTGTAATCAAGCTGTTTTAACAAACTTTTGGAATTGTTTTTTTCCTCCAGCCTAAGAATATATTCTTGAGTGACAAGGATGATGGCCACCCTCTCGTCAAGATAGGAGACTTTGGACTAGCTAGGGAGGATGTCCTCACTGAGCCCAAGACCCCTATGAGATTTCGACGGGACCAAGACTCGGATGGTAAGACAAATTTCAGAAACTCTTCACAAAATATTCAGCGATTAAAGTTTGAGCATTGATATCTCTCTTGTTACTTAGAATGGTATCATTGAAAAGCCTAATTATTCCCCTTTACAATGATGCCACATTTGTAACAATTATTTAATGATGGAATGCAGTCAACCTGAATATGGGGCAGAGTAAAAACTGAAATTTTGCAAAAAATGCATTGTTAGTGTCAACAGTGATGGAACATTAAAACTCTCTTCGCGATAGCATTTTTTAATTTGGTGATAGTATGTAATATATCATTGAAGGAAGGCGATCTGATCAGATAATTGGTCAAAGGTCACAGGTCACTTTATGAAATTACAGGTTTTAGCCTTTCTATTGTGATATCTCAAGAACCACTAGTATACAAATAGTGAATGGCCATGAGTGCAATGGTACAAGATTTTGCACGAGGTGAAAGATAAGAGACGCTCTATTCAACGAGGCGCAGCCGAGTTGAATAGAGCATCTCATCTTTTACCAAATGCAAAATCTTGTTCCATTGCACAAATAAAGACCATTCACTATTTGTTTTATACAACACCTCAGTCATTAGCGGGCTTAAAACTTTTTTAAAAGAACAGTTTCCTAGGCCTAGTCCGAATCTCAGCGAGTTTTTTTGTTTTTTTATCAATGAACTTACCAATAGTGAGCGCGCACTATTATTAAGCAGGCAGCAAACCATGCGCGTACCATGCGCATACCACGCGCGTACCATGTATGTTTATTGTGACGTCAGAGTGCTATTTCGATTGATCCATTTGTTCCATTGCACTTACCTCACAATATACTTTGTACATCGTCAGTGACGTCAGCGTGCAATGGTGCAAATTGATCAAACGGAATTGCACGCCTGGAGAATGATGCTGTTCAACATTACTTTTATCGCATGTCATGTGATTAAGAATTGACCAATGAGGTTGCAAGAATCTTAGTAGGCGTTGTATAAAGATATATATCGGGTTCAAACTTGGTGATAGTATGTATGATGTATCACCATAGGAAGACCGTCTCATTAGATTTAAGGTAAGTAGGTCAAAGGTCACTGAAGTCAATTTCTGAAATTAAAGGTTTTTAGCCTTGCTATGGCAATATCTAAACATGGTGACAGTATTACTATAGAAAGATGATCCAATTACTTTTTTGGGCGACTAGGTCAAGATCATAGTCATTAGTTGACATTTTATTTTAGGATTTTTGTTTTCATCGTGATATTGCACAAATAATTCAATCCATTTCCTATACTGAATTTAGGGCCGAGGCATAAAGGAGACGCAGTTGCATTTGTCTTGTTTTTTTTTCTTTTTTTCTGATGACGCTAGCTATAAGTTAAAAAAGGATCACTAATAATGCCATAGTATTCCTTCCAATTTACTAGATAGTATTGGCCCAGAATCCCTTCTTAGATCTGGCAGTATGTTCACATGTATCGAATTGCTAAATAGACAAACTGCCATATCGTCCCTATTTTCACGAAGTGACGGTAGTGAGGAAAATCGTCACGCAAACTGTATGCGATTTTATTTCACTACCGTCACTTCGTGAAAACAGCGACGATATGTGTCAATATTGTAGAATTTAATATCCTCTATTTTCTTTTGTGCCACATAGAGTCTTCTGTAGACCCCTGTGTCTCTCAGACCTATACATCAGGCATCGGAACAGAAACATATGCAGCACCAGAGCAGCTGGATGGGACTACATATGACAACAAGGTACCATATTATTTTATTGAACCTATAAATTTGCTCTCTAACATGAGTTTTGCTCTATTCTATATCAGTTTTTCAAAATATGTAGACGATGTGAATTGTACTTTGGTTATTATTGTCATTGTGATGAGAATAAAATTGTTTTTACTTTTTCTTCAAACTTTTGGGGATGTCTTTTGGTTAAGTCCGAGGTGTTTTGTCATTTGCGTTATCAAGTAGCGTGGTGTTTTTATCATACATTGACATCAAATGTGTCGATTCCTTTCATATTTGGTCAGATCTAAGCTTTAGTAGGGCTATCAATTAAATACAATAATCAGATATACTAAAATCTAGATGTGGTCCATAACATATGGGACAAAACAGCTTAGGCTTGCCCTTTTGTCACATTCTAATAAAGATGATAAAAAATGCAACAACTTTTATGACTTGTGACATTGTGAATGTTGTGGTCTAGTAGATTGGTCTGTGGACTGCATGTGAACCACAGGGTATGAGCTTCAAATCCCTGCCGCAGCACTAACGTCCTTTGACAAAATATTCATCTACATTTGCCACTCTCCACCCAGGTGTTAAATGGGTGCTGGTAGGAAGGAATTCCTGGACTGCTTTGAGCACTGATATTGGTAGCCTAGCTAGAGCCGGGGTAATATTGGATCACCTTCCATTATTATCATTATGATGATGGTGATAACTATTATTATTACAATTTTCATGGTTAATATTAGAAGTATTATTATAATTATTATTAAGTCATAATGGCATATTTTTCTCTTTCTAGTCCGACATGTACAGCATGGGACTGATCCTGTTTGAGCTCTACCATCCTTTTGGTACAGGCATGGAGAGACACAGGTGTTTAGAAAAGTTACGAGAAGGAAACATTCCAGAAGAGTTACAGAAAAGGTGGCCAGTACAGGTAATAATAAGATTCTGTTGAAGATGATGATGCCTCGATGAAGAGAACAGCTGTATTTTTGCCTCATAAAAAAGTTTTACTAGCTCTCTCATAATCATTAAATATTTTTGTAATATCACATGACATGGTGGGGGGGGGGGTCAGAAAACATACATTCTATTCTTTCAAAACATTATGTATCAGTCTGCAATGTTTGTATTCACTCTCACTTTGTTTTTCTGTAGCACTCTGCCATCCAATGGCTGACAAGACAAGACAGTCAAGAAAGACCCAGTGCGTCTGATCTCTTATCTGGTGATATGTTCCCATCAAAGGATAAGGTAAGAGATAAAATATAACAATGACAGATTTATAAAGCCCTCTCTATTATGTTGTTAGCTTTCTGTCGACAGCATAATGTTTTTCTTTACTAAACCTTGCCACTTCAATTTATTATTCTAAAAAATATTTATGTTGCATCTTGTAGTGCTGTTTATTTTTTATCCATATAAATTTTTCAATGACTATGTACAGGTCTTTCGAATAGACTTAATGTGAAGTAAGTGCAGTTCTTTAGGCAGGCCATGCATATTGTATTGAATGGACCCTTTTTGTTGATTAAAATATCAATATATACTATATAGTATACTATATATTTTATTCTCATAGATAATTCATTGTAAGTTATGAAATGTAAAAAACAAAGCTGCATCATAAAATTATTAATCCTTTTATTTAATGGTTTTTATCTTTGTAGATCATAGAAAGCCAAGCAGATGAAATCCAGAGACTCATGAAATTGCTCGCAGAGAGAGATGCTGAGATCAGTCAGATGAAGGAGAATAGGATTCCTAAGACGTAACAGAACCATGTTATCAGACTGCAGAACCGGTGGTCAGCAATATGAATAGGATTCCTAAGACGTAACAGAACGATGTTATCAGACTATAGGCCAGTGGTCAGCAACCTCTATGGAATGACCACCTTGATACAAAGGCCACTCTCTAAGGGTCAAATACGTCAAATACCCCAAAAGGAGCCTGAATTGATGATTACCTTCTTCATAGAGGTGTTCTAGGAGCTGTATTGTAAAGAGTTAAAATTGATCTAGATTGATCGCAATTATGATAACAGTAATGATATTAGAACTGTTATGATGCAGTTCTTATATGGTGCATTATACCTATGAAAAAGGTTTCAACATGCTTGATGTTAGGAAAAAGTAAGAAAGAAGTGAAACAAATAGAAAAGTTGCTGGAAGATTTCTTTGGCTAATGTACCGGTATTCAAATATCAACTAATCTATTTAATAACATTATGAGGGATAATATTCCATAGCGAGAGGCAGCATGCTCCAAACCTGTTCACCATAACACTTTGTTGTGGCCACAGGTACATCATACAGATCTTTCTGCAGTTCTGTCAATTGCAAACTTACAAACTCCTGTCTCCTTAGTACAGATTTGTGGTTGCATCAAGGTGCGATTGATTGAGTCAATTGTAACTCTTTACAAGACAGGTTCCAGGACTAGTTAACATGTCGCTGTACTATTGGTCAACTGGTCCAGGTGTGGCTCTAAAGTCGTTTGGTAAGGCATCAATCTAAATATGGGGATTGCCAAATTGCCATTGCCATGTATGAATCTTATGAATGGTGCATGTGTGGTAGGAATACTCCCTTGGGAGTGGAGATAGTGCACACAATGTGTGTGGGTGACATAAGCCCTGAGGAACATTGATATTATGTGCCATAATTGTATAACTTTTACTCTTGCAAACGGAATGAGGTAGCATAGACTTTGAGGTATAATATGTATGTGTGCCACTTTAGATGCAGAAATGCAGAGTAAATGAATTGCTACATAATGTAATATATGGATGGTGCTGAAGATCAGACATTCATCTTTAAATCTATTCACAACCTGTAATTATACATCTTTGAATTTGAATATGTTAGTAAACCGGTCTATTTTGACGCCACTCGGGTGTTTACCGAATAACAAGTGTTGTCAGTCACCAAGAGATGACTTCACTTTTACGACCGGTGTCGCAGGCGATTCGATCCCCCGGAACAAATGGACTGAAATCACCTACTCAACCCGAGGAGCAAGGTGCTCTAAACATTTGTAAACTGATAGGCATGTTGGAGTGATATCTGAGAGCAAATACATACAATATCTTGCGGTGAAATAAAATTCGCGGGCTCAAAGGTACATGGAATTTATTACGCCCTCTTATATAACGATTTAAGCTACACTTTTATGAAAATCCAACCTTAGTAGCAAAGTGCTCTATAAGAAAGCAGAAAATTAGAGAAGCAGACTGCTGAATGTTTGAACGAAATCGCAATAAAGTTGTGAATCTTTGAAAGCTCTAGTCACGATATGTAAGGGAATTTCAAACCAGCCGAATAGCTCACTTTGAGGTAGTGGCGAAAACTTTCACATTTGTTCCAATTACACACAAAATTACTTATATTTCAATGTTTCAAAATGTAGGACTAGAAGGTAGTTTAGAGAAAAGCAGAAATTAATATGTTTGTCTACGATAAACGGAGAATTATCCTCGACTACGTCACAATATACTGACCAGCTTGTCGATCTCAGGCTGAGGTTCGCAAAAATGTAGTCAGACAGTTATTTCATACTTCAGACATTCATAACTTTCTTATTATTAGTCCGATTTATTTCAAACTTTCGCCATTCAGTTCTCTTATTTTTCTACCTTTATTCAAATAAGTCATTACAAGGGTTGGGTTGCACTTATACTCCAGATAACACCAATGAGACCGACACAGGACCGATAGCAGTCAGACTGAAAAGAAAATGATTTCCCCGAATGGCCAAGAAAAAGTCGGTCGGTTTGGGATAGGTTTGAAATGAAGTAATCGGTGCCATTCGCTGAATAGCAAATTAAAGGGACATGTACTCCATAACACATCGAATAATTTCAAGTGAATTTTGAAATAAACAAATGAAATTGAAATGACAATGATTGACTTCTCAAGATCTCATTGAACAGGTGAATAACCGAAATGTGTGTGATATTGAAACATCTGTTACAGCAGTCATGCACAAATTTATTTACTTTGTGTTAATTTTGGCAGGAACTTCGTAAGGATTTTGAAATATAGGTATCATTGGTATGATTTTTTATTTACCAATATGAAGAAAACATGAAATAAGAACATAAATGACTACATGAGTTAATTATACTGATGGGTAGCGCTGCTCAGCTGTGATATAGTATATATATACTAGTATATATTCCTTCTTGTGCGGAGGATTTGTTGTGTTTTTGTGTATTTTCTCGAACTCCTACACTTTTACTTCTACTACAAATTTATCACACACACATATATATATATATATGTAGTCAGTTCTTCACCTGAAGAATGAAGTAGTCTTGCGAAAATTTGTTTACTTTATCAATAAACAGTTGGATATTATACAGCATAAAACTCATAAGAATTCTGTACGTGGTAAAGAGCTGGACATCGTTTCACGAAACCGTCGTAAGTACACGTTCAACGACATCCCATTAAAATGAGTGTTTAATAATGATTGTCAGCAAACTTGTACTTATGACGAGTTCGTGAAACGCTGCCTCGGTTACTTGATTCGTAAAGAGTAATCGGTTTATGAATGGTAATATAAAATCGTCATTGAATGTCTGTTCAGTCACAATAACAACATGAATTGGTTTTTATCCAGAAAGTTTATTATAATTATGTACCTTATTGCCAGCTGGAGTTATTTTTATTGCTATATCGCGCTCAGTCAGTGATATATACCTCCAAAATAACCAGCCAGGGAGGACCGACCTGGACAAACAGCAAATTTAGCTCTTGATTTTAAAAATGTACTAATAACCCATTACTGTGATTTAAAAAGAAATTGTCCTTAGATACTAGTAATGGAGAAAAGTACTAGATATCTTTAGAATTTTCAGATGTTACAAGCATAACTTTCTGTAAGAAGATTGTTGTCTTTCGTTTTACCTCTGACATCCATTTGATCTTAGGATTTAGTTGAACAAGTACAAAGTATACAGGAATCCCGCTGACTATAATGGCAGTGGCGATTAGCGAGTCTAGTGGTGCCCCAATAAAACCAAAGACAGTGAGAAACATACAAACTAAGACAAAGATGATAGGGATAATGATGTTGACCTTGAAAGGTCTTGGTCGATTGGGTTCTTTGTATCTCAGAACCAACATACCAGCAACAGCCGTTCCAAAGGACAGCCACTTTACAAAGCCGAAGAAGTTGATGAGGGTGAAGAGATTGTCGACAAAGCAGAAGCAAATGGTGATACTGGACGTCATGATGATACATGGGACAGGGTTTTGTGGCGAATCCCAATGGTTGCGAGGAAACTTGGTAGGTGTCCTGTTCGGGCCCCTGCGAAGAACTCTCTGGAAGAGGACAGGATGGATCCGTTGAGACAGCCGAAGGTGGACAGGACAACGGTGATAGGGATTATGATAGCAAACTTTCCTGGGACCTCCTGCGCGTAGCTAAAGGCTACGGCGTTTGAACTCAGTAGCTCCGCTGGGGATAGGACGGTGAAGTAGGCAAAATTGGTCAGTGTGTAAACAATAGCTACTATTGATATGGATGTGGCTACGGCGATGGGGAGATTTCTTGATGGGTTCTTGAGTTCTTCAGTGATGACGTTAAGGGCATTCCAACCGGCGTATGAGAAAAAACAGGAATAAAGTGCTGTTCCCAGGCCGGTGATATCAATGGATGCAAACGAGTTGTTGAAGTTTTCTGTGTGTCCCATTCCAAGTCTGACAATTCCACTGATCACCAGGATACCTAGAGGTATCAGTTTACAAATAGCCAGAATATTTTGCAAGAGAGTAGTTAATCTCATGCTCCAGCAGTTGACAAACATGGTAAACATAAGACTTAAGACGGCGAAGAGTTTGATGGCCATCTTAGGGGGCGGACAATCTGGGTCGGGGTAAAATGGTTCAAGGCAGTAGATGGAAAACAACAAGGCAACGACGGCATTCGAAGATGGCGATACGATGACCGTGTCTGACCAGAAGTTGATGAAACCGACAAAATCTCCAAAGATGTGTCTGATGTAAGTGTATGTCCCTCCTGATGTGCGGATCGTGGTGCCCAACTCGGCGTAGCATAGCGCACCAAGTAGGGAGATGAATCCTGCAGCCACCCAAACACAGAGGGTAGCTCCATATATGTGAACTATCATGTTCATTATCAATATTCATAAGAAGATAATTCTGCACTCTGTACCACTCTGAATTTTCTTTGATTTCTTCACCTTGTTTTTATATCATAGTATTTTGTGATTTATGATGCTAAATGATTTTGTTTGATTGTATCATGTGTGATTGGAATTCTACTACCATAGGTATTTTGCTGGTGCCATCATTACTGTGTATACCTCAATAATGAAACAGTAATCATTCCATCTGACTGTGAAGTTCACATAGATGTAAGCTAATGTGGAGTACTTTGGCTGTATTGTGAGAACTATGTTATCTTTCATGTTACAGAACTGATGTTAATTCTCATACCAACTGAAATTGTGCGGACTAAACACTTATTATGGTACTTGCACAGATATCATTTTTAGCTATATGTGAATGCAGACAGCTTTGCACAGGCAGTTTGTCCTAATATTGATTTGTTATGGCAATAAATATTGTTTTACTAACATACGTGTAATATATTTTTCTAATATCTTTGTAATTCAGTACAGAACATTATGTAAATGATAAAACATTCACTTATGTGGTTTGAGGAAATAAGTATTTATGTCATGTCTCTGCTTCTTGTACAAATTCTGCATAATATTTAAAAAAGAAAGGATTTCAAGTTATTACTTTCACTTTACATTTTGGTCATTATGGAAGAATGTGAATCATTACACCTGGTTGATGTTTTCTCGCATATGATTTCCTGGTAAGATGGAGCCTGTATACATGTATACCACCTAAGGTTTTACACATTCAATACGAAATCATTTACTATACAACATTTTCCTAATGTATTCAAATAAATGCAGACTGATTTTCTTTTATTCTTTTGGCGACTAGTCATTTCATTCAGCTGTAAATCAGCAATGCCTTGTTTACATTTTATTTCACCATCACTGTTGAGTTAGTCGTTGTTAGGTTTGATAGAGTCAGTTTTCTGTTCCCAAATATTGCCTTTATATGACTATGAAGTCTGTAGGCATATTGCATCATTCTGTGTTTTGCATACTATAGTGTAAAGAACTTTTTTCTTCTTCTTTTTTTAGAAAAAATTACTTTACCAAAGCTCAAATATATTTTATGTGCTAGATGTCATTCTCATTTGAGATTTTTTTCCTTTTTAATTAGTTGGTAGGTCAACTTTGATAGATTTTTTTCTTCTTCATTCTCATCTATCATTAACAGGTTTTTCTTCTCTTGTTTTGATTGCTCTTCTTGCTTTACTTTTCACTGTTTCACATAACTTTTTGCAAAGTAGCATCTTTAGGAAGTAGTTTGTGGCAGTTGCGAGGAATTTTTAAAGTTACAAAGTCCATACAATGTAATTAGATATATCACTATTAAATTTGAAATGTATATACTATGTGGAGTATAACACTGATACAAGTGGCGGACACAGAGCTTAATTTTTCTTCTTCTTTCTTTGTAACTTACATGTGGTTTACAGAGTTCAAGTGAGTACAGGTCAGAGTGCAATGTTTTTTTTAAGCCACCCAAGTACGCAATTCTTGTGTCATTCTAAAGTACCGTTAATCCAGATGAAACATTTAAATATTATTGTTAATATTAATACAGTATTGGTCATTTTTAAGGCAGGAAGGCATTAATCCTGTGTTGAAGTTTATGAGTAAACATCCATCTGGCTCTCGGCAGATGATAAAGTCAATGATTTTCATGGAAAAGTTTGTTTTACAAATTCAGTCTCTCTGATCAACTCTTCCAGAACTATTTCTTTTGGTGTAGGTGCGAGGTTTATTTATTTCTCAGTGTTGTAGTTATTGTCATGTTTCTTTCAATTATGCTTTCAATTTCTTGTTCAGTTTGTCTGAAATATTTGGAATTAAATTGAATATCATCTTCTGAGGACCAGTAGGGCATTGATAAGCCGTTCACATAATCTGGAGATTATGGAATTGTTTATGCAGTTAATTATGTCACAGATTTTATGTTGCCCTTTTTTCAGGATTATGCTTGTTTATTTGTTTCTTCGTTTTTTGTTTTATTTGGAGGTCTGAAATGCTATCGGTAACAGAATTGCTTGAGTAGTTGATATTCAATGTGTTTGTGCATGTTTGTGCAAGCCATTTGTCAATAATTATCACTAGATTCCCATCATTCATTTCAAATTTAGCCTTTCTGCATTCAATATGTAATTATGGAGTAATATTTCCACTGTCATTTTTTAATCTACTAGAAAGAATTGATAAACTTTTTGCTTTAAATGATTCAACCATGTGACAATACTTACATTAATTCTCTACTTTGTAAATAAATTTGGGGTTATACAATTGACAGTAAAATTTGTTTTCGGCTTACATAGTTATTTATTTTGTGTGTTCATATTGCACTAATCTATTGTCTTTTTTGTTGTTGAGACCAAGGTGAAAGAATGTGATTCTTTTTTATCTTCCAAACTATCTCCAGTGCTCTTTAATTCATGTTTCTTGTTGATTTTTGTTGTCTTGAAGACTGTTATTTTTGTGATCCAAATAATGTGTTATTTATTGAGGGATATAAATTTAATTGAATAAATGTGTGTTCTTATGATATTTTATAATACAGTACTCCCATATTCAGTTTGGGGAAGCTGTCTTCTATTCAGATATAATAACATGTGTGCTGCATAGCTGGTACATGTATATTTATTGGAAATGAAAATTGCCTAATTTTGGGGGGCAATTTCTAGGATGCAATGAGATATTTGCGTTTCATCTCTTTCCAAATTGTGATTTGACATACCGGTATGAGGATTATGAATGAGCTGAGTATATCATTAACTCCTTAGAATATTTGAGTCTTAATTGTGTATTGTCTGCTCAGGTAATGATGATTGTAATTTTGGTGATTTGTTGGTACCGGTACATGGATGATGATTTTGATTATGATTATTTGTACCTCTATAAAAGATGAATGCACTGCATTAAGCTAATTGTGCTCTTCCATGAAATAACAATGCTCTGATTTTTTAAAATATTCGTTTTCATTTGGATTCAATTCAATTGTTTTAGTCCAAGGTCTAATGTGTGATTTGAAAAAAGTTGAAAAGAAAAATGCTAATTTCAAATCGAAACCACACTTCAAATGAATGATAAAGCTTTGGAAACAAATCATTGATAATTATTATACCAAAAGAAATTATTTTAAACAAATTCTCGAAAAGTTGACCTATAATAACTTCACGGAATACTTGGCTGAAATGTAATCCTGATAAGCACTGTTAGGTTGTAAAGATGATAAATAGGGAGGGAGGTATAGAGAAGGGGGTATTCTTTCTTGTTTCGTATTGAGGACTACTGTAAAATAGTTAGTGGAAGAAAAGATGGAATGGGAGATATTTCTTCCTGAATATGTTAAGTTCTAGAAAAGTACTTGTAAACTGGCGTGTGACTCAAGAAGAACATAAAGTGATTTGTTTGTTGTCATCTGACACCCATGATGAGTTGGTGATCGATGAAATACGTAGATTGTTTTGATGAAGGGATTTACTTTATCTCTCCACGATTCAATCTTGACCTTCCTCAGACAAAGCCGACAGACCTATAAACTAATCCTATTATATTCGAAGATACACGTTAAACGCACCTGCATATGAATTGTGTACGCACGTGAAGTAATTTCCGGCCAACTATTCGAGAATATTCTTTTCTTCTATTTTTTTCTTTGGTATAATAATTATCAAAGATTTGTTTCCAAAGCTTTATCCATCATTTAAAGTGTGGTTTTCATTTGAAATGAACATTTTTCTTTTCAACCTATTAAGCCTTTTTTTAAATCGCAGATCCTATTTTAATTTCCTTTTTTTTTTAAACATTGTAATTGCACTGTACAATTTGTCCTTGTACTAAAACCGAATTGAATTGAATCAAAGTGAAAACAAATGAAGAAATAATCAAGAGCAATTTTGTTTCATTGAAGAGCACGATTCATCTTGTATATCATTGAAAAGCATGTATTCTGATTGAGAAAAGGAAAAAAAAGTCAATGTTCAATTCATGTTGATATCAACATCATTCTCTCCACATTCCCCTTAATTTTGCAAACATAGCTATACAGGCTCAGATTTAACAATGACAATGGTATTATTTATCATGTCACCCATGAGCAGAGTATTGGAAAATATAATAATAATATTACATGTACAAATAATCATAATCAAAATCATCATCATACGTGGACATAACAATCATCATCGCCTGAGCAGACATTACACAATGAAGACTCAAATATACTAATGAGGTAATGAAATACTCTTATTTATTTCAGCTTATTCATAATCCTTACATGTCAAATCACTATTTGATAAAAATTGAGATGAAATGCAAATATTTCATTGCATCCTAGAAATCAACATAAGAAAATGAGGCAATATTTATTTTCAATAAATATATATGTACCAGCTGTGCTGTGCATTAGTTGATTTTAATAATTAATCATTCTCAATAATTTTGACAAACTGAACAAGAAAACATAAATGAAAGAAACAATGAAATTTATTATAAAAGCACTTAGAAATATAGTAGATACAACTTGCATCAACATGAAAAGAAATACATATGTAGGTCTAGAAAAGAAGATCAGAGAGACCAAATTTGCAAAAAACATCCATCAAAGTTAAACTACCAACTAATTAAAGAGAATTGAAAAAATCAAATGAGAATGACATCTAGCACATGGAAATATCTACGACCTTTGGTAAAGTAATTTTTACTAAAAAATAAAATTGAAGTTGCTACGTACAGTCAGGGGCGGATCCAGCCGGCGCCAGGGGTGGTGAGCACAATTTTTTTTTTTTGATACCCGAAAAAAAAATTTCCCTACGGGAGGGGTGATTTTTTTTTCCACCGCCACCCCTTGGGCGCCAGGGGAGGGCCCATCTTCTTTTTTTTCAAAAAAAGGGTGTTTTTACCTGTTTTTTTTGCTAGGGGAGGGGCCCGGGCCCCCCCCCTGATCCGCCACTGCGTACAGTACATGTATTGTATGCAAAACACAGAATGACACAATATGCCTACAGACCTCATAGTATTATAAAGGCAATAACTGCATTGGGAACAGAACGATAACTTTATTAAACCAAACAATGACTAACTCAACAGTATATGGTAAAACCAAATGTATACAAGGTATTGCTGACTTACAGCTGAATGAAATGACTAGTCACCAAAAGAATAAAAGAAAAAAAAACCTACATTTATTTAAATACGGTATATAAGAATATAACCGCTTGCCAGCATTCATATCAGGTTGCATAACAAACTACTTTTAGTACTTGGCCCAATCACCTGCAATACGGTTAACTGACCTAAAATTTTGACATAGAGCCAGTGGCGGATCCTGGTTTTTCCAATAGGGGGTGCCTGAAAATGTGGAAATCGCGCCGAAGGATATTTTGTTATATTTCTTTTTACTGGTTACCATCTTTAAAAAAAGAAAAACAAATTGCCGACGCCCCCCCCTTAGATCCACGCCAGGAGGCAATGCCATTGAGACAATGCCATACACAAAATGTACCAAGATTGATAATTTTCATGAAATATTAACAAATAACGAAAATTGATTTATCAATTCTCATATTAAGTTTTGAAAACATAATCCAAGTCTACTGACCTAAAAACATGATTTGTGATACCTTGATAACCCTTGGGTACAAGTTTCATGGAATTTGAACAAACACTTTTGAAATTATGATAAAAATTCCAAATCTTGATGTTGATGGCACAACAAAGTCTAAGTTTGCAGACCTGAATGACCTTTGACCTTGACTTTGTCACCCAAGATTCTAATCACATGATTGATGATACTTAATAACCCTTGTGTTCAAGTTTCATGGAATAGGAATGTATACTTTCAAAATTATGATAAAAATTCAAAATCTTAACCTTTGGTTAAGTTTGACGTTGATGCCACAACATAGTCTAAGTTTGTTGACCTGAAATGACCTTTGACTTTGTGACCTGAAATTCTACTCACATGATTGGGGATACTTGATGACCCTTTAGTCCAAGTTCCATTGAATAAGAACTTATACTTTCAAAATTATATTATAAATTCAAAAACTTAAAGGGATAGTTGAGTTTTGTTGCAGAGGGCGCTACACAAAATAATTTTTGTGAGATAATGAAAAACTGAGTGTCAAATTTGAAAGAATATACAATTCAAATGACAAAATCATCTTTGTTTGATCAAAAATTGGTTCAGAGACGGCTGAAATATCCATAAATATAACCATTTCTAATATTTGTGGTGGCCCACAAATATTCAGAAATTTTGAACCAGCCGTTGAAAAACAAGATAGCGCATTATACGTTTTATTCCAGCCAATGCCAATATTGGCTTTTTTGTGTTGGTTATAATACGCACAACCAGCCGGCCCGTGTATCGTTATGATTAAATAATTAATAAACGGTCACCGTAATTTTTTGAAAGTGGGGCTGAATTGGTATGATCATATTCAATCTAAATTCACAAATTTTGGGGTCTAAAATTACCTTCATAGCAAATTTAGGTTCTAAAAGGGCACTAGAAATGTCATAAATAATAATAAGAGCAATAATCATACACTTTCAAGGCATTTGCGGTCTTAAACAAGAACTAAACTATCCCTTTAACCTTAGGTTAAAGAGAAGGTTTATTGATTTTAAAAATAACTTTATTGTCATTATTGCAAAGGTGAAACTTTGATTGGACGAGGTTATCAAAAATTCAATGCTTGGAAACATTCGAAGTAATGATTATTATCAATTAAAAAACGCTTAAATACAGCCCCGTAATAGCACCTGAAAAGCTCTCCGATCGCTGCTGAGATGTGTGACGTCACATGTTGAACATGATATGCACAAGCAGACGATGTCCCATGACATCTCACATATTTTCAGTGCCTGTTTTGTCATCTTCTCTTCAGTTATTTCTCTTACCGGTACTTCACTACCGTCAGGCTAAATGTGTAATCTATTGCCTCACTCTAAACCTCATTTTGATGAAAAATGCAGCGATAAACTAGATGGAACTTCAACTGCGCGCAGTCGAAAATGATGCCTCCGCCATAGAGCAATTTTACAAACCAAAATGGAAGCAATTTTTAAAATTCAAGTTTGATTGTAATCCATCTGTTGGTTCTAATGATAACGCGATCACAAGCTATTTTGAGATACATAATGAGCCCTGTGACCTTTGACCTCGTGACCCCAAATCTAATCAGTTCATTGACTCTGCAAGATACATACATGACCCAAGTTTGGCGGTAATCCATCAATCGGTTCTTGAGATAACGTGATCACAAGCTATTTTGCATACATAATGAGCCCTGTGACCTTAGACCTTTGACCTCGTGACCCCAAAATCTAATCAGTTCATTGACTCTGCAAGATACATACATGGCCCAAGTTTGGCGGTAATCCATCAATCGGTTCTTGAGATAAAGTGATCACGAGCTATTTTTGCATACATAATGAGCCCTGTGACCTTTGACCTCGTGACCCCAAAATCTAATCAGTTCATTAGCTCTGCAAGATACATACATGACCCAAGTTTGGCGGTAATCCATCAATCGGTTCTTGAGATAACGCGATCACGAGCTATTTTTGCATACATAATGAGCCCTGTGACCTTTGACCTTTGACCTCGTGACCCCAAAATCTAATCAGTTCATTAGCTCTGCAAGATACATACATGACCCAAGTTTGGCGGTAATCCATCAATCGGTTCTTGAGATAACGCGATCACGAGCTATTTTGCATACATAATGAGCCCTGTGACCTTTGACCTTGTGACCCCAAAATCTAATCAGTTCATTAGCTCTGCAAGATACATACATGACCCAAGTTTGGCGGTAATCCATCAATCGGTTCTTGAGATAACGTGATCACGAGCTATTTATGCATACATAATGAGCCCTGTGACCTTTGACCTTTGACCTCGTGACCCCAAAATCTAATCAGTTCATTAGCTCTGCAAGATACATACATGACCCAAGTTTGGCGGTAATCCATCAATCGGTTCTTGAGATAACGCGATCACGAGCTATTTATGCATACATAATGAGCCCTGTGACCTTTGACCTTGTGACCCCAAAATCTAATCAGTTCATTAGCTCTGCAAGATACATACATGACCCAAGTTTGGCGGTAATCCATCAATCGGTTCTTGAGATAACGTGATCACGAGCTATTTATGCATACATAATGAGCCCTGTGACCTTTGACCTTTGACCCCAAAATCTAATCAGTTCATTAGCTCTGCAAGATACATACATGACCCAAGTTTGGCGGTAATCCATCAATCGGTTCTTGAGATAACGCGATCACGAGCTATTTTGCATACATAATGGGCCCTGTGACATTTGACCTTGGACCTCGTGACCCCAAAATCTAATCACTTCATTAGCTCTGCAAGATACATACATGACCCGAGTTTGGCAGTAATCCATTAATTGGTTCTTGAGATAACGCCATCATGAGCTATTTTTGCGTACATAATGGGCCGTGACCTTTGACCTTGGACCTCGTGACCCCAAAATCTAATCACTTCATTAGCTCTGCAAGATACATACATGACCCGAGTTTGGCGGTAATCCATCAATTGGTTCTTGAGATAACGCGATCACGAGAACGGGACGTACGTACGGACGTACATACGGACGGACGGACAACCAGAAAACATAATGCCTCCGGCTACGTTGTAGCGGAGGCATAAAAAATAAGTCGCTTGTAAACAAAATAAGATGCCATTGTATTTTCAGCTGCATACACCGCGGTATGTTCGGCGTTTCAAGAGGGAACAAATGCCATCCATGCTTTCATTCCAGGGGTTTTTAAATTTGAAAGTGTGGTTTCTTTGATTGTTCATTAACCCCTATCCTGTGTATTTACAAACAAAAGAATTTAGTTATCAGAATCGGTTTCATATCCCTTTTTGTATGGAGTAAAATTCCATCACATTTATATACACTAAACTCATTATAATTTGTGATTTTCTTTGAACAGGCACTTTAAGTTCTTGATATTGACGCCGCCGCCGGAAAGCTGCGCCTACGTCTCGCCTCTACTATGCAGGCAGGACAAAAACACAAGGTGAAGAGATCGAAGAAAAATTCAGAGCGGTACATAGTGCAGAATTGACACTTACATAAGTATGGATAGTGCTATAACACATTTTGCTTTCAATGTTGTTTCAGCAATTGTTGTAAGAATACATAAACCTGAAAATATTGATAAGTATGAGATATTTGTAGATCAGAAATCTGATAAACAAGTCAGCTTGTAAAACTATACGGTACCAGCATGCAAATGGTATCACAGTGTTGTCTAGTGGTTTCTTTTCACACCGTCAATAAAATTGAGTATGAACAACTAGTACAAACATTAAAAAATTTTCTTGCATCCAGCTCTATCATTTTTATCACTGACTTTTGCATATATCAGAAGTTATTTGTACTAAACATCAAACAAATAAAATTCAAATCGCAGAGAAGTTTATTAATATGTCTTGATGCTTCTTTGCAGTTTGAATCTAAACATATTTTTTGCATTTATAAGAAAAATAATAAACTTCAGCAACATTAAACGTGACTGAAAGATAATATAGTATAGCCTTCACGTCAGAATAAACACAGAAACATTAAATTTTCATTCAACCACAACAATCAGCTGACTGATTTCAGCATCTCTCTGTGCAATCAGTTTCTTGAGTTTCTGGATCTCATCTGCTTGGCTTTTTATGAGGATCTACAAAGACCAAAATCCATTAAATGAAAGGATTAGTAATAATGCTATGATTCAGCATTTTTTTTTTTACATCTCCTAAATCACAATGAATTACCTATGAGATTAAATATATGTTCAATAGTAATGATATTTAAATCAATATGATATACATGTAACATGGGCTGTCTAAAGAACTTCACTTACTTCACATTAAGTCTATTTGAAAGACCTGTACACGGTCGTTGAACAACTAATATTGATTAAAAAAAACAGTATCACAAGATGCAACATAAATATTTCAAATTATAACAAATGGGAGTGGCAAGGTTTAGTAAAAAAAAAAAAATAGATGAATACTTTATCCCACAGAAAAATAGTAAACTCGTTCTACATTTTAAGAAATGGAGATTTAAGTTTATATTTTCCCCACAATCAGTTTTTTTTTTTGTGTGTGTAAACATGATATCACTGCTTTGTCTAATTATGTAAATATTTCATGTGAGTGTTGTGATTTTTGATTTTTTTTTCTTATCAATAAGAATTGGAAGATTAAAAAAGAAGGTTTAGGAAAGAGACAGAAACAGCTGTCAACAGAAAGCTTTAACATAAGAAGGCTTTCTTAAATCTGTCATTGTTATGCTGTATCTCTTACCTTATCCTTCAGTGGGAACATATCACCAGATAAGAGATCAGACGCACTGGGCCTTTCCGCACTGTCACAGCTTGTCAGACTTTGGATGGCAGAGTGCTACAGAAAAACAAAGTGAGATTGAATACAAACATTGCAGAGTGATACATAATTCTTTTGAAAGAATAGAATTAATGTTTTTTGAGCACCCCTGAATCCCTTCTTGGGGAACACCTTGCTTGTCCATGTGCCAATAAAAGACTGTTGCAATCATAAACCTGATTTAACATAATTTGAATAAGCACAGAAACTGTAATTTTGAGGCCATAAATATAAATGTACCACAACACCTCCACAACGTTGTATTGTCAAGCCTGATATCACACAAATATTTAATGATTATGAGAGAGCTAGTAAAACTATTTCATGAGGCAAAAAATACAGCTGTTCTAATCATCAAGGCATAGCTACATGGACATGTAAATCACATGAAATTCTACATCTTCAACAGAATCTTATTATTACCTGTACTGGCCACCTTTCCTGTAACTCTTCTGGAATGTTTCCTTTTCGTAACTTTTCTAAACACTCGTTTCTCTCGTCGATTGTACGAAACGGATGGTAAAGCTCAAACAGGATCAGTCCCATGTTGTACATGTCACACTAGAAAGAGAAAAATATGCCATAATTACATAATCAGAACTATAATAATACTTCCAATATTAAAGAAATAGTAGAGTTTTGATAGAGAGAGTGCAGTTTTGGTCAAAATGAATCTTAGTACCGTAACTAAAACCTGCACCATTACATTACAAACTAATAGTTATAACTGCACCATGCTCGGAAGGTATACAAAAATTACAAACGACTTAGTAATAAGCCTGTTAGCTATTAAAAAGAGCCGTTAAACCACATATGGGCATTGGTTTCAACCATTTTTAATAATAAAATTGTGCATGTTATCTTTTGTTAAAATAATGATTAATAAAGAGATCATCAACAACTAATTTACCACAATTAATCATGTATCTACCTATTATTGCTTAGTCCTCCAGACAAGCAGACCATCGAGATAAAAAAGTCTCAACCATGCATACACCCCACCCCCAGGCCACCGCTATACCTTCAGTCACATACACCCTGCGCACGCATGTAAACTTCCTCTCTCTTTCTCGCAAACCACGAGTCTACAGACAGATAAGTCACTGGGCGCAAAATTGGAGTTTTTTTTACTCCTTGCAGCATCTTCGGTGCCTTTCATATCATAAATTTCAGTACCAAAGTTGTAATAGCGATTTTGGTTCGGGTTTTGTACCCTAGTCACTTTTAGTTTGGCAGTAATTAGCGTTTGCTTTGCGAAGCGAACTTCCCCTTTTGAGTTCAGTCCCGCTCACAGTTTTTAGTGTACATGGGTTTTTCACTGTGTGTGTTAGCTCGAATGTTACGGGAATTTTTTGTGCATACATCTTTGGTTATTGAAGTATTGTTAACGGTTGCGGCCTCTTTTGTTCTTGTCCACCACCCGTTCAAGTTATTTGTTGACGCTAAGTAGCATGTTTACTCTGTTCGTAGCAGCTTTGTCTGCTAATCTGTTTGGAGTTTGTTCGTAGCGGCTTTATCTGCTACTCATTAATTTCTTTGTTAACGCTAGGATAGCTGGTTAACGCTTTAATTGTTCTTAGCGACTTAGTTGCTACTTCTTTAATCTGTTTTGTCAACGCTAAAGTTTGTTCTTTGACGCTTACTTGTTGGTAGTAGCCGTTTCGCCACTCATTACAATTTGTTCTTGCTTTAAGAAAAGCTTGTTGTACTTGTTTTACTTTCTTTGGAAAGCTTGTTTTTATTTATCTTCCACAGATTCACCATGAACAAGAGTTCTGCTGGATCGGGATCGGATTCCCTCCCCCCAGTTACGGCTGCTCTTACCACCTCACTAGTGAGTGGGTTTGGTTTGGGAGGGGCATGGGCGTCTCAGTACAGGCTCGAGACAACTTGCACCCCTACATGCCGAACCCCCCTTGGGACCGTCAGTCTTGTAGAGGCCCCGGGCTTTACGGCCCCGGTCACACCGACCGCAAAGCCAAGGTTAATAAATCTGGCAAGGCCAAGAAGCCCCCTTCGTCCCCCCGTTGCGACGGGGGAAGAAGCGGTAGAGCTTGAGGCCCTGGTCACACCGACCGCAAAGCCAAGATTAAGAAATCTGGCAAGGCCAAGAAGCCCCCTTCGTCCCCCGTTGCGACGGGGAAGAAGCGGAAGAGCTTAGGCACCCAAGCTGCGACTGGGTCCCGGTCTAAAAAGGCGAAGAAATTTACGCCAAAGTCAACCTTCTCGGCCACCGCTCAGGCGGAGCTCAGGGCTCTAATGGGACAGATGTTTGGGCAGCTGGGTTACCAGGGCTCAAATTAATTTTTTGTCCACGGGGGCTCTTCCAAAAAAAAAGAGCCCCCGTGAGCCTTCTCACGGGGGCTCTTTTTCCATTGAATTGGTACCCATAATACTCCTAAATTCTTTGCTATTTCATCATTATCATTTATCAAGTCAGCATTTTCCCTCTTACAATACTGACTTTCATCCCGTGATGACATTCTCTCCATTTCTTCCCATTCTGCACATTATTTCCACCTCACCATTTAGAGCAACCTTATTTACATTCTTTCTTTAATATTTACTCTTTACCATATCCTTCCACAACATCTTTGGTCTTCCTCTTCTTCTCAATATCGATTTACTGGTCGAGGTTCATTATTTGCTGGTCTTTTGGAATCACCAGATTTCAGAGGATTCATGCTTTTCACAACGAAGAACTTCTCCATGTTTCGGTCCTTGCGCGACTGCCTCTAGCTCCAGCAGATATGGGGCGGCATTCGTGCACACCGGAACTACCGGCGCAGTATAGCCACTGCCGACGGCCGCACTGCACCGCAAACTTCCGTAGTTTGTATCGGTAATACTCATAGAGATGTGGAGATGGGAGATATAGCGCGATCTTCCGGCGAATAAGCATACTTTTGATTACAATATGGCGGCCTCTAGACACCGACAAATTCGAGCAAGAAATCCTGCACGCTAGTCTAACTATAATTCCATAGTTCCATTTCATTAGTTTAAGGTTTGGAAGTTGAAGCTCAATTGTGTGAAAGTTATAACAAAAAAGGTAATATTTTTTTTGATAATTCCACAGGGGCGATTTTTAATTTTGCAATCGCCCCCGTGAGCAGTCTGACGGAGGAGATTGCCTAGCTCACGGGGCGAATCGCCCATCGCCCCCGTGTATTTTGAGCGTTGTGGGTTACCCAGCGGTCACGACACCGTCCGTTACCCGTGCCCCGGCTGGTGTTGTGCCAGACCCGTGTTCGGCAGGTGCACAAATTTGTTGTGCCAGACCCGTGTTCGGCAGGCGTCAAATTTGTCACCCGGTACGATGGTTGGTCTGGCGCCGCCCGTTACCTGTGCCCCGGCTGGTGTTGAACCAGACCTGGGCACACCGTACTCAAGAAGTCCCCTTTGTCTCCCGTTGCGACGGGGAAGAAGCGAAAGAGCTTGAGGCCCTGGTCACACCGGCCGTGAAGCTAAAGCACTAGCAAGGCCGTGAAGCTCGCTTCGTAAGAAGCGGAAGAACTCGAGCACCCAAGCTTCGGCTAGGTCGTGAGCTAAGAGCGCGCCGTCAGTCGCGAATCTGACCCGGGTTTCACTACTGACTTTGTTCGGGAGTGACCCTGGTTTCACTAGCGAGGTGCCTGAAATCTCCTCCATGAAACGTAAGGGTTCCATGCTCGTTAAGGTTGCCCGTAAAGGGTTGGAGCAAGACGGCCCTGTTCACACCATAACTAGCAAGGCCGTGAACCTCGCTTCGTCTGGGTCGGGAGCTAAGAAGGCGAAGAAGTAATCTACGCCAAAGTCTGCCTTGTCTGCTTCCGCTGCCCCGGACCCACCGGCCATGAAGCTAGACTGTTCGGCAGCGGCAGCACTCGTGCTCCGGCTGTCGGCTGTGCTGTCGGCAAAGTTTTGGCATCAAAAGCGTTGGTCAGCTTTTTCTGTATCCGCTCAGGCGGAGCTTCGGGGTTTGATGATTCATTCGTTTGGGCAACTGGAGTTACCAGTGGTTCCGACAGACGCCCAAGGTTGGCGTCAAATGTATCACCACGTGTGGGCGGTGGCTTGACGCCTATCTGTACCCGTGCTGCGGCACGGCAATAAGCCGGCCCCGGTCACACCTGACTCAGACTCGGATTCGATATTTGATTCTCGGGTGTTACTTCTCCGGCATCCGTTAGACCTTTTAGGCCCTGGTTGCTTGGTGCTGCTGTTGGCTTTCCACCCTGTGCCGTCGGGGGGCTGGTTGGTGCCCCCAGTCCGTCAGTATGACTGGGATTCTGTCTCGCAGTTATCTGCGGATCTGCTGCAGGCTCTCAGTTGAGTTGCCCCCCGACAGAGAGGCCCCGGTCACACGGTGGCTTCTCGCACCATGCTTTTCAGCATAAGGTGCGGTGTAGCGTGGTAGCGATGACCATGCTGAGCCGGTAGCTAAACCTACCAGCTTTAGCAAGGCCTTTAAGCAGACTTCGTTACCCGGCGCTTCGGCGGAAGGTAAGAAGCGTTTTGCTTTCGGATGTCAAGTCTCCGACTGTGACTTCGGCTGAGAAGTCCATCGGCCACCCAGGGGGCTGGTGGGGGCATTACCCCTGCCCCAGGTGTGTCTTGACTGGACTCAGTTACACCTTTCTGGTGTTTCCGGTTCCCGTTTTCGTTTGGTGACCCGTCTTGCCAAGCTCGGCTTCTGAGAAGCTCTGTGCTGTGGTTAGCCTTCCTTCCTGGCCTTTTGCCCGTTGATAGTGGCTAGGCTCCCACCTCCCACTACCCTTACTACTCCTCCGTGGGAGGAGTCGGCTAATCCCTGCTGCTGACCTGTCCCTGGGGACTGATGCGCAGGCTTCCTTTAGGAAATATCTCCCCCAGCTATTCCTGAGGGTTATCAGTGTCCATCGCTTTGTTTTGTGAACAACCTCTTGTCACTGGCGATATAGTTCCGCCCGAGACAGTCGGCTAAGGCTTCCAAGTCCATTTGCCGATCCGCTGTCCAGCACTTGCCGAGCTGGCCGCCTTCCCTTGGGAAAGCGGCCTCTGACCTTCGCTTTTGGGTCCACTGGCTATTGTTGTGAGGTCAGAGTCCCCATTACGGAATCAGCGGCAGCTTCCTCTGCATTCCATGTAGTATGTAAGCTCTCTGATCAATTGTCGATTTTCCTTGGAGCATTGATCCTATCTCGGTTCGGATGTCCGTTCAGTGAGGGATTTTTACTCCTCTCGTTCCTCGAGCGAGCAGCTCGCTTGTGACCTGGGCGCGAACGGCCCTGCTTTTCTCTGCCTTTCTCTCTCGCTCATGACAGATGCCTCCCCCTCGGGGTAGGGCGGTCATCGCCAAGGCAGGTTGGGCTCTGGGACCGAAAAACACTTGAATGTGCTCCGCACATCATCGTTTGGATTAGACGTCGGCATTGTTACATTGCCCTGTCAATTCTGACGATCCCTTGCTGGCTCGCACGATCCTTTTCCCTACGGGCTTCGTCCCGGGGATTTTGTTTACTTGCATATTCCCTGTTGGACTATCTGATTGCAGATAGCCTCTCCGGGTGCAAGGTTCTCCTTTCGGAGTGGTTTCCTCCTGGGGATCTCCAGTCCTCTTGTATCGGCTTGGGCGCCGCTAGAGACAGTTCATTCGATTCTTATACCGGCTACCAATGGGTTCCGTCTCTCTTCCCATTGGGAGATTGTCGGGGTTTGTTTTCCTCCTCAATTTCCCAGGCCTCGGGAAATCTAAGAGGAGCAGGCATGAGGGCTTTTATTTGTCCCGCATGTGCCGACTGGTGCGCAGTTCACTCTCCTAGTCAGTTGCTGGCTCCTACTTTAAGCCTTCCCAAGGCGTGGGAGGCTGTGTCGGAGCACTCGCCGTTCTTGGTGCAGAGCTTCTCTCTGGATGAGTCTCTCTTCCCTTTGCCTTAAGAGTCGCAGGAATTCTACGAGGATAGTTTATATCTCTCGTTTGGAGGCCTTCCACCGATTCCTCATTTTCTTGTTCGACAAGGGCAGCTAGGTCTCTGTCCACGTTACGTGGTTATCGTTCGGCTATTGCCGCAATTCATGCTCAGGCTCGGGGGTTTCTAACTCCCCTCGGCTGGCGATGCTGTTGCGTTCATTTTTTCTGGAACAACCACCCCAGCAGAAGCTTGCGCCTCCTTGGAGTCTCCCCAAGGTTCTAGCGGCTTTGTCTAAGCCGCCCTTTGAACCTCTGGCCAAGGCCTCTCTTCATTGCCTTATGATCAAGACTCTGTTCATGATTGCCATTGCTTCTGGGCAAAGAAGGGGCACCCTTCACGCCCTCTGTGTTTCGCCAGGCCACATCCGCTGGTAGAGGAAAGGAGTGACACTTATCCCTAAGCCGTCATTCATTGCGAAGTATCAAACTGCCTCATTCGGTCCGGTGGATATCTACCTTAGTCCCTTGTCTAGTGTCTCTCCTATCGAGGTAGACAAGGTCTGGTGCCCTGTTAGGGCGCTTAAGTGGTATCTCGATAGGACTAAGCGGTTCCGGACGGATGAGCAGTTATTTCTTATCACGCGGGATCCCTTCTCACCTGCCTCAAAGGAACCTATCTCTAGATGGATTGTTGAGGCGGTTCAATCCGCGGGCCCCCGAGGCTCTCTCGGAGGGTGTGCATCCTCGGGCGCATGATACCAGGGGTGTAGGCACCTCCTGGGCTCTTTCCATGGGGTAGTCCTTCAGAAAGGCTGCCTTCTGGCTGTCTCCGAATACTTGCATCTCGTGTTATCTCAAAGATATTCCTGCGAGTGAGGAGCGTTTCGCTACTGCGACTTTGAGGGCGGCATTGTCTAGTTTGGCCCCCCGCTAACCTTTTGTTTTGGACATGCCCCCCGCTTTCATCTGTATTGGTCTAAGCAATAATAGGTAGATACATATGATTTATTGTGGTAAATTATTTAAATCAGAACTGATTTTATTATTTACTATATAAATCTTTGTATCTACCTATGTCCCTCCCTCCATCCCCTCTCCTTGTTAGCAACATGTCCCAAGTTTGTGTCTTGGACTGCTCGTAAGAGAGGAAGTTTACATGCGTGCGCAGGGCGTATGTGACTGAGGGTATAGCGGTGGCCTGGGGTGGGGTGTATGCACGGTCGTGACTTTTTTATCTCGATGGTCTGCTTGTCTGAGGACTAAGCAATAATAGGTAGATACATAGATTGATATAGTAAATAATAAAATCAGTTCTGATTTAAATATTTAAAAACATCTGTTTGAAAAGTGTTAGCATTTTTTGTCTTTCAACGGCTGGCTCAAAATTATGGAATATTTGTGGGGCCCCACAAATATTAGAAATGGATATATTTATGGATATTTCAGCCGTCTCTGAACCGATTTTGATAGCACAAAGATGGTTCTGTCATTTAAATATTATGCTCTTTTAAATTTGACACTCAGTTCTTCATTCATCCCACAACAAATTACTTTGTGTAGTGCCCTCTATACCAAAACTTAACTATCTCTTTAACAATGACAGTAATAATAATAATCATCACCATCATCATAATGACAATAATGGCAGGTGATCCAATACTACCCTGGCTCTAGTTAGGCTACCAATATCAGTGCTCAAAGCATTCCAAGAATCCCTTTCTACCAGCACCCATTTAATACCTGGGTGGAGAGTGGCAAATGTAGATGAATATCTTATCAAAGGACGTTAGTGCTGTAGCGTTGTGGCATGCGCCTGTAATCCAGCTAACAATAGAAGTTACAAATTGATTCAGCTGAAGACGCAAGTTCGAAGCTGAGCCACGTCTTTCAGATGGTGACGTTTAAAGGTCGGTCCCCAGATGTAAATAATCATATCTGATTGATACACGTCTGTAAAAACCCAATACACACACACTAGGCCTGAGTCGAAACGGTTCCCCGCCCGGTCCCCGACCGTCACGCCGAAACCCGGGTTTGAATATTCGAGTTTCGGGTTTTTCAAAATTAAATTTCACACTGATATTCTGAAATAACGAACTAAAAATATGCAATTCACAAACTTATATTTCAATTTAATTAAATAAATATGCTTTAAAATAAATGGATACCGTTTCAGTTGACGGTAGGCCTTTTTATCGCTCTAAAATTGAGGCTGCAAGGAGTGAATCACCACACTTCGCGGTACCGAGTGCGTTCATAAACTGAAGTCAAAATATGATCCACTGAAGACTGAGCAAGTTACGATAGTACCACACACAAGACCAAAATGCTGATCAGAATATTAAAATTAAATCGTAATAGGCATTAATTTAATTGTCAAAATATCAACAAAATAATGGTTTACCCTTGATATTATGATGAAGGAAAATAAATTAAAGCTCTTGAAACAACATCGAAGTGCCTTTCGTTCGTTCTAAAAATGCGTGTATAACGGCAAGCTGAAGTTAGGAGTCAAGTTTTTCAAGCCTGTACCATCATGAATGCAGGCGGAAGTACGAACTGATCTGAACAATAAGCATTAAACCAATTAAAAAACATCACATAACTCATTTTAAGGGACTAACGCTCAACAAATTACCGTAAAATAATAATTTCCTTTGACAAATAATACTATAGATATTCATGATATCTCACAGAAATAACGATATTTCATGAGCTACGAGTTCAGCCATCATTTTGAAATGAGACGTAATTGTCATGCAGCGCAGTAGACTGTAGAGGGCAGCATGCAGCAGAGAGGAAAAAAAAATCGTGGGCCTTATTGATCACGTGATATTTTCCTCTCTGCTGCATGCTGCCCTCTACAGTCTACTGCGCTGCATGACAATTACGTCTCATTTCAAAACGATGGCTAGCTGAACTCGATATCGAGTACGTAGCTCATGAAATATCATTATTTATGTAAGATATTATGAATATCTATAGTATTGTTTGTCAAAGCAAATTATTATTTAACGGTAATTTGTCGTGCTGTAGTCCCTTAAAGTGAGTTACGTGATATTTTTTAATTGGTTTAATCAGGGATATGAAATGCTTATTGTTCAGATCAGTTCGTACTTCTGTCTGCATTCATGACGGTACGGGCTTGAAAAACTTGACTCCTAACTTCAGCTTGCCGTTATACACGCATTTTTAGAACGAACGAAAGGCACTTCGATGTTATTTCAAGAGCTTTAATTTATTTTCCTTCATCATAATATCAAGGGTAAACCATTATTTTGTGGATATTTTGACAATTAAATTAATGCCTATTACGATTTAATTTTAATATTCTGATCAGTATTTTGGTCTTGTGTGTGGTACTATCGTAATTTGCTCAGTCTTCAGTGGGTCATATTTTGACTTCCGTTTGAGAACGCGCTCTGTACCGCGAAGCACGATTCCTTCCATAATTTTGCAGCCTCAATTTTAGAGCGATAAACAGACCTACCGTCAACTGAAACGATATCCATTTATTTTCTAAAGCATATTTATTTAATTAAATTGATTATTTAATTGTTTTGAAAGCAGTAACTGTCTTTTCCCGTCGCATTATTAAGAACAGCAACTTAATCTTAAACTCCCGCCGCTGCATGCACGCGATTTTTAGTATGGTAAAAATTCCTGTTCGGGTACCCGCCCGAAATTTTCAAGTCAAACCCGGGTTCGGCAAAACCCGTGATGACTCAGGCCTAACACACACACACACGTGCTGCGGTAGGGATTTGAAGCCCATACCCTGTGGTTCACAGTCCACAGACCAATCCACTCCACCACAACATTAGCAATGTCACAAGTCATAAAATATGTTGCATTTTTTATCATCTGTATTGAAATGTGACAAAAGGGCAAGCCCAAGCTGTTTTATCCCATACGTTTAACGGACCACATCTAGATTTAAATTAGGCCTGAGTCATGTCGGGACTTTGATAAACCGGGTCCCGACGGCCTTGAACCGATCGGGACCCGGTGTCCCAAATTCAGCTAGCAGGATCTGTCACTTGCCTCTATAAATAGGGCATATCATCAGTATGTCCCTTAAAAGTGACCTTTTTTATCAATCAAATAAATCAACACATGCGTACCTCGGCTCAGATCGGTATATTCTCCCTTCATTCGAGCCGCCATTTTGATTCTTGCAGGATGAATAAATCGGGTCAAAGAACATTAATGTTAGAATAATAAAACGACTTTCTAAAAAAAAATCTTCTTTACAACATACCGATCGAATAATTTTTCAATGACAAAATAAATATTTTTCTCTTATTTTAAACACTGTATGCTTCTTTTAAAAGCTGAAAATTACTTGGTAATCACAGCAAGTTTCGATACTGATAGCTGTTGCAAGGCAAGTTCAGACTAGTCACAAAAAGAATGCGCAGTGCACTTCATTAGCTGTAATTCGTGCGGAAACAAACCCAAACAAATATATGTGATCGTAACAAGAAATCATTCAAAACTACGAGAGCACAATTGGAAAGACAAATACTGCTCAAAATTACCATAATCAGATACATAACTTGGACAAAGAATTCAATAGTCGTCCAAGAAATGCCACAGAAATTGTGATATTCGAGGAGTAACTGGGTACATTTTTATCGAAAGGGGCCTGCTGCACATATCTAATCACTATGCTCGAATCCATTGTTATACTGCTTTTTACCGTAGAGGGCAGTATAGTGGATTCTAGCCTCTTGCTCAATATAAACACGTGTAATTCTGAACGGACATCGCAGCAGGCCCATCCCGATAATAAATGTACCTATAGTAACTCCTTAAATATCACTATTTCTGTGGCTTTTCTTGGACAACTATTGTATTCTTCCTCCAAGTTATGTATCTGCTTACGGTAATTTTGAGGAGTTGTCTTTCCAATTGTGTTCTCGTAGTTTTTAATGATTTTTTGTTACGATCACGTACATTTGTTTGGGCTCGTTTCCGCACGCATTACAGCTAATGAAGTGCACCAAGCATTCTTTCCGTGACTAGGTTGAACTTGCCTTGCAACAGCTATCAGTATCGAAACTTGTTGTGATTACCAAGTAATTTTCAGCTTTTAAAAGAAGCATGCAGTGTTTAAAATAAGAGAAAATATTTATTTTGTCATTGAAAAATTATTCGATCGGTATGTTGTAAAGAAAAAAATTTTAGAAAGCCGTTTTATCATTCTAACATTAATATTTTTTTAAACCTGATTTATTCATCCTGCTGAGACCAGCGCAGCCAGTACTGCAGCTAGCTGTGCTGGCAACAACAACCCCATGCCACGAACTGCTTTGCAACCCATATTTATATCGGCAGTTCGGATCGATTCGGGATGAGCTAGAATACTTTATGATTGGTAAAAATTAGATACTTGGAGTTTTAAGATGGATTATTTTTAGTGGTGTGCAATACTGCAATTTCTTACATATTTCATTATTTTTTTTGGAGCGTCGGTTTCCAAAAAACAAAACCGGGACACAACGCTGACGGTCGGGATTCGGTGTGACCGACTGTACCGACTCAGGCATAATTTAAATGTATCTGATTATTGTATTCAATTGATAGCCCTATTACAGCTTAGATCGGACCAAATATACAAAGGAATTGACACGTTTGATGTCAATGTATGATAAAATCTAAACACCTTCGACTTGCCCCCCCAAAAAAACATCGCCAAAAGTTTGAAGAAAAATGATTCCCATTATGAAGCTAGGGAGAACTGATGTTAATTTTCAATAGGAATGAACAGATTTCTATTCTTATCACAATGACCATAATAACTACAGTTCAATTCACATCGTCTACATATTCTGTTGGAGAGTAAATCTAAAGGTTCAATAAATTAGTATAGCTTACCTTATTGTCATATAGACTCCCATTCAACTGTTCTGGTGCTCCATAGCATGGTGTTCCAATGCCTGATGTCAAACTTTTAGAGACACAGGGGCCTACACAACACGTCACAACAGAAGAAAATAGAGGATATTAAATTTCGACAATATTGACCTATATGGCATTTTGTTTATGCAGCAATTCAATACATGTGAATATGCTGCCAGATCTATGGAGGGATTCTGGGCCAATACTGTCAAGTCAATTTAACAGAATATTATGGCATTATTAGTAATCCTTTTTTAACTTGCCAAAATAGCAAGTATCATCAGAATAAATAAACTAGATGGAACTTCAACTGCGCGCATTCGAAAATGATGCCTCCACCACAGAGCAATTTTACAAACCAAAATGGAAGCAATTTTTAAAATTCAAGTTTGATTGTAATCCATCTGTTGGTTCTAATGATAACGCGATCCGAGGCTATTTTGAGATACATAATAAGCCCTGTGACCTTTGACCTTGTGACCCCCAAATCTAATCAGTTCATTGACTCTGCAAGATACATACATGACCCAAGTTTGGCGGTAATCCATCAATCGGTTCTTGAGATAAAGTGATCACGAGCTATTTTTGCATACATAATGAGCCCTGTGACCTTTGACCTCGTGACCCCAAAATCTAATCAGTTCATTGCTCTGCAAGATACATACATGACCCAAGTTTGGCGGTAATCCATCAATCGGTTCTTGAGATAAAGTGATCACGAGCTATTTTTGCATACATAATGAGCCCTGTGACCTTTGACCTCGTGACCCCAAAATCTAATCAGTTCATTAGCTCTGCAAGATACATACATGACCCAAGTTTGGCGGTAATCCATCAATCGGTTCTTGAGATAACGCGATCACAAGCTATTTTTGCATACATAATGGGCCCTGTGACCTTTGACCTTGGACCTCGTGACCCCAAAATCTAATCACTTCATTAGCTCTGCAAGATACATACATGACCTGAGTTTGGCGGTAATCCATCAATTGGTTCTTGAGATAACGCGATCACGAGAACGGGACGTACGTACGGACGGACGGACAACCAGAAAACATAATGCCTCCGGCTACTCTGTACCGGAGGCATAAAAACAATATATGAATATTCACAAACATGCATATATAATAAATTCTAAAATGTTATAGTAAACTCTGAGTGAAGAGACCAGTAGAAGATCACATTTCCAGTTCCCCTTCAGCTAGCTTTAAATACAGGCTTGACTGTGCAACAATGATGATGATGATGATTATCATTATTATTATCATTATCATTAAATTTAATGTTATCATTATATTATTACCATATGGCATCACCTGTGCCTTTAAGGGAGAAATGAAACTGAATTACTCTAGCCCTTCCTTATATATCTGATTGGGATAGTCAGGTGAACCACTCCCATGGAGTTTTCCCCCTTATTAATATTCTAGGCATACTGTACAATTCTGTAAAAACAAAATTTGAAATTTACTAACAAGAAGTGAGTCGAGTGTCTTAAACTCACATAAACAAGTGAAACGCTCTCGGCGGTCTCGCCTGCATTACGCAATTCGGCATTACGCAATTCGATATGATGAAAAGTTGAGGTTGGGACATTATTTTTATAGGCAGGGTGGCCCATTTGCAGACCCCCGAAAATGAAATCCTCTGAATATAATAAGCATTTTGAAGTGAATATTGATTATGAATCATCAGAATAATTATTTACTGTATCATAAGAATACAATATAATGAGATTTAGTGTATGGGTAAGACTACAAATGTTTCAATGCTTGTCAGTAATTTACAAATAAAGTTATCTAATAAACTTTTTAAGAAAAGAGGATTTTTCAGCACTTTGTGTAAAAACAATTGGAAGGTAGAACCCATCTACATCACATCACGTCTCATTAGCATAATGAGAACATTATTATGAGATATACTCCAATATATATTATCCAAACATCAATATTGTCACCTAGCTGTAACTGATCATGTACATACTAGGCCTGGGATCGAATACTAAAATTACTATTAGAATATTCATGGGAAAGTACTCGAATGATTCGAATATTTACTTTCATGAAATATGAAAAATAACAACAATTTATTTATTAATTCTCATATTAAATTTTGATAACATAATCCAAGTCTACTGACCTAAAATGACCTTTGACCTTGACTTTGTGACCTGGAATTTGTGTCACATGACTAGTGATACTTGATAGCCCTTGGGTACAAGTTTCATGGAATTTGAACAAACACTTTTGAAATTATGCTAAAATTTCAAAATCTTGATGTTGATGCCACAACAAAGTCTAAGTTTCCAGACCTGAAATGACATTTGACCTTTACTTTGTCACCTAAAAGACTAATAACATGATTGGTGATACTTGATAACCCTTATGTTCAAGTTACATGGAATAGGAATGTATACTTTCAAAATTATGATAACAATTAAAAAATCTTAGCCTGATGCCACAACATAGTTAAGTTTGTTGACCTGAAATGACCTTTGACCTTGACCTAGTGGGCTGAAATTCTACTCACATGATTGGGGATACTTGATAACCCTTTAGTCTAAGTTTCATTGAATAAGAACTTATACTTTCAAAATTATATTAACAATTCAAAAACTTAACCTTAGGTTAAGTTTTGATGTTGACGCCGTCGCCGTCGCCGCCGTCACCGGAAAAGCGGCGCCTATGTCTCGCTTTTTGCTACGCAGGCGAGACAAAAACTAAACTTCTGCAATTCAAGTTTGAGCATTAAACATCTTGTTTTAATATTCTATCACTATTGACACCAACAATGCATGTTTAGCAAAATTTTAGTTTATACAGGTTTACTGCATTCCATGATTAAATAATCATTACAAATGGGGCATCAATGTAAAGGGGAATAAGTAGGCTTTTCAATGATAACAAATCTATGTAACAAGAGAGATATCAATGCTACTTTAATTGGTGAATAATTCTTTGGAGAGTTTACAAAATTTGTCTTACCATCCAAGGCTTGGTCCGGTTGTCTCATAGAGGTCTTGGTCTTACTGTGGACATCCTCCCTAGCTCGTCCAAATTCTCCTATCTTGACCAGAGGGTGACCATCATCCTTGTCACTCAAGAATATATTCTTAGGCTGGAGGAAAAGAACAATTTGAAGAGTTATGAATCAACATATTCTAAAAGCGGAGAAAGCGAGACCGTCTCTACGATGGACGGTTTCGGTTGAAGGGGAAGGATGGTATGAGAGGGGTCTTTATCAATGAAGACCTCACATCACTAAGACTCTCTGTCTTGATGAGAGCGAAGGAGTCCCCTGCGGTGAAAAGTGCAACAACCAAATACTGCAAAGATGATGCCTACAAGGTCATCCGGAGCCCGGATGATCTCTTTGAACTCGGAGTAGACAATGTCCAGTACGGCGATTTTAAGCTCCATTTCCTAGCCTAGTATGTTTCACTCAATTTTGAGGCTATGTTAGATTTCCCAATATTTCATTATGTTAGTAAATAATCAAGATGAAAACAATCTTGATCTCAAAACATATAGTTTTTATAATAATATGCAGTCTAAATTTGTCAACTCTTTTAGTGTTACTCATGTTAATATTAGGTCTCTAACTAGGAATATCAGAGAACTAAGTTTCCTTTATGAATATAGCCTTGCCTCTAAATTTGATGTGATTGCCCTGTCAGAGGTGTCAGAGGTAAATATGTTTTGTATACAGACTGTTTTTTTCTTGCCTTTTTTCATTATATATCCCCCTCACTTTCCTACTTTATTTCTCCTTCACTGCCTGCTATTTCATTTCAACATGGATTTTATTTCTCAAGCTGTCTCCTTTCCCTTGGAATCTAAGTACATTGGTGCTTTATATATATTTATGTGTATTTCCTATCCTCTCTATCTCATGTCAGTTGGCTACCTGAAGAATTACGAACTGCAGTTTCACAGTACAATATCTATTTTCTTACTCTCTCAATATGGTCGAAACTGAACATGATATATGCAGTTTTTTTTAATCCAATGCAAGTACCTTGCAACAATATGATGAAAATAATGACCAAGGTACAATAAATTGTAATTATTGTACCGAAAATCAATTCTGTCAGAGAGTGGTTCAGAGAGTAATGAACTTGCTTTAATTCACCTGAATATTTGTAGTATGTGTAAGAATTTTGACAATTTCAGTGTTTTCACCAAGCGTATTAGTTCAGGATTCACAACAATAGGTGTTACTGAGACCTGGTTTCCTACTGAACTCGATACTAGCTTATATTTAATTCCAGGTTATAATTTGGTTTCTAATAATAGACAAGATAAAAGAGGTGGAGTGGTGGCTATATACATTCCATCTGTGATGGATTACCAAATATGTCATGAGCTTACCATTATGAATGATGTGTTAGAAACTATATTTGTTGATGTTTTCATACCAGGAAATCGTAATGTTGTTTTAGGTGTCGTTTATAGGCCACCACAAAGTAATCTAAATCTCTTTATAGATGAAGTACACAATATTCTGTCAAATCCACTACTTAATAACAAGACAATTTTTCTTATGGGTGATTATAATCTCAACTTGCTCACTTGCGATGGAAATAGCTGTATTGAGGATTTTTTGAACCTGTTGGTGTCCTTTTCCTTGATGCCTTTAATCACTAAACCTACAAGAGTGTCTGAAAATTCCTCTACTCTCATTGACAATATCTTCACTAATTTGCAACCCTTTCCAGAAGCAGGCATCATAATTTCTGATCTATCTGACCATTTTCCTATTTATGCCAAGATGCCATTGAGTAAACCCTCTTCCACTACTAGGCAAAATAAGCATGCCCGTAGGAGCAATCCCGAAAATATTGCGAAGCTTTAAGGAAGCCCTAATTGCAACTGACTGGAGTGATGTTTTGCTTGATCAAAATGTTGATAGCTTTTTTGATAACTTCTTTAGAAAATTTATATTGCTGTATGATAAGAATATACCTATATGTAAAAGGGATAGTGGAAATCACAGGAAAATACCCCGAATGCCATGGATTACAAGATCGCTACTGAAATCGATCAATAAGAAAAATAAGCTATATTATAAATACAAGACAACTAAATCAGAACAGTCAGGCTTGAATTACACTAGATATCAGAACACCTTAACTACAACATTACACGTCTCAAAGAAAAATTACTATTCCAATCAGTTTCAGGCAACCTTGAATGATATAAAAGGAACATGGAAGGTAATCAAAAATATTTTTAAAAGCAACAGTAAAACATCCAGCATAAGATCTCTGCAAATTGACGGAGAATTAGTAGATGATACAAATTCTATCGTTGAAAAGTTCAATAATTATTTTTGTAGTATTGGTCCGAATTTGTCGGAGGGTATTCCAAATTGTGATAAATCATTCCATGACTTCTTAAAAGAACCTAACCAGCAAAGTTTGTTTTTAATGCCTACAAATGAAGTAGAAGTACTCAGTATAGTGCATTTTTTGAAGATTGGAAAAAGCCCAGGTTGTGATAATATCTCCAACAGTCTAGTTAAAAACGTAGCAGCAGAAATTGTACAGCCATTAGTGCACATTTTTAATCTGTCAATATCAAATGGCATTGTACCCAGGAACATGAAAGTTGCAAAGGTTGTCCCAATTTTTAAGAAGGGTGACCCAAAACTATTGACGAACTATCGACCCATTTCCTTATTAACATCCTTCTCTAAAATTCTTGAAAAACATATCTACGTGAGAACTGTAAAGTTTCTCAATGCAAGTAAAATTTTCCAACTTTCAATTTGGCTTCCGTGAGAAACATACCACCACCCATGCTATACTGCACTTTATCAATAAAGTTTCAAATGCTATGGACAACCACATGCACACACTTGGAATATTCTTGGATTACTCTAAGGCATTTGATACAGTAGATCATAAAATTTTGTTATGTAAATTATCCCACTACGGGGTCAGGGGTGCTGCCCTGGATTGGTTCAGGAGCTATTTAGCTGACAGACAGCAATTCGTATCCATTAATGGTTTTGATTCAGAGTTACAAAATGTCAGCTGTGGAGTCCCACAGGGATCACTTCTTGGTCCTCTTTTATTTATCCTTTATATAAATGATTTTCAATATTCTTCTGATGTATTATCCTTTATTTTGTTTGCAGATGATTCAAGCATATTTTTTTCACACAAAGATGCACAAGTCCTTTTGCAAACAGTTAACTCAGAGTTGCGCAATATTACTGCATGGATTCATGCTAATAAACTGTCTCTTAATCTTACAAAAACCAATTATATGATATATAGCAATTCGCTCAAGATGTTGCCCGGTGACATTATTTTCAACGGTGTTCTGATAGACAGGGTAACATCAACTAAATTCCTAGGTCTTTATATCGATGAACAATTGAAGTGGAAAACTCATGTAAATAATCTATGCAAAATATTGTCAAGGAATACTGGTGTAATTCGTAGGTTGAAGTCTACTCTTCCTCAAAGCATATTACTTATCTTGTATTCAACTTTAATTCTACCTTATATTAATTATGGTGTGCTTGCTTGGGGCAAATATCTAATAACACAATTAGATAAACTATTCTTGGCTCAAAAGAGGGTAATAAGAACAACCTGTAATGCTGACTTTCGTGCTTATACAAATCCTCTTTTTTATCATCATAGGATTTTAAAGGTAGAAGATATTTATTATATGCAATTGGGTTCCTTAATGTATGATCTCAACTCAGGTTTACTGCCACTGGCATTAGGCAAGATCTTCAAGAAAAACAATCAAATTCACAATTATGCCACAACAGGTGCTTCTGCATTCCACTTACCCCATGCAAGGATAAAGTTTACTCTCAACACTTTAGTTTGCACTGGACCAAGGTTTTGGAACACTCTTGACTCAAGCATTAGCTATTCTGTCAGTATATCTGTCTTCAAACGTAAACTGAAGTTGTACTTATTGAATAATTACTTAGTTGATTCTTAATCTATGCTGTCGTGATTTACATGTATATTTGAACTTAATCCATTCCTTAATTTACTACTGTATAGCAACTGCTGTCTTACCTTTTCCCTTTTCTTTCCTTTTCTCGCCTGTAGCTACTAAGCTAGCTTTCAGCTTACAGTGAAAGTATGTCAATTTTTCTTTCTCCCCCCCCCCTCTCGAGCTCTCTCTTTCTCTCCCGCCCCCTCTCTCCATTTCTATATCCCACGTTATTATCACTCTTATCGCCTCCTTTTGTACAGTCTCTTCTCCCCACCCTTTTTTATTACTCCGTTAAACCATGTTTATAATCATATGGCTATAGTTTATAGTTATTTGTTTTAGTACTTTAGCGCCTTTGACGAACATTTCTTGTATTAATCTATTATATAACAGGCTGTTTTTTTGTTTTTTTTGTGTCTAATGTTATTGTTTTGAGGGACCTGACCTCTACAAGCTTAGCTTTAATTAGGTCTCCTCGTCTTTTCTTCCTTTTTTTTTACTCACTTAAATGCATTACATGAACTTGATCATTGTAAGTGTTCCTTTTATATACTGTTATAAATCTGTTAAAATGTATTGCATTCATGTTGGGGTGATTGTCCAGCTGGTAATTGGCCGGGGGTGATTGTCCAGGGGGTGATTGTCCTAGAACCTGGGTTTTAAAAAGCGCAGTCAAAATCTCCTTGTACCAAGTTTGGGCTGACGCACTGAAAGTGGGTCAGGTCATATGCAAGTGTTAATTTGGTCTGAAATCCTTTTAAAAGTTAAATTCTGCTCATGCTTCATTAATTCATTTTTTAAAGTGGTCCAAAGTATCTAAGCTTTTACAGGACCTTGTTTCAATCAACTGCTTGTCACATGATATCTAATGCACAGTTCACACCGACGCCGAATGTCCCGCTTTAAATCGGCGATCAATTCGGCGTCATTTTTGTTTACTTTTCAAAAAATCTCACGATCTCCTCAGATATGTTATGCTCTGATAAGCTCTGATACGCTCTGATACGAAGTTCGTTCCCGCTTTGGGCGACAAATTATTTCCCGAATCGCTACGGCTTCTCACGCTTTGATGCCGATTGATCAAGATTTGTTACGCTTTAAATCACGCTTTGATATGCTTTAATACTCTTTGATAAGCTTTGATGCGCTTATCACCCTTTAAATAACGCTCTGATACGATTATCAAGCTCTCTTGTGCATTGATAAGCTCTGTTACGCAATGAAAAATTTCGAGATTCTGATTGCATCCCGCCTCTGATCCAGAGCATATATAAAGATGCAGCAGATACACGAAATCATTGCATCTTTGGCAGAAGAACAAGATATGGAAGTTCAAGATGTACCAGAGTATGAACCATCTTATGAAGTAGACATGACCTTTGTCTCCCTGCTCTATAACTACATCCTAGCCCTCGAGGCGGAGGAGAGAGAGGAAGAACAGCAAAGACAAGAGGAGGTTGAACTACCAGCAGGAGGGAGAAGACCATTCATCAGGAGCTGCTGGACCAGGCCATGGCTCACTGAAGAAAGAAGACAGCAGTACGGCCAGTACACTAGCCTCCTGGACACACAACTGAGATTAGAGGACCCTGTTGCCTTCAGAAACTTCACCAGAGTGACCCCTGAGGTGTTCGATGAGATCCTGGAGAGAGTGGCAACAGTCATCCAGAAGCAAGAGACTAACTACAGGCACCCTTTGTCAGCTGGCCTCAAACTAGCAATCACCTTGAGACATCTGGCCACAGGGGACAACTACAGATCACTGGCATATGGTTTCAGATGTGGTATCTCTTCAGCCTGTTTCTGCCCCTCGTGGAGAACGGCAATCAACTTCATCTGTGTTGTGCGTCTGATGTCGCTGGGAAGCTCAGCGAGTCCCTCGTCTATTTGTCTGGCAAAGGGGGAGGAACCCACTTTCTTGGAACCCGAAATGTACTCCATCAGAGTTTGTTTGAGGTCAGCACTCTCTGTGTAGTGTCTTCGAGAGGAGGGGTCTGTAGACTGTGACTCTGACCCAGAGTCTGACTGGATGTTGGAGGCTGCTGTAGGTGGTACTGCTGCTGCTGACCCAGTAGCTGTGGATGTTGGTGCTGTCCTGCCTGCTACCCTCCCAGTTGTGCCATGGATGCTGACGACGTTTCTGTGCTCAACTGTCTCGATGTGATCCTTCAGAAAGGAGAAGTTTTCCCAGATCCATCGATCAGTAGCAGACAGGTCCTCTAGAACATCTGTACCATCACCAGACTTCCCAACACTCTTCTTCAGGCGGCTCAGTTGGGTTCTGTTTGATTTGTAGAAGGTTTGCAGGGCTGCCACCTCCAAACCCATCGCTTTGGCTTTGTCTTTCCATAGCTTCTCTTTTTGGGGTGCGTCTTTGTACTCAGTCAGCCTCTTGGAGTAGATGCACGGGTTCTGTTTTAACCAATCAATCAACTCTTCCTTCTGAGCCTCTGTCAGCTGGGCATAATAATATGGCTTATTCTTACGCTTTTTGCGGGCTGCTGGAACTGGTGGGATTTCTGGGAGATCTTCCCCAGACTCTATGACAGGTTGATCTTCCCCAGACTCTATGACAGGCTGTGGCTGCTCTGGCACCAGTATGTCTTCTTCTGGCTGCGGTGGAGTTGGAGATCTAGCCCTCTGAATCTCAACGACATGGCCTCTGCGTCCCCCTCTCTGGTTCTTCCTGGTTGTGTCTCCACCTCTCTTGGGTCCCATATTTTACTTTATAGTAGATTTAGGGTTCACCAGATTTAGAACTTCTTTCACTGGGACAATTGGAATTAGAAGAACTCGAGTCCCAGCGGTATTTATAGGGATGGTGACAGAGCGTGTGTGTCGTGGGAGAGCGTGAGAGAGCGTGAAAGAGCTTGCCAATCGTAACAAAGCGTGACAGAGCCTGACAAAGCGTGTCAATCCTTGATGAAAGCGTGGAAAATTGTGTCAATCCTTGGTGAAAGCGTGGGAAAACGTGTCAATCCTCGGTGAAAGCGTGGGAAAGCGTGTCAAGTCTTGATGCCAGATCTTATCAAATCTTGAGATATCTTAACAAAGCGTGTCAATTAGTGACAGAGCGTACAAAGTGGGGTCACCGCTTTGAACCAAGCTCTGTTAAACTCTGTTAAGCTTTCCTACGCTTTGAGCAAAACTTTGATAAGCTTTGTGACGCTTTGATAAGCTTTAATACGCTCTCCCCGCTTTACGCAATTAGTGACAGATCGCCTCAAATTTTTAAATAGTTTAAAATTTTTTGGCGCTCTTGCCAAATGTCCCGAATTGCTCAAAGCTTTCTCACGCTCTATTACGGTCTTTACGCTTTAATTAAGCTTTGTTACGCTTTGCCGCCGCTTTGCTCGCCGATTTAATTCGCCATCAATTCGGCGTCGGTGTGAACTGTGCATAAGATATTTAGAGGTGTTGGGGTATAGTGGATATGTTGCTGGACTCCGTCTGTGAATCACATGGTTCGCGGTTCGAGTCCTGCTTAGGACTAATGTCCTTTGGTAAGATATTAATCTGCATTTGCCACTCTCCACCCAGGTGTATTAATTGGGTACCAAGTAGGAACAAATTCATTGAATGCTTGAGGGCCTTATCATGCTAGTTTGGCTAAAGCCGGGGTAAAACAGGGAGAACAGTATTAATACCGCTGAGGCTACCCTGGGTAAACAAGACATATTATTATTGTTATTATTATTAAGATCTCTCTGCATACTTGTCCATTGCACCATTTCACATGAGTAAGGTGCATAAGGTATTTGTCTTGAACAAAACATGAAAACTCAGAGGTAAACTAACTTCTCAGATTTAGTAAATGCAAAAAAGAACACATGTTAACAACTACCTATGATCAAGAGCGTAAACTTCCAAGTAAACTTTGTCCAGTTTGAATTACTCAATAACAAGGCTTACGTTAAACAAGGGATGTGAGAGAAGCCAAGATTGTGTCATTGCAACAAAATATATGTCATAAAATTTGCTTGTAAATGAGCCTTTTCTTGAGTCTCAAATCTCTATTCTAATGCACAAAATCAATGCAATACATCAGCAATTACATTTGGACTGAAATAACATTCATTGCTTCAGCCCAAACTTGGTACAGGAGAATTTTTACCGTACTTATTGAAAAAGTCTGCTGCTCAGTCATCCACAACAGCAGATTTATGAATAATATTTCATTAGATAGAAGTTTAGTTATACTCTTCAAAATGACATATCATCCAAGGTCACACAGGTTACAACTTTTAAATTGAAATCTACCAAAGTTGGGTATACTTTCAGAAATTGTGAAGGACAGCCATTGTCTCGTCAAGAATCTTTTGCAAATTGCTAAAATTAAGTCTCGTGTCAACTGTGATTCAATTATTTAGTGGTATGAAGCTTCTGTGAATCTCAACCACTCATAAAATTCACAAAAAATTCATGCACATGTAAGTATTTTTTAGTTTCCTGTACTCACTGCAATATCTCTGTGTAGTATATACTTTCCATGGATGTAGTTCATTCCCTCCAGGATCTGCTTGTAGATGTTCTGATTCACTACATCAAACTGACCTACAAAGCGATTTACAAAAGTAAGAGCATAGAAAACGTAAATGTAGTGAAAGAACTGCAGAAAGTCATGCATGTTTCATCTAGTACTTGTTGAGGCCTGGGCAGAGGCACATCATCTTGACCTAATCCATGATGCTAGGCTCCCCCATTCCTTCAATAGTTGTCGATGGAAAAAAATTTATAATCCAGACCTATTCTTTACAAGTGAACGAATATCATGCCAAACCAAGAAACGAGTTCTACAGCAGATACGACATTCACAACACAAACCAATAGCCGTTGACATCATTGCTGCTGTGGTACCTCAGAGAGTTCCCCTACGATGCCGTTTCAACTTTCGTAAGGCTGACTGGGAGCAGTTCGCCATTGATCTAGATGAAGCGCTATCTGATCTTGACCCAGTCCCGGCAAACTATGACCAATTGTCCGGACTGTACAAGAGATATCCAGGAAGCACATTCTACGTGGATGTAGGGAAGACTACATACCCGGAATATCAGCTGACAGTTCCTTGATGTACATCAAGGATACAATACTGTACGACGAAGATCCCTTATCAGAGGAAACTCTGACTGCAGGTAAGCTTCTCATGGCAGCAATATCAGAGGAACGGAGGAAGTCTTGGCAAGATCGCATTGAGGGTGTTGATATGACACACAACAGTAAGAGAGCTTGGTCTACTATTAAGAAAATCAGCAACGATCCCAAGAAGACTACACTCCATTCTAATGTTACTGCAGATCAGGGCCCCGTTGCATAAAATTTACCATTGATGGTAACTTTGCCATCAATGGTAACTACCATGGAACCTTGATTTTGATGGCTGTTGAGCCCTGTTACCATGGTAGTTGCCATTGATGGCTAAGTTACTATCAATGGTAAGTTTTATGCAACAGGCCCAGGTTGCCCACCAACTTCTCCTGAGTGGCTAATCGCCACAAAAGGAATCCTTGGCAACAGGGCGACACAGAATCTACCTGGCACTTTCAACAACTTGGAACTCCAGATGGCTATCGACTCTGGTTTTGATGACATCCGTACAGAACAGATCAACTATTGTGGGCACACTACATGGGAGTGGGCACTCTCTCTGTTCAACAACTGGGGAACCCTCTCCCAGCTTCCTTAAATCTGGCGGAAAGCCTGTGTGATTGCTATCCTAAAGCCGGGGAAAGACCTTAACGAAGCAAAGAGCTACAGACCAATCTCCCTGTTGTGCCACCCTTCAAGCTCTTTGAGGGCTTCATCTTGAACAGACTGGGGCCAGTCACAGAACAACACCTGATACCAGAGCAAGCAGGTTTCCGGCCTGGCAGATCGTGCACTGGCCAAGTGCTAAATCTAACCCAGCACATCGAAGATGGTTTTGAGAACCAACTGGAGTTGTGTTCGTCAATCTGACAGCTGCCTACGATACTGTGAACCACCGTATACTTCTCGACAAGCTCTATACCATGACAAAGGACCTCCATCTGACTAAACTTATCCAAATGCTACTGGAAAATAGACGCTTCTACGTTGAGCTCAGGGCAGAAGATGGAGGAAACAAAGGAATGGTCTACCTTAGGGCAGTGTTCTTGCTCCTATGCTCTTTAATATTTACACCAATGACCAGCCAGTGAACCCTGGGACAAGAAGCTTCATCTATGCTGATGACCTTGGCATAGCAGCCCAGAGTTCCCACATAGACAAGATAGAAGCTACCCTTTCATCAGCCCCAGACAACCTGACAGACTACTACAACAACAACCAACTGAAGGCTAACCCTGCCAAAGCCCAGGTTAGCTTGTTCCACCTCTGCAATCACATCGCCGGGAGGAAGCTGTCTCTGAAATAGAACGGTGTCTCCTTGAAACACTGCGTACACTCCTGATCGAACCCTTTCCTACAAACAGCATGTTCAAAAGGTGAAGGGTAAAGTCGGGACAAGGAACAACCTCCTACGCAAACTGGCAAACTCTTCTTGGGGTGCCAATTCTTCCACGCTGAGGTCAACTGCTTTTGCGTTGTGCTACTCTGCAGCAGAATATGCATGCCCTGTATGGGAAAGATCATCCCATGCAAAGAAAGTTGATGCAGCACTCAACGGCAGCTGCAGATGCATCACTGGCTGCCTCAAGACCACGAACGTGGACAGCTTGCACATCCTGGCTGGCATTGCTCCATCGGATGTCCGCAGACAAGTTGAGGACACTGCCATCCTCTTTACTCTCATCAACCGACCCCTACCCGCCTGAAGTCAAAAAAGAGCTTCCTTTATACAGTCCAGCCACTGTCACAACTTCCTTAATCAACCAGAGTGGCCTTGTGGGAAGAAAAATGTTGTGAAAAACACCACCACCATGAAAAGTTACCAATCCCGACCGAGGAACAGATGCCACCTGGCCATATATGTGACTGGAAGACGTGGAATTCCCTTTACACGCTTCGCACAGGGGTGGGGCGATGCAAATACAATATGCATAAATGGGGAAACACAGATCTGTGCAATCTATGGCAAACCTATTAAGATGCCCACTCCTAGATGACCAATGCTGCCTGGAAGACCTAGTGGCAGCGAATGAGAAATCTCTTAATTGTGCAAGAGCCTGGCAGAACATTTGAGCTCAGATGATGGACATGAAAGAAGATCTAGTAGAATTCACAGAAAAGCATTACAATTTACTTTTTTTTTTAAACTCAACATTTAAAAGCCAAGAAGAAAATGTATTGTTTATTTTCATTTAGGACATCCAATACCCAAACTTCTTAAATGCTTTGTCTCATATCGAAACTTCATGCATGTAACACATACATACAGTCAAACCTGTCTATAGCGACCACCCAAGGGAAACACAAATAGTGGCCGTTGTAGACAGGTGGCCGTTGTGGACAGGTGGCCGTTTGCGGTCATTTTGATTTTGAATAATTGATTGACAGCACTCGCAAGGCCTCTCGCAGACCCGCCGCGACCCGCCAATGCGACCAACAGCAGCCGTGTAGCGAGCGGGTAGCAACCTTAACCAGCCACAGCAGCGCAATTTCGCTCACACAGTTAAGCGGTCGTCGGCACAGCGGCTCACTATAATGCTACATGTAGATCTAATGGTCATTTACACACAATAAAACTATTCAACCCCTAGCTCTTCAATCAAAACATTTAATTACCGACAGGATATTGTTTCTTGCACATTTCAGGAAAACATAACAATGCAGAGTCTTTGTCATGAACTTCAATCGATGACTCGATTGTTCGTCGCGCCGCACAGGCTAGGCAAGGCCTGGCGAGTGATGACGTAAGCGGAGCCTGTCTGTCAATCAAATTTGTCAGGCTCGGTCATCTTGATTTCTTTTAAATAATTTCTGACATGCGTTTAAAGAAAATGCCGGACAATTAAAAAAAAAGGAAAATTATGTTTAATCATTTCGAATTTTTATTTTGACAAAAAACCGTACCACTCTTTGTTTATTAATTTTTTTAACACCGATAAAAAACCTTGCGTTGTTAGATTTATCTATTGGCTGTCTGCCTCGTTTTCGCCCGACTGAGCCCTTATAAAGCCACGGAGAATCCTTATAAAGCCTCAGGAAAATGAAACATGTAATCGCTGTGTGGAAATTCAACGGAGAATCCTTTGGATTTTGATAAATAAGTTGAATTTCCACACAGCGATTCCTATGTTTCATTTTCTTGTGGCTTTATAAGGATTCTCCATGGCTTTATAAGGGCTCAGTCGGGCAAAAACGAGGCAGAGAGCCAATAGATAAATCTAACAACGTAACGTTTTTTATCGGTGGTAAAAAAAATAATAAACAAAGAGTGGTACGGTTTCCGTCAAAAAAAAAAAAACGAAATGTTTAAACATAATTTTCCTTTTTTTAAATTGTCCGGCATTTTTTTTAACGCATGTCAGAAATTATTTAAAAGAAATCAAGATGACCGAGCCTGACAAATTTGATTGACAGACAGGCTCCGCTTACGTCATCACTCGCCAGGCCTGGCCTGGCCGGTGCGGCGCGACGAACAATCGAGTCATCGATTGAAGTTCATGACAATGACTCTGCATTGTTATGTTTTCATGAAATGTGCAAGAAACAATATCCTGTCGGTAATTAAATGTTTTGATTGAAGAGCTTAGGGTTGAATAGTTTTATTGTGTGTAAATGACCATTAGATCTACATGTAGCATTATAGTGAGCCGCTGTGCCGACGACCGCTTGACTGTGTGAGCGAAATTGCGCTGCTGTGGCTGGTTGCTACCCGCTCGCTACACGGCTGCTGTTGGTCGCTTTACAGCTGGCCCTGGCGGTCGTTGTGTGGGCATTTTCGGTGGCCAGCGGAAGCAAAATGAGTGGCCGCTGGTCGCGTTAGACAGGTGGTCGTTGTGGACAGGTCCTTAACTACATGAAATCTCATGGGGGAATTTAAGTGGTCGTTATGGACAGGTGGTCGTTACAGACAGGTGGTCGTTAACACAGGTTTGACTGTATAAGCAAGATTTCTTTAGAGTCAACAATCCCACTTTTTTTCTCTGCATAAGTTTTTTTTGTATTTTCACATCTCTGACATAGACATAGAAATTGCATGCTATGGGATATTTCCAACATAATCAAAGATGTTGATCTATCTATTTATTGCAACCAAAAAGTTGTGTTTTAATAAAATTTAAAACACAAAGCAATGCATACCAATCAAGACAATGGTAGATATATATTTATTCATTTAAAGGTAATACAAAGTTTTGGGAAATTTTGAAAATGGCCGGATAGCGATTCTTTAAAATTTTGATATATTTGGATGCCCCTGAGGATGTATTATAAGCTCTAGAAAATTTAGCCCCTAAAACACTTCTGCTTTCGAGAAAAACTGAATTATCAAAATTTACCGGTGCTCCCGGTAAATTTTGATAAATTTCAAATAGCGCCTATACGGCCATCCAATTTTAGCTGCGACCATGAAAATCTCAGAATATGCCGTTATGATATATAATTTCTAAAAGGGAATAGCCAATCGGTCGATTTTAGTCAAGAAACATTCTTTTAAAGCTTATTAATATCTTGACCTTGAGAGGGAGCTATACAACATAAAGAGTTTATTTACAATTTCATCACTTTAGACTCGTTTTCAACTGCGACAACGATCACTGAATATTGTAGGATCGCATATGCTCCCATTATGTTCATTTGAACCAAATTCATGACCCCATACCAAAACTTTGTATTACCTTTAAATGAATAAATATATATCGTGGCTACAATCATTGATTTGGTATTACAATAATTTTGTGTAATGAAATGAATATTATGAACTTGTACAGATGCAAAGATTTAATCAAACCTACAAACTCCTGAAAATCACTTGGGTTTAGCAGTCAAGTTATTGATAAAGAGGGCTTCATACTACATCAATCCCCATGAAAATGTACATTGACTCAGAAAATAAATTTTCTACAACTGTCTACTTACTCTCAGTATTTGATATTTTCTTATTGCGTTTCTCCAGCCACTTTTCTAGTGTACTCGAACACAACTCCATCTGGATGTAGAGATAGAGACGGCCCTTGAACGTCCGCCTGTTTTGAAGCAATGTAATTTTTTACTACATAATTATTCTTTCCCATATTGCTTACAGTAGATATTCATTGATTTTAAAAACTAAATTTATTTTCGTTATTGCAAAGGTGAAACTTTGATTGGACAAGGTTATCAAAATTGAGTGCTTGGAACATTCGAAGTAATGATTATTATCAATTAAAAAACGCTTAAATACAGCCCCGGCATGGCACCTAAAGAGCTCTCCGAACATTGCTTAGATGTGTCGCATCACAGGTTGAACATGATTTGCACAAGCAGACGATGTCCCATGACATCTCATACATTTTTCAGTGCCTGTTTTGTCATCTTCTCTTCAGTTATTTCTCTTACTTCACTACCGTCAGGCTAAATGTTTTAATCTATTGCCTCACTCTAAACCCGCGCATGGCATTATTTTGATGAAAAATGCAACGATAAAACTAGATGGATCTTCAACTGCGAGCTCGACTGCGAAAATGATGCCTCCGCCATAGAGCGATTTTACAAACGAAAACAGAAGCAATTTTTAAAATTCAAGTTTGATTGTAAATTTGTAATCCATTAACAAGTTCTCAGAATATCGTGATTACAATTTTTTTTTCATATACGTGTATGACCCTTTGATCTTTGACCTCATGACCCTAAAATCTAATCAGTTCATTGGCTCTGCAAGATACATACATGTCCTGAGTTTGATAGTAATCCATCTGTCGGTTCTATTGATAATGCGTTCATAAGCTATTTTTGCATACATAATGAGCCCCATGACCTTTGACCTCATGACAAACAAACGCCGTCCATGCTATCATTTGGGGTTTTTTCAATTTGAAAGTGTGGTTTCTTTGATTGTTCATTAATTCCCTATCCTGTGTATTTACAAACAAAAGATTTTAGTTATCAGAATCAGTTCCATATCCCTTTTTGAATGGTGTGAAATGCCATCACATTTATATGTACACTTTAACTCATTATAATTTGAGAAATAATAGCATTGCAATTATGTTCATTCTTTATGGGACGTCGTCTGCTTGGGCAGGATTAGTGCATTTTGTGACGTCATTAAAACATCGTTATTTTTCTGGTGAATCTCTCATATATCCCAGATGCTGGAGGTGGTTTTATTTGTATTTTTATAAATCACCCGATATGTAGTTGACCTAAAACTTGTACGATGGCCATCTGTTAGCTTACCAGTTTCTAGTGACACATTATTTGCCATATTTGTGATTTTCTTTGAATGGGCACTTTAAAGACAATTTAATTCCATGACCAGTACTCAATTTAATATTTAAACCATATAATAAATCATAAGATTTATATCATTATTTATATCTAAATAAAGAATCTGGATTTATATCATTATTCATATAGCGCTTCATACAGAATACTAGAGGTGTCGTGGTCGAGTGGATATGGCACCGGACTGCGGATAACAAGGTCCGTGGTTCAAATTCCGCCGCGGCACTAATGTCCTTTGGCAAGACATTAATCTACATTTGCCACACTCCACCCAGGTGAGGTAAATGGGTACCTGGTAGGATTATTCCTTGAAATGCATTGTGCGCTGATAACGGCTGCCGAAGCTAAAGCAAGGGTGATAATTTCCAAAGCTCTTTGGAAGTGCATAGAGACTATATATCATAATGTGTTATGAGCTATACAAGAACAGACTATTATTATTACTGTCTCAAAGCATTTTACAGATATCATTATTACCCTGGTCATCGGATTCATTCAAGCACACAGTATGCACCATTACCACTCCCTGGGGAGTATTCCTACCATTATGGTCACTGTGTGGGCAAATGGCAATTTCTATCAAACAGCTTTCATCATCCTACCAGGTCCCCAATTTTCTCCTGGTTATGGAGTGGCAAATGTAGATTATAATGTCTTGTCAAAAGACATTAGTACTATGTCTAAACAAACAGTACATTATGGTAGGAAGGAAACAAGGTATAAATCACCGTTGACCTGTTGGCCCGTGGTCCACCTTAACAGTTTCCTGAGAAGCCACAGGCGGCTCGTCTTCAAACCATGACTGTTGATACCTTACTATGTTGGGATGGTCCAAGCCGGCTAGGATTTTTATATCTCTATGCATAGACTGGAGGAAGAGATTATGAAAAAAGTACTACAAGTAAGGTTTCAAATTCAATCAATATAATTTCTCCTGTACTGGTTAGATATCCCCCCCCCCATTATTTCCTTCATCATTCTCCTCTTTTCCTTCTACTTATTTCTTTTCTTCTTCTCCTCCTCCCCCTCTTCCTTCTCTTTCTTCCTCCTCTTCCTCTTCCTTCTCCTTCTTCTTCTTTGTCTTCTTCTTCTTCTTCTTATTCTTATTCTTTCTCTCCCTCTCCCCTTCCTCTTTTCATCATCATAGTAATCAGATTTATAGAAAAGCACAGCAGGGTATCATGAAGCAAATGCTCACCTCAAAGGAGTATAACTCGCTCTTTGCTACTTCGATCTTCTTCACAGCGTAGTGTTTTTTATCCAACTTGTGCTGAACCTGATACTAAAAAAAAAATGAAATTCATGTACAACCATGTGAATTAATGTCTTAGTTATTAGAGAAGTGTAGCATAAAGATGCATCCAGAATGCAAAATGCTTAATTGTTAGCTACGGTCTGTGCATTTAAAATTCTGATCCGACTAATTTCAATATTAAAACAGCCTAGTTTTTGGTATTATATTGCCTAATTGAGTCAATTAGAGAGGTACAGTGGACACGAACTGTATACATGAAGTCTACATCCTAAGAAATAGATTCTGTCTCTATGAAATTAAACAAATGATTTTCCACATTCATCCCATTTCTAAGCTAATTTAGCCAGAAATGGCTTAAAGTTGATACTTACATAAAATAAAATAAAATCAAATAAATATAGTTTATTTTATAATTGAATGAGTTATTAAAGCAATTTATGCAGCTAACATGCCATGAAAGTGTGCAGTTTTGTGTTTTATGAAAATCAAATTTCACTAAATTGACTCTATCCTGACCTACGAAATCGCCTAAGGGAAAGTGGCTTTGTGAGTGACGTCAGAGCCGGGATATGCTTCACGCAGCTATAGAGACTAACTGCGATCTACACACAAATGTTCATAGAGTGGATGTCAGTTCCACTCTCTCAAAACGATTGAAATATTGCCTGAATGGTCAATATCTGACATACAGTTGTCCTCTCCCGTCCTGAAACATATCCTAATGTCAATATTCATGTCATTATTGGCATTGAAAAAGTGACAATATCCGTAAAATAACTGTTTACAACTCAACTTTTTCACCGGCTTTAGCTTGCCAGCTGAGCTGTATGTACACGGAGATAGTATGAAAAATCAACCTAGCTGTGTTTCAAAACAAAATTACCTATAGTAGAATCATGTTCCGAGGTGGAATTTCCTTTGACATAACAATGAATAATGTTTCTTCTCCATTTTCATTTGTCGATAACTATAATTACATAGAATAGTGTATTTCTCGCCGTTTTGTTTTGGTTTGGTTTCGTAAGGGTTTCGTCTATCGCGACTGAAATGCAAGCGTATAGTACTGTGTGTGTGCGGTGTGCAGTGCAGTCACGTTTACGTGTGTTTTGATGTGCGCGCAGGTAATGTAAATCCGCCAGCGATACTAAATTCAATCAGCGATCAGCCGTGTAGGTAATGCGGCTGCCAAGAGCCGCACTACTCGCAGATGAATCGTAACAACAGCAGAATCGCTTCGATTTTCCAGTTAATCTAGCCATGATACGATCGACTAAATGAAATGTTCTTCGATTTGTTTGATTTTTATTTTATTCATAATAATGATTAAATCAATACTAACTGTTTTTTCAATAGTGGAAGAGGTGAAGTCTCCGACTGATATGTCAAAGTGAAACTACATGGTGGTAAAAATCGCGGCACCCAAATCCCCATATATATGCAGGCTCGCTGTACAACAAAGCCGGGGACACAGCCATAGTTTCACCTTCTTTTCCCCATTTTCAACGTTTTTATTTCACAAATAATACATTTCTTAGAATATCAAGATGGAAATATTAATGAGAAGTAACTTACAAACGATGTTGTATTATAATTTATTCTATAGTAAGGGTAAAATAACACATAAGTTGAAGCTGTGTTTTCAGCCTTATAATGTTATACATGCATTCTACTAGATACCCGGAAGTGGCACACTAGCCACGCCTCACTTTTCCTACGTCACAGCTAAAGGCCGTTTCGGATGACAATAGGGCAAATTTGTCCCAGAGAATAGGGTGATTGTTTTCACCCTAATTTCGCTTTTTTGGAAGTGTTATATTGTTTGAATGTCATCCAAGCTCATTGTATGGCTTATAAGCTTTCTGTAGATATGAATATCTTCATATTTAGGGCTCTTCTATGAATATCAACTTTAAAGAGATTAGCTTAGTGGAAATGGATGTATAGTACTATGTAGGCCCCAAAACATCAGATTTTGGTCACACTTGAGCACATTACCGGTATATTATGCATCTTTTCGCTCCAAGTGTCACTTCCTCATTTGATAAAAACAATGGGATACAATTGTTGTGTCTATACCTCATTTCTTACACTTTGGACATAACAAAGTCAGGTTTATACCAACAGTGGTCCAGGTTTGAGAGTCACATTTATTAACACAAGGTGGCGCTATACCACATCTCCTCTCCTTCCACATAGAATTACAAATTGTCTTTGTAATATTATCATCACATGTGATATTCCAGTATACATATGCATTGGCAAGTTTGCATAAATAAGAGATGTCGTTATTTGAACTTATATAGTATCAAATATTGGTTTTGTACTGCATTGTAATCCGGTATCGATGAAACGACAGAAATAAATTTTGGTCTTAATTTCTTTACAAATGAAACCTTATCCCCTATTTTTTTTTGTTTTATATAAAGCTTATGCTTGGTTACCGGTACTTCACTGTGAGAATGCATAATACACCATGTATTTAACAATTAACTCTTAGCCTTTGGTCTGACAATGTAAAATACATGATATGTATCATGAATATAGAACCTACTTTTGTGGCTACTTTTCTGACTCTTTTTAGGTGGTCTGTCGGTATCGACAGATCACCTATTGTTTTCGTCAGAATTTTCTTTCTTATTTATTTATTTATTTTTTTTATTTATTTATTTCTGCGCACTTTTTTGTGTAGAGGATAACTCAAGATCGGTTTTGTCAATTTCTTTCAATTTTGACACAGTCATAGGTCATAGTCATGAGACGTGACAGTAACATTTTCAAGGTCATCAAGTCTTCATGACGTCATCCAGGCGCCATTTTGTGTTTTTTGGTACTTTCAACTCATGATCATATCTTCATAACGGAAAGTCATTTCTTATTCATATTTACATGATCAAGGTCAATATCCGTCCGGTCAATTTCAGGTCAAAACGCGCGCGCATGCGTACGTCCGCGCGTCAGCGCGCGCGCAAAATTTCAAAATGCTCTAAATCGTCTCAAATTAATTTTAGATACGTTTCAGGCCATTTTAAGCATTTCGCAAAAAAACGCGCACACACGAATGCGCGCGCGTTTTCGTTCGTGACGGCCGAACGCAACATAATTCCTCATATCTTTTTTTTGGCATGATATTTCTCATTTTTTTCTGAACAATTTGATACCATGTTTATCCTTTTATGACCATTAATAACGGAATGAGCGTCCGTTCAAGAAACATGTCCGTGCGCGCGATATCTTGTAATACATAGCATATATGGGCAAAAACATGCCTATACAAAATTCATTGTAACTCTTCAGAATGGATGGGAACTCCCAATTTTTTTCATATTTGGATAGATTATGAGTCGGAGATATGATTTCATGTCTCATTTGACCCTCAATTAACTCATGACGTCATCATAATGGCCTCCGAACTCAAAATTTCAATTTGCATATTATGACGTCAGCATATTTTGGAAAATTGATTGTATCTCTGTAAATATTGATCGATTTTCTTCCAAATTTTGATATGTTCTAGCTGAGACAATTCTCTACAAATGCAGTCACCACGATTTTTCATTTTGACAAAGGCATCATGGCGTATTTTTGCGATTAAAGGAGGCATGTCAATTTTTCACATTTTGCGTGTATTCTCTATGGGACATGACTTTTTCTCAAAACTGGATTCTACATTCCCGTCTTTCGCGAGCAATATCTCCGTCGTTTTAGTTTTGTTTTCGCTGAGCTTTGAGTATGTTGTAGCTGAGACAATAAGCTATCACAAGTGTGCCCTTTATTTTTCGATCAGATGCCGGGATCATGCTCATATTTCACTTGCAAAGTGGGATTTGAGAATTCCATTTTCCGTTCACGTGTAATGTCTATGTGGATTATTTTGGTATAGTGGTCATAGCACTTGCCTCCCATTCCGGCGACCCAAGTTCGATTCCTGGTGGGTCATTTTTTTTTTTTTTTTTGCCGTCGTTTTAAATTTGATTTTATGATCTTCTTCGACTATTATAACATATTATCATATACAATCACAAACAATGTAATAAAATGCCTAATTTTGCGTGTTATATCTATGGGAGAAGAATGTCAATCGTTTGAGTACAACCCTATGGGAAATCTGGTTCCTTGTCGTGTATTAAACCTAATATAGGGTTTATCTCCCAACTCTGCTACAATATCAAATCACCTTGCTAGTCTCCTTCCCAGACGTTTTTACTTTTTCCAGTTATTCAGCCCAGGTATATGCATGTTTACGTCTCTCCCGTGGACATAGAATTGTTTACTTGTCTATACTTCTCTCTTTCTCTATATTAAATTCTATTTATGCTGGATATATTGAATGCATCGTTCTCCATTGCATCTCTCTCTTTCTCCTCTCTCTTGCTCTGTTTCCCTTCTCCTCTCTTATTTTGCCCCTCTCCTTCTCTTGCTCTGTCTCTGCATATATATATCTCTCTACTCTTTTACCCTCCCTCTCTCTCTCTCTCTGCCTCCCTCTACCTCGACCTCTTGCCTTGCCTCCCTCTTATTCTCTTGCTCTGTCTCCCTCTGCCTCTGCCCTTCTCTTTTTCTTCTCTCTCACCCTCTACCTCTCCCGCCTCTGGTTCTCGTTCTCCTTCTATTATGTCTTGTAATGTTCCTTAATTTTCTATAGCTCTGCCCTTTGCCCTTTGGCCTTGGAACTCAAAATACGAATTTGCATATTATGACGTCAGCATATTTATGGAAAATTGATTGTATCTCTGTAAATATGGATCGATTTTCTTCCAAATTGTGATATGTTGTAGCTAAGACAACTTTCTACAAGATCAGTTATTCAGATTACATAACAGACCACCTAATTCGTCCTCATGACGAATTACATTTCTATTTTTTTCTTCTTTTTTTTAAACTCTGCACCATAAACAAATTCCTAGTTTCATAACAACAGGAATTACTTTTCACCTAAATACATCAAACTATGCATCACAGATGCATTTCTTTCTTCTTCTTTTTTTTATTTTTATAATGTAGTGATCAGTACAAATTACAAAACAGTATTGATTATATCACAACATACATGTATTAGTTTGATCTCATCTTATCAATAACATCATTGTACACAACAAGAACTGTTAAAAGGAGGTTCATGCGTGGCATCAGGTGCGTAGCCAGGGGGGGCAGTGGGAGGGGCTGTCGCCCCCCAAAAAATGCCAGCCCCCCCAAAAGAGAGAGAGAGAGAGAGAAGAGAAACTAGAAAAGTCAACGCAAAGCGTAGCATCCCCTCGCAGGGTATAAATGGCCTATATACGTCAGAACAAGTTACCTCCATTAGACTATACTATTATATTACTAGGCAAGAAAGTTAACCACATTTTCACATATATAATTAGGTGTTTTTGCATATTTAATGAGCTATGACCTTTCACCTTTGACCTACATACTCCGAAATCAAACTTAGACTGTGTTTTGATACCATGTACCTTCATATCAAATTTCATTAAAATCTGTCAAACATTATTAAAGTTAACATTATTAAAGTTATCGAACGGAAACAAGATTCGCATATTTAATGAGCTATGGCCTTTGACCTGCATACTCCGAAATCAAACTTAGGCTGTGTTTTGATACCATGTACCTTCATATCAAATTTGATTAAAATCCGTCAAACATTATTAAAGTTCTCAATCGGAAACCAGATTTGCATATTTAATGAGCTATGACCTTTGACCTACATACTCGGAAATCAAACTTAGGCTGTGTTTTGATACCATGTACCTTCATATCAAATTTCATTAAAATCTGTCAAACATTATTAAAGTTAACATTATTAAAGTTATCGAACGGAAACCAGATTCGCATATTTAATGAGCTATGACCTTTGACCTACATACTCCGAAATCAAACTTAGGCTGTGTTTTGATACCATGTACCTTCATATCAAATTTGATTAAAATCCGTCAAACATTACTAAAGTTATCAATCGGAAACCAGATTCGCATATTTAATGAGCTATGACCTCTGAAATCAAACTTAGGCTGTGTTTTGATACCATATTGTACCTTCATATCAAATTTGATTAAAATCCGTCAAACAGTACTAAAGTTATCAATCGGAAACCAGATTCGCATATTTAATGAGCTATGACCTTTGACCTACATACTCTGAAATTGAAATTAGGCTGTGTTTTGATACCATGTACCTTCATATCAAATTTGATTAAAATCCGTCAAACATTATTACAGTTATCGAACGGAAACCAGATTCGCATATTTAATGAGCTATGACCTTTGACCTACATACTCTGAAATCAAACTTAGGCTGTGATTTGATTCCATGTACCTTCATATCAAATTTCATTAAAATCCGTCAAACATTACTAAAGTTATCGATCGGAAACCAGATTCGCATATTTAATGAGCTATGACATTTGACCTACATACTCGGAAATTGAACTTAGGCTGTGTTTTGATACCATGTACCTTCATATCAAATTTGATCAAAATCCATCAAACATTATTAAAGTTATCGAACGGAAACCAGGGGGGCGTTTCATGAAACAATTAGTCATGAAACAATTGGCATATTTAATGAACTATGACCTTTGACCTTTGACCTACATACACCAAAATCGAACTTAGCCTGTATTTTGATACCATGTACCTCCTTATCAAACTTCATTAAAATCTGTTAAACATTACTGAAGTTATTGATCGCAAACCAAATTTGTTACGGACGGGCGGGCGCACGGAAGGAAGGAAGTGGCGTTTCTATATCCCCTCCGACTTCGTCGGCAAGGGGATAAAAAGGGAGAGGACGTAGGAAGAAAAAGGAGCAGAGGGGGAACTGAATTCAGACAAGGATTAAGAGTCGAGAACGGTCCAACGAATCGTCTTCTTTCTCTAATAATTTATGAAACGTCTAAGCTTCGATCCGCGCGGGGAAACTGAATTCAAACAAGGATTAAGAGTCGAGAACGGTACAACGAATCGTCATCTTTTTCTAGTAATTTTATGAAACGTCAAAGCTTTTCTCCCTGCATGCACCCACTCCCCTAGGGAGCGCGGTTTGCGTGCTCACTACCGCCCCCCTAAAATTAAATCCTAGCTACGCGCTTGGTATGTAGAGGGCAGCACACAGATGTGCTATACCTATACCATCTTGCGAACTTTTTAGGCACACAAGCGTAATACCCGTTGGCTCAGTATTAGTGATCGCCAACTTGCCTACTTCACGAACGACCGAGTCTAGTCTGATTTATCCCGAGTTTTGATTGACTGTTTGTTATTGTATCCCCCGGCAGTATGCCGGTGGGGTACTTTGGATTCAGCAGCGTTAATTAACTACGCCGCCGCCGCCGCCGCGTCATATTCTTGTGTGCACTCTAACTGCCACATTCCTTGACGGATTTTTTTCAAATTTTGTATGGAGGTGTATCTTGGTATAATCTAGAAGCCTATAACTTTTGGTGATGCTGCCCTCAGTGTTCTGTCTTCTATAGGGTAAAAGGCCACATTTTTGTGGATGGTTAGCATGCGCTCTATAGGCCATATTTCTCAAGGGATTTTGTTCAAATTTTGAATGAAGGTGCATCTTGGTATAATCTAGAAGCCTATAGATTTTGGTGATGCTGCCTCTAGTGTTCCGTCTTTTATAGGGTCAAAGGTCATATTTTGATAGATATCTTGTGTGCACTCTAGTGGTCTAACTACATCATTTCTTAACAGATTTCTTTCAAATCGAGTATGGAAGTGTATGTTGGTAAAATCTACGCACCTATAGTTTTTGGTGATGCTGCCACGAGTGTCCCGTGTTTTATAGGATCAAAGGTCATATTTTGGTGGGTGTCGAGTGTGCGCTCTGCAGGTCATATTTCATGACGGATTTCTTTCAAATTTTGAAAGGAGCTGTATCTTGGTACACATCTACACTTTTGGGCAATGCTGCCCTCATTGTTTCGTCTTTTATATGGTCAAAGGTCATATGTCTTTTATGCGCTCTAACTGCCTCATTTCTTGACGGATTTCTTTCAAATGTTGTATTGAGGTGTGTCTAGTACAATGTACACATCATTAGTGTTTGGTGATGCTGTCACCTGTGTGCCCTCTGTTATAGGGTCAAAGGTCATATTTTGGTGGGTGTCTAGTGTGCACTCTGCAGGTCATATTTCATGATGGATTTTTTCTTTCAAATTTTGAAAGATGTATATTGGTACAATCTACACATCTACACTTTTGGGCGATGCTGCCCTCATTGTTCCGTCTTTTATATGGTCAAAGGTCATATGTTTTTTATGCGCTCTAACTGCCACATTTCTTTCAAATGTTGTATGGAGGTGTGTCTTAGTACAATGTACACATCTTTAATGTTTGGTGATGCTGCCACCTGTGTTCCGTCTGTTGTAGGGTCAAAGGTCGTATTTTGGTGGCTGTCTTTTGTGCGCTCGGCAGGTCATATTTCATGACAGACTTCTTTCAAATTTTGAAAGGAGATGTATCTTGGTACAATCTACACATCTACACTTTTGGGCGATGCTGCCCTCATTGTTCCGTCTTTTATATGGTCAAAGGTCATATGTCTTTTATGCGCTCTAACTGCCACATTTCTTGACGGATTTCTTTCAAATGTTGTATGGAGGTGTGTCTTAGTACAATGTACACATCTTTAGTGTTTGGTGATGCTGCCTCCTGTGTTCTGTCTGTTATAGGGTCAAAGGTTGTTTTTTAGGTGGCTGTCTTTTGTGCGCTCTAACTGCCACATTTCTAAAATGATTTCTTTCAAATTTTCGACAGAGATGCATTATACTCTAATCTACACACAGTCACACATATTGGTTTGGTGATGCTGCTCCTATCCTTGTCTTGACAATAGTCCGAGCCACTAGTGGCGATCTCTACATCATCCTTTTGTTTCAGGGAGGGGAGAGGGGATCTTTGTCCCTCCTTCGAACATTAGGATGACACAAAATGCCGGGGGATACATTCGCATTGCGCGGCAATACAGATTGCGATATTTCTAGTTTAGTTTTAAAATATCAAATTTATTGATATGTGATTAATTAAATACAATGCACATTATTATAGTTCTGTTAAGTATATTTATTAGGTGATATGCTACATAGTAGGTGATATGCTACATAGTAGCATATCACCTATTGTGTTTGTATGAATCTTATTTATTATTTATTATTTATTATTTATTTATTTCTTTCTCCAACCGAATTTTGCCATCAATTATCTCAAAAAATTGTATCAGTATCATTTTCAGATATTTACAGTATCTTTGGCATCATCAGGAATCGTGCACCTCCTCTTTTTAGTGTGATCAGTCAACCATGATGTCATCCAGGCGCCATTTTGTGTTTTTATGCTATCATTCATAACTTCATAACCATTCATCATAAATTGCCCAAATTCAATACACATTAACTTCAGGTCATTCAGGTCAGGTCAGAGCACGCGAAAAAGGTCAAAATTCAAAAATTTTACATGATTTGGATTCCTCTTACCGTAATTGACAATTTCCATTAATTTCAGTCACTCTTGACCTTTCATAAGGCCATGAGCGCGCGTCAAAGTTCAAATTCCGCGCGTGGTGCTATGGGCAATATAATGCAAATTTGATCAAAAACATGCCATTTTAAAAATCGAAATAGCTCTTCAGATAGTCCATCGACCCCAAATTTTATATTATGGTTGGAAAGAGCATGAGTTGGAGATATGATTTCATACCACCCTGACTCGTACAAAGTGAAACAAAGTCATCATATTGGCATCTAAACTCAAAAAATGTATTTTGTTGATGACGTCATTTTTGTCTTTGTTTAATTGAGATTATCTCGCTTATTGGTGATCGATTTTCTCTCAGATTTTGATATGTTGTAGCTGACATATTTTCATTTGGATGACGTCATCATAGTGAAATATTCGATTAAAGGCGACAATGCATAATTTGTCATATTTGCGTGTTATGTCTATGGGAGGTCACTTTTTTCAAAACATGAATCTGCATGACAATGTGTTTTGACCAGTATCTCGGTTGTTATTCCACAGTTTTCTCCCAAATTGTAGTATTTTGTAGCTGAGACTATAGGCTATCGCAACATAGCCTCCAATTTTGAATCGGATGTCGGCAACATGGTAAAATTTTTCAATTCAAAATATCAGAAGCATATCACCTTAATTTGTCAGCATGACAAATTACCTCTAGTTTACAATTTAAAGGTATTACAAAGTGTTGGTAAAAATATTGAATTCCTCTGAAACTGTTTGATCTTATAAAAAGATGTTATAGGAATATTTTTAACCAATCTCCACTGCTGAAATACAGATATTTTATTTTTAGTAAATTAAACAGTAATTAATAAATCAATTATTAGTTCCAAGCTGCCTGTATATAAAACAGCCCCTGGTGTTGTTTACTAGCGCCATCTACTGTCGTACATGGTCCTTGGTATAATCGATATTGAAACTGTGTTACATCTCGGCGCAAGCCTCGACACCGCAGTGACCTCGCTGAGCGGGGAAGCGACTGTATTCGCATGGCTTATATCCATGGTACAGTGTGTGTCTGTGTAGTGTATGAATCAGATACACATCTCCGTTGCCGTTCAATATGCACAATGCATAGACCTACGTGAGTACATGGACCTACTACTCCATAAAACCCTCTTCGGCAACCGTCTCAATCTAGTCTCAGCTTCGACTGATCAGCTCTTGGATCTATATACATGTATAATAGACAAGTTTCCAGTAGGCCTACGGGATACATGAACATATTATTTGTTCAATTCTTATGTCTGAAATGTATTCAGGAAAGAATATCGGAAAGAAAGCAATATGAAAATAAATCACAAAATCGTTCAGATATAGGCCTACATGTAAGAAATACAAGAAATCAGAAAAATCAGAACTGATTTTATTAATTACTATATAAATCTATGTATCTACCTATTATTTGCTAGTTTATCCAAACTACGCCACCATCGAGAACTCTTTAAAAACGTCACACTCGCGCATGCCCAACCCCGTACATCGCCTTCCCATAATTCACGTGCGCACCGCACGCCCGCCATTCATCCTCTTTCACGAGCCTCCAAAGACAAAGCTTCGGACATGTTGCCCGCAAGGAGAGGGGACGGAGGGAGGGACATAGGTAGATACATAGATTTATATAGTAAATAATAAAATCAGTTATGATTTTTCTGATTTACCACAATAAATCAATGTATCTACCTATTAATTGCTAGACCAGCACATACACGAACGAGAAGGAGATTACTGGGGAACAATGGCAGCCGAAGCCGCCCGCAGGGACGCAGTTGCAAACAACCCTCCCAGAGGGACGTCCGAAGATAAAAGACGTAAAGGAATTGGGAGACCGCCAAAGGGTCATCCAAACCCACTCCCTGGAACAACGCCCAGGAAGTACTGATACTTCTGGTATCATGGGCCCTGGCCCTGCACTCAGCGAGCAGGGCCCCATGACCCGCCGTCTGATCAGCGTCCACTATCCATCTGGAGATGGATTCTCGAGACGCAGGGGAAAAGGGGCTCCCGCGAAATGAGGAACAACTGGTCACCTTTTCGCTGAACCTTAGTTCTAACTAAATACCACTTGAGTGCCCTGAAGGGGCACCAAACCTTGTCCTCCGCGACCGAGGAGAATTCCTCAGGAAGAATGAGGAAAAACCTCCACCAGCAGTCCGGAGGACGCCGACTTATTCTTGGCAACGAAGGAAGGCCGTAGGACCAGCCGAACTCCCGCTCTCCCACCTGATGTGGCCTGGGAGGTAGACAGCGCAAGGAGCGTACTCCTCCGCTGTCCGGAAGCTATTGATTCATCGTCAAGCGAATAAGTGAGGCCTTAGACAAAGGCCCAAAGGGAAGCTTTGCCAAAGCGTCCAAAACCTTCGAAGGCTCAAGCAGGAGCCAGCTTCGAATAGCTGGCCGCTGCAGGAACGCAGTAACTTGGACAAGAAATGGGAGATAAACCACCGAGCCGCCCGGAAAACCCGACACGAGTGGCTGCGAGGGCCGAACGGTAACCACGAAAAGTGTAAAGGACTTTACCCTTGTCAACAAATAACTCAAAATCAGCCATGACACCTACCGTAGTCTACGGGTGAGACCCCAAGGTCTTCACACCAAATGGAGCAGGGCTCCAAACGAGGGTTGTAAAGGGCCCTCGTGGGATCCCTACGACTCTAGACTATAAACTGCGAGGCTCTCAGAGAGTCCAGAAGTCATAGCGTCCTCCCGACACCGGCCCGGGTGGCCAGAGAGAGTAGGCACCGTGGGACAATGATGGAGAATCCCGACAGAGGCTTGGACCACAGGTCCGGTCTCAGCGGGAGAGGGGCAGATGTCCGCAACAAAACGGACAGAAAACTCGAAACACTGACTGAAACAAGCCGGAAACGGGAACCGCCGGGGCCGTTGCCCTAAACATCAGCGACTCTGATTACCCTTAAGGTGAGCTGGGAATTGTGCCCAAGAGATAATTCCCCCGAAGAAGGTGGCACAACAGCCCTCAAGGGCTGGTCAGCCGCAGGACTAGGCTTCAAAGGGAAGGGTGAGTCCCGATCCAGCTACCCACTCCTCTCTTGGGGGTAGCAAAAGAAGCCGGAGAAGCGAGCTCAGCCACCACCAACGGGCACAAGGTACAAGGGGAAATACCAGCCACAGAACAGAGCCTCTCAGAGGTCGAGTTCGGTAAGACGGACTCCAACCTAAAGCGGGTACCGGCTTACACCAGACAAACGTAACTGGGCTTCAGACCGGACGGGACCAGGGTAAACCCTGTCGCCCACCAAAATGCTTCTACACAACGAGAAGCCCAGTCTGAACGGTTGGAGAGAAGGCAGGCTGAGATCTGAAAATCACCACAGCCCTCTCCGTCTAAGTCACAGTCGGAGACTGGATATTAGAAGGCTACAATAGTCCTCATAAAATACCAACTACAAACTTCTTACCCTCGCCGAAGCGACGGGTGACGAGGTTTGCCCAAGGGCCTTGCTAAAGCTGGAAGGTTTAGCTTAAAAGGCTCAGCATGGTCACCACTATAGACCACGCCTCACCGCATCCGAGACGGCAAGAGCTTGGTGCGAAAGGCTTATGTGCATGTGGTCGAGACCTTTCTGTTGAGTGGTAAAATCAACCGAAACAACCGCGAGAAAATACCCCAGTCAGACTGACGGGCTAGACAGACTGACGGGTGAGGGCAGGAACCCAAAACAGCTGCCGACTTCCTCCTGGAGGAGCGTCAAGGGCAGCAGGAGCTACAGGCCCAACTCCCACCAACAGGCCGACGGCACATGCTGGAAGGCCAAAGGCAGCACCAGGCAACCGGGCCTAAAGTGTCTCGGATGTCGGAGAAGCAACACCCGCAAAATCCAAACAAGGTGTGACCAGGGCCGGCTCATTGCTAGCCGAGGCACGGAAGAGGCAGCAACTGAGCCTCCGCCCGAACCCAGGATGCCTTTCTGGACTACTGGTATCTCCAGTCGCCAAAAGCATCAAAAGGGCCGAAGCCCAGCCCGAGCGGCTAGAGAACACACCGACTGAAGTAATACATAACTCCGTCTTCTCTACCTTTGACCCAGTCAGAAGCTGGACGTCAAACGCTTGCGCTTCTTACCCGTGGACACGGGAGATGAAGCGAGTATAGCGGTCTTACTAGACTTCGTAAGTCAGAAATTTAGGCTCAGTGCGACCGGGTCCGACCCGCTCAACTGCGTCAGAGGCTCAACAGACAAGACAACGGGAGCCTCTGTGAGGTCGGGGACTTTGCTTTTCCCTAAAGTGGATCAAACAAAGTTGTGGGTGAAACCAGGGCAACTCGCAACCCACGCCCATGAGACACAGAGCTTGACCCAAAGGTGGAGCTCAGTGTGACGCACTCTAAATGACTGGCCGACCCTAGGGTGGCGCCTGTCATAACTAGAAGGGGAGGAGAGCCCCGGAGGGGGGACAAATCTCCAAACTCACAAGATACCTGTCACCGGACTGGTAAAACGCCGTGAGCGGCATTCCCGCGGAGGGAGAAGGGAAGCCTGGGTCGTACCTGGCAGAGGCAGAGCGAAGGCCTTCAGTAATTAAGACTCTGGAAGAGCCTGCACGTCGGCTGCCAAACCACGAGGGGCTTGGGAGCCGCTGACTAGTGACTCAGAGTCACCATCCTGACCCTCAAATCAACTACGTGGAGAACCTGGCCCCGAGGGGGCGGGCGCAACCACGATCATTAGTCTACTCGCCAGGCGGTGACCGAGATAGGAGGGGCAGCTTTGGTCAGGCGGCACCGAGCCGCCGGGAAGACCAAAACCGGGAACCAGACCAGCATGAGAACAGGATCCTGAGTATCAGGAACATGTAAACAGGTCCGGATACTGGAAGGAGAGATCCGAAAGATCGGTCACAATCCAGGTAACTGGTACCCGATCAAGCCACAATGTCGGGACGGGTTCGAACCCGGACAGGGTTAAACCGGACCGAGGTCCTGGACGCCCATGTCCAAAGAATGGACAGGGCCGACCGCGTACGAGGAAGGCCTATACCACCAGAGGTCGGTCGAGAGGTCTGGGGGTTTAGCCCTCCGCTTCCTCCGCAAAGAGCTTCAAGAAATCGAGAGGCTCAGCATGCTTGATGGCAACGGAGAAGGGTTGGCGTCTTAAAATGAGGCCGTACCCTCCCCAGCCGTAGTGTAATGTGTGCCCAAGGCAGACATCGACTAGAACGAGACATACCGAGACATGGCCGACATGGCTTTACTCCACGACCACCCGCGGACGGGGCAAGAGAGCTAGCAAAGGTGTACTTCTGAGTTATCACGGCGGCACGAGGTGCGGCGGACTCACTGAGTACACACTCAAACTGACAGACCGTACCCTGGACGGAGAATCAGACAGTCTCTTACGACTCCCAACCCGACTGTGACGGGAAGAAGCCGATCAAAGGGGAGGGAGCGGAGCCTCCGCGGAGACCGCTTCTCCTCCCGTCTTAGCCTTAAGCTTCGACTTCGATTTCGTAACCGCAGTTACGAGGCGGGTCTTTTGTGGACGGAACCGTCGGCAAAGAGCCCCACCAGAGCATTGTCGGACGTACCCTGGACGGGAGGGTCAGACAGTCTCACAGACTCCCAACCCGTCTGTGACGGGAGGGTGCTGCGGAATCTCTCAAATAGCACACATCACTGTCTGAAGTTAAGCCAGTGATTGAGGCCCGAGTGTCAGTGGTCGCATAAACGACGACACTCTGAGTGACTGTAGTTGCTCTCAACCACAAACTTAGTCACTCAGGGCTTATGCATAACTCTCACGGTTCTCAGACACCCATGGCGGGTGATCGTGAGTCAGACCAAAACCGGGAACCAGACCAGCATGACAACAGGATCCTGAGTATCAGGAACATGTAAACAGGTCCGGATACTGGAAGGAGAGATCCGAAAGATCGGTCACAATCCAGGTAACTGGTACCCGATCAAGCCACAATGTCGGGACGGGTTCGAACCCGACAGGGTTAAACCGGACCGAGGACCTGGACGCCCATGTCCAAAGAATGGACAGGGCCGACCGCGTACGAGGAAGGCCTATACCACCAGAGGTCGGTCGAGAGGTCTGGGGGTTTAGCCCTCCGCTTTCCTCCGCAAAGAGCTTCAAGAAATCGAGAGGCTCAGCATGCTTGATGGCAACGGAGAAGGGTTGGCATCTTAAAATGAGGCCGTACCCCTCCCCCAGCCGTAGTGTAATGTGTGCCCAAGGCAGACATCGACTAGGAACGAGACATACCCGAAACATGGCCGGGACATGGCTTTACTCCACGACCACGGACGGGGCAAGAGAGCTAGCAAAGGTGTACTTCTGAGTTATCACGGCACGAGGTGCGGCGGACTCACTCGAGTACACACTCAAACTGACAGACCGTACCCTGGACGGAGAATCAGACAGTCTCTTACGACTCCCAACCCGACTGTGACGGGAAGAAGCCGATCAAAGGGGAGGGAGCGGGAGCCTCCGCGGAGACCGCGCTTCTCCTCCCGTCTTAGCCTTAAGCTTCGACTTCGATTTCGTAACCGCAGTTACGAGGCGGGTCTTTTTGTGGACGGGAACCGTCGGCAAAAGAGCCCCCACCAGAGCATTGTCGGACGTACCCTGGACGGGAGGGTCAGACAGTCTCACAGACTCCCAACCCGTCTGTGACGGGAGGGTGCTGCGGAATCTCTCAAATAGCACACATCACTGTCTGAAGTTAAGCCAGTGATTGAGGCCCGAGTGTCAGTGGTCGCATAAACGACGACACTCTGAGTGACTGTAGTTGCTCTCAACCACAAACTTAGTCACTCAGGGCTTATGCATAACTCTCACGGTTCTCAGACACCCATGGCGGGTGATCGTGAGTCAGATCTCCGAAAGGATATCTGGAAACAGGACCGGCAACCAGGGCTTACGCCAACCGGTAAACCCGGACCGGAACCGAATCGGTAACCCGGGATCGAATTCGAAATCGAATTGGTAAACCGGGACCGAAATCGAAACCGACTCGGTAATCGGGTCGAAACCGGACCGAATCCGAAACGGTTTGGTATCCGGGGCCGAGTCGGTAAACCGGGCGGATATCAGATAACCGCCGGGTCCGGTCGGATACGGATATATCGGGCGGCACTGCGGAGCAGGCGGTCGGATATATTTTGCTTGTCTCATAAGCACCCGACTGTGACGGGAGCGAGAGAGCTAGCAAGAGTGTACTCCTGAGTTATCAAGGCGGCACGGGTGCGGCGGATTCACTCGCGTAACACTCGAGAATCGTCGGAAGCTCCCAGGGGGAGGACGGACGGTCTCTTACGACTCCCAACCCGTCTGGGACGGGAGGGAACCGGCTCTTGAGGATTGCAGGCTGCAGCTGGTACAGCGGAATCTCTCAATTTGCACACACCACTGTCTTGAGCTGAGACAGCGATCGGGTTCCGAGTGTCAAAAGTCGCAGAAGCGACGGCACTCTTTCCCCAGGCACGGACGCCCGTGCCCTGTGTGCGGGGGCTAATGGTCGGTAAACCGACCGCCCCGACTGTATCTGTAATACTGAGCCCAACTCTAGGAGTCGGGACGGCAAACAGAACAGATGCTGTCCGGGAGACGCTTGGAGCGCTCCCTAACCTACCCGCCTCCGACGTGTGCGAGCCATCGGCAACACTTGCAGGAGGAGAGACACGAGTAACAGGTTCCGAGCTGTCCATCGCGAACCTGCATAAGGACAAACACAGAGAAAAACAAAACAAAGAGCGAGAGCATAACACCCGACGCTCGCTACAATTTCTGTTAAACAATTTCAAATAAAATGTTTATTTCTCAAACTAACACAACCCAACAGGCATGCACGATAAAAATAAAATCCAAACAATCACGAACGAACAAAAGGCCGCACCGCTGAAGCGGTGATCCGCGGCGAACGAGCCAAGGAGAGACGTATAGGCAAGGGAATAAATTAACCGCCCAGCCTACACGTAACCCTCCCAAGCAACAAAGGCCGAACACCAGGCCCCAACGCCCTAACGTAGCGGCGTCCGAAACCTGTAAAATATGGACGTGAATGAGGAAATTACGGGGCAGAAAACTAAGGTTAAATATCTGCCAAAATAAAAATGTGACTAGGGAACCCGTACCACCAAATTAATAGTAATTAAAATGAGGACGGAATTCAATACGTAAAAAGAGCTAAGCCTAACGAGAAAAGGACAAAATCCTTGATTTTAATGTGACTCAGCTGTATACGATGTCTCTACCGGTAGGCGAGAATAGAAAGAGGATGAATGGCGGGCGTGCGGTGCGCACGTGAATTATGGGAAGGCGATGTACGGGGGGTTGGGCATGCGCGAGTGTGACGTTTTTAAAGAGTTCTCGATGGTGGCGTAGTTTGGATAAACTAGCAAATAATAGGTAGATACATTGATTTATTGTGGTAAATATGTCTATCTAGATATCTCCTCTCTTTCTCTCTCTGTCTCTCTCTGTCTCTCTCTTTATTTCTCTCCCTCTCCCTCTCTCTTTCCTAAAACACGGTAGTTTGTTTGGCGCTAGTTCAGAATCATATCTAGACTTCGACCCTAACTCCGGCGTGAAGATACCCTACTAAAACATACCAAAAATCAACTAAATCTTCATCGATTGTTCAAATAATGGTCATGATTTAAAAGCCGTTATGTTTCTTACCTGTTTTTGTCAATTTTCTTATCTTTTGAGGAGTATTTTTCTGAAAAATGAACACTTTAGTATACACTTTCTCACAGGTTTCACGACAAACCGCTGCACAATACATGGTGGGTTGCGTGCGGTCGAGCGCCTGCGTGAAGTTATCTACCGTAATACTTGGGGTATCTCCACCCCGGAGTTACGGTCGAAATTTGGATATGATTCTGAACTAGCGTCGATTGTTTTTTTCCTGTACCGTTTGGATTATAACCAATTATATTTCACCGCGTCCCTCTCTCGATCTCTCTCCGAAATATTATAGGACCTTATTATCATTGTCATATATATCATCCTCATCTACATGCATAACCCAAACCCACACAAATATATGGTCACTTCACGCAAATGATCGTTTTTGTGATTATCATTATCCTTGTCATATCATCAACATCTACATAACCCCATCAAAAAAACAAATATGGTTCTTAATTTCACGGTAATGAGAACGTCTATCGTTTTTGTGGTTATTATCCTTGTCATTATATCATCCAAATAAAATTCAAACATGGTTTATTTCTAATTCGATACCAGTGATTTACAAATGTTGCTGAAATGACATGTTTTTCCAGGATTTGACCACCAAAATAAAATTCAAACATGGTTTATTTTATTTTATATTTTATTTTTTATGGTACAGTGCCCTCCCACTTTTTAACTTTTAACTTTGTAAAAGTGCCCCTTTTTTCATAGGAAAAGTGTCCCTTTTACTTTAACAAGTGCCCCTATTAATTTTTAAAGTGCCCCTTCCCTTTCCACCTCTGATAAGTGCCCCTTTTATTTTGACACTTACCCATTTTCCTTCAACAAGTTCCCATTTTCCTTTGCAATATTCTCATAAGTGCCCTTTTTAATCTCTAGTAAGTGCCCCTTTTCAGGTACGAGAAGCGCCCTCTTCACCTCTGACAACTGTCCTATTCAAATCTGAGAGGTGCCCCCTTTCCTTTGTAAAAAGTGCCCCTTCCTCTTTTAATAACTACCCCTTTTTAACTCGGATAAACGCACCATATCTTTTCACATGTGCCCCCTTTCCTTTCTAATAAGTGCCCCTTTTCCTTATGATAAGTGCCCCCATTAAAAAAGAGCCCCTTCTCATAAATGCTCCTTTTTACCTACGAAAATAGTTCCTTTTCATTCTCATGATAAGTGCCCTTTTCATCTCTTGTAAATGACCCTATTCAATTCTAAGAGATACTCGTTTTACTTTGACAAGTGCACCTTCCCCTCCTGATAAGTGCTCTTTTCATCTCTAATAAATGCCACTTTTATTTTGACACGTCCCCCTTTTCCTTCCTAATAAAAGCTCTTTTTCCTTCTTATAAGTGCCCCTTCCCCTTCTCATGATTACCTCTTTTCATCTCTGATAAGTGCCCCGTTTATTTTAGCATGTGCCTCTTTTCTTTTTAATAAGAGCCACTTCCCCTTCTAATAAAGCCCCCTTTCACCTCCGATAAATGCACCTATTAAAATCTGATCGGTGCCCCTTTTTCAACAAATGCACATTTCCCTTTATTATTAGTGCCCATTTTCATTCTCATAAGTGCCTCTTTTCATATATGGTCAGTGCCCCTTTTCAGATGCGATAAGTGCTCCTTTTCACCTCTGATAATTACCAGTTTAACAATGATACGTGCCCCTTTTTCTTTCTAATAAGGAACCTATCCCTTTTCATAAATGCCCCTTTTCACTTCTTATAAAAGCCCCTATCAAAATCTGATGGGTGCCTCTTTTCCGTCGACAAATGCCCATTTCCCATTCTCATAAGTGCCTCTTTGTTTAGGTGTAAGAAGTGCTCCATTTTCACCTCTGGTAATTAGCCTTTGTACTTTGACACGTGCTGCTTTTCTTTTCTAATAAGTGTCTTATCCCTTTTGGTAAGTGTCCCTTTTCCTCTCATTATTAAACGTGCCCTAATTTCCAGCGACTAACAGCAATTTCCCCCAAAGCTCGCTCGCTACGCTCGCTCGCATTATAGATGTAATAATTATGTTACTTATCAAAGGCCTTTTCAGTCTTCCGTTATGAGAATGTGTTTATAATCCCATCAGGATTGGGGTTTTCCTCTTTATAAGATGTACCGGTAATTTTTCGCGCTGCGACCTCACAAATCTTTAAAATTTTCCTCGCTCGCTTTGCTCTCTCGCAAGTGAATTTTCAGACCATAGCATCCAACTGCAAAGTATGATGCTTAACCAATATCTTATATGATGTATAAAGAGTGCCCTTTTTGTTGGTGCCCCCCCCCCACTTTGGAAGTCGCTCCGCCGCCTCTGTCCGGGGGGAAGTGAATCGAGAACGGTACAACGAATCGTCTTCTTTCTCTAATAATTTAATGAAACGTCAAAGCTTCCGCGCTTCACGCGAGAGGGGGGGAAACTCAATTCAGACAAGGATTAAGAGTCGAGAACGGTACAACGAATCGTCTTCTTTCTCTAATAATTTAACGAAACGTCACAAACCCAAAAATACGGTCCTATCACGTGAATGAGAACTTGTGATATCATCCTCATCTACATGCCCCCCCCCACAATAAAAAAATACGGCCCTTTCACGCGAATGAGATCTTCTATCGTTTTTGTGATTATTATCCTTGCCATACATTATCATCCTCATTTACATGAACCACAACCGAAAAGGGAGAATCATCAGAATATTCATGATGGATTCCGATTTATCAAATTGTCTCCGATGTATTTCAGCGTTATATTGCGAAGAAGAACAGGCCCCCCTAGCAAAAAACAACAGGTAAAAACACCCTTTTGAAGAAAAAGAAGATGGGCCCTCCTGGCGCCCAAGGGGTGGGGTGGCGGTGGAGAAAAAATCACCCTTCCCGTAGGAATTTTTTTAGGGATGCCCCCCAAAAAAATTGTGCTCACTACCCCTGGCGCCCAAGGGGGGGTGGCGGTGGAAAAAAATAACCCTTCTTTTTTTTTGGGTGCCAAAAAAAAAAATTGTGCTCACAACCCCCCACTGAGCGAAAAATCGACCGGCACGATTTTCAAATTTTTCGCACGAAGTGGGCCCCTTTAGGTCCCTCCCTTGCCGCCGGCTGGATCCGCCCCTGAATACATCTACATTACTTTATCTTTTCACTTGACAGTGGACAGTGCCATTCTCTCAGTTTGAGAAATGGGTAAGAAGGTCCAATGTCAACTTGAAGATTATCAGTCTGGACAGCAAAAACAAATGCTTTTCAATATGCGTTTAGTGGGCATACCATAATGGCATTAAAAATAGTGTGAATTGTTCTACTCACCAGGCTGCATATAGGCCTATCAAATTTGAAAGTTAGATTATTTCGAGCTTCACAATAATATGCAGTTGTTGTTTTTATTTTTTATTGTATTTGTGTGCTTCTTAGCACTTAGGGCTTCTTAGGGCTTAGGCCCAATAGAGAAAGAAAGTTGGAGATAAAGAAAGATGAATGAGTAATAATTGAGAGAGATAGGTCGAGAGAGAGAGAGAAAGAGAGAGAGAGAGCGAGGGGAAAGAGAGAGAGAGAGAGAAGGGATACTTCAGGAGAGAGAATGAGAGAGAAAATGGATACAGAAGAGAGAGAGTGCAAGCATGTGGAGAGAGAATTCGAGAGGGAAAAGGTGAGAGAAAGAAAGAGGAAGGGGATGAGTGATAAATTAAAGAGAGAAGAGATGAGAGAGAGAGATCGAGACAGAAATATACATCGAAAGAGAAATAAATAGAGAAAGAGTAGAATGGTATGGGGTAGAGAAATAAAGAGAGAGGGAGAGGGAAAGAAAGTGGGAGATATAAAGATAGAGAGAGAGAGAGAGAGAAGGGATAGAGGAGATGAGAAAGGCTAGAGAAGAGAGGAGAGAAGGGATAGAGAAGAGAGAGGAGAGATGGGATACCGAAGAGAGAAAGAGAGAGAGGGGGGAGATGAGAGGGATATAGAAGCGAAAGAGAGAGAGAGAGAGAATATCAAGTGAGAGTAACATAGGTCCACGGCTATAGAAAGAGAGACTCTTTCTATAGCCGTATATATTATATACGGAAAGGGAGATATTAGTCCAAAACACGTGTAGCAATTCACGAATCACTGACCTCTCTGACCTCTACCCGAGGTCAGTGGCAGAACAACATTCCTCAATAAGGGATGATCTCAAAATAAGAATGTGCAGTACATGATCGACTGTTGGGGAAAACGTCAAGTCGACCTAATTATTAATTATTAAATCTTTGTTTGTATGATTAAACGTATCTTCTTCTTTTTTAAATAAAGAAATAAAAATAAATAATGTTACGTTCTGTCTATAAATGATTACCCAAAACTGTCCCTGTACAACGACTTTGCGGGGTATTTTGAGATCATCCCCAAAATACATGTGCTCAGAAAATGCAAGCCTGGGATGCGTCTTCGGGCCAAGCCAACGCACATACTATACTACACACTGCACTGGGCCTGGGATCAATGCCAGCAGTCAATGCACGATCACTCCCACAACATACAGACACGGCCCGTTCGTTCACAGCACAGAGCTGGCGAAACAGCATAGCCGAGTCATAACAAATGCATTTCAATTTGAAAACACAGAAACGATTAAGAGATGGAAATGGAAAAATAAGTTAAAGAGAACAACACTGAATATTCCGGCAGGACCGAGCAGGAAATGCATAAATTTACGTACTGAATTAGTACAGTAATTGCAGTAAAGATTGCGGCCTGATCGATTATAAAATTATATATTACGATTATAGTGTACAGACAAGTATTTTTTTTTTTAAATTAACGAGACAGTATACAAATCATACACTAAGGCAACTTGACTTTAAAAAATTTATCTTCATGATTATATATATTTGATTAGTCTGGTAATATGATTTGGTGTCAAAACATGTTAATTATTACACTTTGACAATAGTGCTATACATGTGTTATGCTCTTGAGATGACATGTAAATTTTCGAACTGAGAGGGAGCTATACCAAATTTACCGGGAGCACCGGTAAATTTTTTTATTTTTTAAAATTTTTTTTTCTCCAAATCAAAAGTGTTTTAGAGCCCAATTTTGTTAGAGTTGAGTGTTCTAACACTAGGCTTCACAATGATAATGAAAATTTTAAATTTCATGATCCACAAAAATTGAAATATTCCCAAAACTTTGTATTACCTTTAATCTTGCAAGTTTTATTTGATATTTGATGGGATTTCGAAGATTATATCATCATGAGTGAACAGGCCGGACAAAATGACTTAAAAAGATCTTGCCAATGTCTTAAATTCCAGTGAAATGTCTAATTTGATCTAATGGCATTTTTAAAATAACATCATTAAAAGACTAGTTTCAGACTGTTCGTATACTGCATGGGCCTATGACGAAGGTCGTGAGTCTTATTTTAGTCTGACAGTTTTATTACGGTCATTATTCAAAGCAAGATGACTAGAAACGATCTTAATTTTAACTCATTTTGACTCTCGGTGGAAGGCCGTGGTTCGGAAGAACCGACCACTAACTGGATTAGGTATTCATACCCTTTGCACCATCTTTTGGTTACCCTCTCTCTCTTTCTAACAAATAGTTAAATCAAAAAATTGAAATCATTAATATTAGATGTACTAAGTACTAATAACAGATATCAATTAAGCTTGCTTCCATAATTAAGGTTGTTTAGAAATCTGTTAGTGCATGCCTCTATGTGATGCGTCTATTAAGGGTCTGGGCAAACAACTATGCCTCAAAACCGCAAGTTCCTCTTAATGGACAGACAAGGTCACGCGCTGGCTGAGAGGTAAATATTACCAAATTATGATTGTTTTTATGATTTCTGTAAAGAATTTTGCTAAACTTGCTTAATATATATGAATAAAATGGAAAATTTAAGGTGAAAACAAACTTCGAACGAAGGAATTGACCAACGCTAAGTTGGTCTTCTGAATGAGGAAGAGAGTCTCTTGTCAAGACGTTGATTAATATGACTTGAAAAAATTGAGTACAACCTTTCCAAACATTGTCGTTCACTTCAATTCAATTCAATTCACATTTATTCGGCAAAAGATAAAAATCAAAAATGAAATCATTACAAATGAAATCATTACAAATACCAGGATTGCTAAAATACGTTAAAAACTTGTAAACAAGCAACCCCAAACATAAAAACATACAGATACAATACAATACAATACAATGAAATATGATACAATACAATACAATACTTAATAATTTTTTATGAATGTAATGCTTCTTGGGAGAAATTTCAATTATTCAAACATATTTGTGGCTTACACCCAGTAAATGAGATCGATTGATCGATCTGTAATTGAAAAACAAGCCAGAAAAAATCTTGGAACCAGCGGGACTTGAATTAACCTGCCAATACTACTAATGTTACATACTAACAAAATATATGAATCAATTATGTATTTCAATAAATCAATAAGTATTGTTCTTTTCAGTTTAAGTTTAAATGCATTGTGGTTCTTAACACCCTTTAAATTACTTAACATGGAGTTCCATTTATGAGGACCTTGATATCTAATTGATTTATATTGCCAAAATGAGTAAGTGAATTTTGGTAGATGGAAGTCATCCTTTTTTCTTGTATTAAATGAATGGACATCCGAGTTCAAACGAAAACTGTCATAAAATGTTACTGGTAACATAGCATTTTTGAGTTTGTACATAAATAATGAAGTACCTTGAGAAAGAATATCTGGAAGTTTTAAGGATTTAAACAATGGAGAGGTGAGCGCCCTGAAGGAAGCGTTGCAGCACAACCGAACAGCCCGCTTTTGGAGTATGATAAGGGGCTTTAATAATTTATTAAACATTCTCGCCCACACTAAGTTACAATACGTTAGGTAGGGATATACAAGTGTATAGTATAAAGAAAGTATGGTAGAGGATCGTAGAAAACTTCTTAGCTTACTCATAACGCCGACTTGAGATCGAATCTTCTTGGAAATTAATTCATTGTGTTTTTCCCATGTGAGTTTATTGTCAATGGCAACTCCTAAGAAATTTGCAAATTGTACTTGGTCAATACAGTTACAATCTATTGTCAGATTAAACTTTTCAATTAAAGTATCATTTTTGTTGCCAAAGTTAAATATCATGAACTTTGGTTTGATTAATCTTTAATTTATTTGCTGTAAACCAACTAGCAACCTTTTGAAGTTAAATATTTTCTTCAAAAATTAAGTCATTCAAATTTTTACCAGAATAGAAGATGTTTGTGTCATAGTCTGCATACAGTACATAATGTAATTTCCTTGAAGACTCAACAATGTTGTTTATGAAGAGCAAAAATAATAACGGGCCTAAGATACTACCTTGAGTAACACCTTGCTTCATTAATAGCAATTCAGAGTCAGTTTCATTATATTTTATAAATTGTGTTCTATTAGACAGATAACTTTGGAACCATTCTAATGGCATGCCTCTTATTCCATAGAAATTTAGTTTTCTTAATAAGATGTTGTGATCCAAACAATCGAATGCCTTGCTAAGGTCTACATACACTCCTAAAGCTATCTCTTTCTTTTCATAAAATTTGTACAAAAGTTCGGATGCAAAAAGTAAAGCTGACTCTGTTGAATAGCATTTTCAAAACCCAAATTGTTCTGAAAAAATAATTGAATTCTTATGAAGGAAAGTAGATAATCGATTGTACATTAGTCTTTCTAAAATCTTGGAAAAAGTCGAAAGCAATGATATTGGGCGATATTTTGATAAATCATGTATATCACCTTTCTTAAATAAAGGTACGACTTTTGAAACTTTCATTGAATCAGGAAATGTTCCAGACATAAATGATAAATTAAACACATGGGTTAAAGTTTCAACAATATAATAAACTATCTTCTTTATAACGTATGGTGACATATCATCGACCCCACATGAGTGTTTATTTTTCAAGGAAGAAGATAACTTCAAGATCTCATTTCGATCTGTTGGTGAAAAAAACAAAGAATGTGTTATGCTGGTTTTTAGATAGTCACAAAAGCATCCAGTGGTCTGGGGATTATCAAAACAACCAGCATTAACGAAAAAAGAGTTAAATGCATTTGCAATTGCTTTTGGTTCAGTAAGCCTTACACCATCTTTACGAATGAATGAGGGTAATTTTGATTTACTATCTTTACCAAGCAGGTTGTTCAGAGTTTTCCAAGTGTTCTTTAAATCATGCCATGGCGATCTGATTCAAGCTTTTTAGAAAAGTAGCTGTTTCGGAGACACGTATAATGTGAGTAAGCCTATTTCTGAAGGATGTATACTTTTTCTTTACGGAAGGGTTTTTCAGTTTAAAATACCGCTTATACAAGCGTTCCTTTCTACCAATGGATTTAAGAATGCCTTTTGTAATCCAGGTTTTTTTTTAATGCTCTACGTCTATCGATCCTTACCAGATATTGTTTACGAATGCTTTGAAATCATCTTTTTAAAATCTTGAATAAAGGTATTGTAAGCTTCATTGACATTGGTTTTGGTTGTTACAAAAGACAAATCATACAATGCTAAATCTTCACACAATGAGTTTAAGTCTATTTGGTGTTTAACTTGACTCGCATTGTTCCTATTCAAATGGGTGTGGTAATTTGGTGGTAAAGAGTTGGTTACTTGAAACATGGACCTATTACGGATGGACATTCGACGTGATTCTTTCTTTGATCCAATGAGAGTCACCGCCTTCTGATTATGTGCATCTTAATGAGAACATTCAGCTGTTTTAACAATAACGACTGCATAAGCATTTTCGGTCATTGACAAAGGAGCAGTTAATTTCCCTCTCTTGGGTTTTGTTTGGATGGTGTGCTCTGTAAGAGTGTGTCTTAGCCAATGCCAATGTTGGCTTTTTGTTGGCTTTGCATGTTGGTTATAAAACGCACAACCAGCTGGCCCGTGTATTGATATTATTAATTAATTAACGGTCACCGTATTTTTTTGAAAGTGGAGCTAAATTGGTACTCGTATTTAATCTAAATTTCACACATTTTGGGGTCTAAATTTACCTTCATAGCACTAGAAATGTCATGAATAAGAATAAGAGCAATGTAACCATGCACTTTGAAGGTGTTTGCGGTCTTAAACAGAACTCAACTATCCCTTTAACCACTTGACTGCTACACATTCATACCCCCTGTGCTACTGTGCTACTTGCACTAACATCCATTAGTGGGACTACAGGGTGACTACAACATCACTTTTATCACCAGATCTTTCACTTTCATTATCAAAATCACTCCCTAGATCCAAAAAGTCTTCCTCTTCACCTTCTGAAATATCTGAACAATCACTGAAATCACTTTCCATTTTGTCATCAAATGTATCATCCATTATGTAAGAACTCCAAAGTGAACGGCAGGCCACCATTTTGAAAGTTTTTTTCTGCTCAGTACACACATACAGCTTACATAACTGTACACATAGTCGTAAAAAATGCTGTTTTTTTTTTGGAAGAGCGCCAGCTACTGTTCCAGACCTGTATAACGTCATTGCAGTGCTAATTACACAGCATTATACAGTGCTACGGTCTTGAAAGTGCAATGCCCTAAGCACGTACATGTACGTGGTCCGCACAGGCATGCGAGAGCGAGAACACGTTCATGTACGTGGTCTGCAGTCAAGTGAAAGCACTTGAAAGCAAAGACCCCAAAAGCATTGGGTTTCCAGATTATTTCATTTCACCTTTCAAATGACAGAAGATGTTATTTTCTAAGATCTTGCAAATTTGTACATGTAGTATCCATATAACCATATTATTTTACTGGAATGCTATATTTTTCAGAATGATCAACTTACGAGTTAATTAGAACTTTTTTTTTTTTTTTTAATAGGTACTTTGAAACTGAATAACTTGGAATCATAGTTACACAAGAAAATAAATTTACCTCCTACCATCTTAAAGCAGAAATCAAAGTATAGCTCCATCTCATTGATTTTTCTCCGTACAATATTTCACCCAGAATACACGTTGGGTTTTTACAAACGAGTCAAAATTAGTCATTTGTAACCCCCCTTCATTATAACCTTGATACAATATTAATCTCTTAAAGTACAAGTCCACTCCACTGAAAAGTTGAGCTGATTAGATAGACAAAAATCTAAAATGCCCAAATATAACTTGGTTTTGGAAAATGGTGCTCAGATTTATTTTTAATAATTTTTTTTAATGAGCAAAAAACAAGTTAATGATCGAGTCGGTTGTGACGTAGGGTCCTCACAACACAGATTCGTAATGTAACCAAATTTAATGCATACGTCTGTGTGAAGTGCCTCGATACAAACTATTTCATTCACCTGATAAGAATAATGAAACACTATTATTCTTATCAGGTGAATGAAATAGTTTGTTTAGAGGCACTTCACAAAGACGTATGCATTAAATTTGGTTACATTACGAAAATAGCCTATTGTCAGAATGTATACCGCTGGCACTTTCGTTGTGAGGAGCATACGTCACATCCGTACAGCAATATAAATGTTTTGCTCGAAATACCCGAAACAAAAATCGCTCTTAAAAATCACTTGATTGAAGTACGCCCGTGATATTTGGCAGTTTTAACCTTTGATTTATTTACAACATGTTATAATTTTTGAAAATCGGAGTGGACTTGGGCTTTAAAGGGGTAGTTGAGTTCTTGTTTCAGACCGCACATGCCTTAAAGGGCCCATGCCATCCAAATACAAGTTTATTCCTGATGGTGTGTAGTCCTGCATACATCTCATATTTTGATATGTAAACTTCTGAATGTGTTTCATAGATTTTAAAACATTTTTTGAAATATTTTATTTTCAAACTTGCTAGGCTCCACCCTAAAAATCCTCCAGATCTCATTCCCCTTGTGACATCATCTGTCAGTCATCAATGAGCTAACTTGAGAAAGTGGTATGTAACTTTGCCAAAGTTGACCACCTGTTAAAATACAACAAACAATAGCAACATATAAGTAGTCAGGTGGCTTAGTGAAATTAACGTTACCGGCCGGATACAAGCGCCATTTTAGGTACAGGGCTTCCTTAGGATCTACTAAACGATATTAGGGTAGAAGCCCACGGCAAAAATTTCAAATAGGGGTTAGGTGGGCAGGGGCGTCGTCCCGGAGCCCCCAAATAATAGATAAGGTGAAATAACATTGATTTGTTGTTGTTCAAATGCAATTTTTGGTACAGGGCTTCCTTAGGACTTACTAAACGATATTAGAATAGGAGGTTCCTGCAAAAATTTCATATAAGGGTGTTATGGGTGGGGGCGTTGTCTCACAGCCCCCAAATAAGAATTAAGGTAAAATAACATTGATATGATGTTGTACAAACGCAATTTTTGGTACAGGGCTTCCTTAGGACCTTCTGAACGATGTTATGGTAGGAGCCCTCAACAGAATATTTATAAAGGTGTGATTTGGGGGCGGAGGCGTCGTCCCAGAGCCCCCAAATAAGAAATAAGGTAAAATAATATTGATCTGTTGTTGTAAAAATGCAATTTTTGGTACGGGGCTTCCTTATGACCTTCTGAACGATGTGAGGGTAGGAGCCTCCGGCATAATATTCATATATATGTTAATGGGGGCGGGGCGTCGTGCCAGAGCCCCCATGTTATATATAATGTCAGACAGGGGCGGATCCAGCCGGCGGCAAGGGAGGGGGCCTAAAAAGAGGCCCACTTCGTGCGAAAATTGAAAATCGTGCCGGTCGATTTTTCGCTCAGTGGGGTAGTGAGCAAAAAAAAAAATTTTGGCACCCGAAAATTTTTTTCCCTCCAGGAAGGGTTATTTTTTTTCACCGCCAACCCCCCCTTGGGCGCCAGGGGAGGGGGCCCAACTTCTATTTTTTCAAAAAAGGGTGTTTTTACCTGTTTTTTTTTTGGGAGGGGCCGGGCCCCTGGATCCGCCACTGATGTCAGATCACATTGGTTTGTGGTTAAACGACCGTCTATTTTTGGTACAGGGCTCTCTCAGGATAGGACCTACTGAACGATATTAAGGAGCCCCTGGAAAACATTCACATAAATGTGAAGGGGGCAGGGGCGTTGTTCCGGAGCCCCCACTTCATATACAATGCATAATCACATTGATTTTCTTTTACCTGAATACTGAATACTACTGAAAAGAAATTCATTTAAGGGTGTGGGGGGCGGGGGCGTCATCCCGGAGCCCCAAAATAATATATATGGTAAAATAATATTAATTTGGTGTTGTACACATGCCATATTTGGTACAGGGCTTCTTAGGACTTACTAAACGATATTAGGGTTGGACCCCAACAAAATATTAATATATGTGTGATTTGAGGCGGGGCGTCATACTGGAGGCTTCTTCTTGTCTCATTGATAGAGTTTGATGGTCTCGATTTGTCTGACAAGACAATGGTCAGCCTTTCAAGAACCTGGAAAGGCTCAGAGTCAACGGTCATCTTCTAAAAGGGATGCTTGGCTAGATAAGCAAATGCCTATGTGGCATCGTCGTACACTAATTTCCAAGCCTGCCTGACTCGGACTTCTTTCCCTTGCCATGAAATGCTGATGTCGTGTCGCAAATCGAATATGAGTGTAACACAGAAGGGCTTGTGACTTTGACTCTACCAAACTCCCACAGATGGCATTGATGTGGAAGTATCTGTATTTCTTCCCCATACCGTATGCCACCCAGATTTGTCAGTTAATGGTTGAGTCTGGAGGAGATCATAGAATTTGCCGACACGGATGACGAGATGAGAGACCTTGCTCATGGTCTGGAAGTTCTTAGGATTCTCCATATCATCTTCCGTGAAGTACTCTTCCTCAAACTCTTTCAGCATTCTAGCCATTTCTTGTCCAGAGAGTATCCATCGTCTTAGAGCAGCAGGGTTTTCCAGGAGTCCAATAGCTTCACCTGCATCTTTCGCAATCTTGTTCTATGGGCCTGGTCAAAAGGGGTCGAGAAAGCTTGTTTGATGTTTTGGAAATAACCCAGTGTGAGTGCTGATCAAACTTCTTCTTGACAGTGGCTGGTAAAGACTTCATATCTCGAATGTGGACAGGCGTCCACCTGGAATAGTTCACATGGCCCAAGGCGATGGACATTCACATACAGTGGGAAGTTTTTCTTTGTGTGAGCTCTGATGAAGATGAGTATGAGGGCTTCATATTTCATGATATGGTCCGAGAACATGAAAGTAGGGCTCTTCTTCAGCATGTGATCTCTCCACTCCTTGGCTGATCGTTAATCCTTGGGGACTGTACTTGGCATGAAAACCTCCTGCTGCCAGTGCAAATTGTTGAATTACAGGAGGGGTCATATTATGAGGGGTTCAAGCCTTCGATTGGTTGGTCACTAAATGGTGCAAAGAGTGTGTTAGGAGGAGGGCTTTTATAACTGTATAAACCAACCCTTCCCCATGCATCATGAATGATTTCTTCTTTTCTTAAATCAATGTCAAATAGAAAAGGTAGTGATTTAGTATCACATTCCAATGTTTAAAATGTACAAATACAGTGGCATTGCCCTGTAGATCAGTTTGCGAGGCTTCACCCCACTTACCTTGATGTTTGGTTTAGTTTATTGCAAAAACACATCAAACAAGCAGCTCGCAGGCTGAAAATGTTCAATTTACAAACAAATTTAAAACATAGAGAGATATAAACATATACAAAACTAAAATACATATTGTAGGTCAACTTTTGCAGAAATTATTAAGCATTGGTAAGATAAAATCGAAATTGCGAAACAAAGTTATTTGTTTAATGTAGTAATACACATTTATGTTGAAAGACCAAGACGGTGAAAAGGAGAGAATGGAGAAGAAAATGTACTAATGTACTGTTTGACCGTGTTTCACTGTTATTTTGGATAGGACTATTTACTGGCAGTTCACAACATTCTACCCCCAGAGTATGCAAAGTATTCAAGTTAAACAAATCAACGTGATTGTGTGGGGGTGCTCCCTTCACACTTGTGTGAATGTTTTTTCCAGGGGCTCCTTCCTTAATATCGTTCAGTAGGTCCTAAGAGAGCCCAGTACGAAAAAACAGGCTGTCGTATAACCACAAACCAATGTGATCTTACATTATATATAACATGGGGGCTCTGGCACGACGCCCCGCCCCCATTCACACATATACAAATATTATGCCGGGGGCTCCTACCCTCACATCGTTCAGAAGGTCATAAGGAAGCCCTGTACCAAAATTGCATTTTAGAATAACAAATCAATGTTATTTTACCTTATTATTTCTTATTTGGGGGCTCTGGGATGACGCCCCCGCCCAAATCGCACCTTTATAAAATATTTGGTTGAGGACTCCAACCCTCCCCATGTCCAGAAGGTCATAAGGAAGCCCTGTACCAAAAATTGCATTTGTACAACAAGAAATCAATGTTATTTTACCTTAATTCTTATTTGGGGCTGTGAGACGACGCCCCACCCATAACACCCTTATATGAAATTTTTGCAGGAACCTCCTATTCTAATATCGTTTAGTAAGTCCTAAGGAAGCCCTGTACCAAAATTGCATTTGTACAACAACAAATCCATGTTATTTCACCTTATCTATTATTTGGGGCTCGGGACGACGCCCCTGCCCACCACACCCCTATTTGAAATTTTTGCCGTGGGCTCCTACCCTAATATCGTTTAGTAGATCCTAAGGAAGCCCTGTACCAAAAATGGCGCTTGTATCCAGCAGGTAACGATAATCCATAAATTTGACGCTAAGCCACCTGACTAAAGTTGCTATGTCAGACTAAACTAATATTCTACAATAGACAATGGTATGTAATTTCCCCCAGCTCAGCACACGCTCATAATAGAATTGCATGCTTTCATACATGTACAATACATCACCATTGCCTTTGTCTTCCTGGTGATGCTACAGCATGTCTGACATAGCAACTTGTATGTTGCTATTGTATTACGTATTGTAACAGGTGGTCAACTTTGGCAAGTTACATACCACTTTCTCAAGTTAGCTCATTGATGACTGACAGATGATGTCACAAGGGGAATGAGATCTGGGGGGCGTTTCATGAAACAATTAGTCGGTGGTTTTCACCGACTAATATCATTTTCACCGACAATTTTATTGTCACCGACTATTTTCCAGGCCTCTGATTGGTCAAATTTAGTCAGCACTGACAGTTGTCGGTGGACAAATGTTGATGAAATGCCCCCCTGGAGGATGTTTAGGGTGGAGCTTAGCAAGTTTGAAAATAAAATATTTCAAAAAATATTTAAAAATCTATGGAACAAATTCAGAAGTTTACATATCAAAATATGAGATGTATGCAGGACTACACACCAACAGGAATAAACTTGTATTTGGATGGCAGGGGCCCTTTAAAAGTGCATGGTTATTGCTTTTATTCTTATTTATGACATTTCTAGTGCTCTTTTAGGACCTAAAATTGCTATGAAGGTAATTTTAGACCCCAAAATGTGTGAAATTTAGCCAATACGATCATACCAATTCAGCTCCACTTTCAAAAAAATATGGTGACCGTTAATTAATTAATTAATAATAACAATACACTGGCAGGCTGGTTGTGCGTATTATAACCAACGCGAAAAAGCCAACATCGGCATTGGCTGGAATAAAACATATAAGGCACTATCTCGTTTTTTCAACGGCTGGTTCAAATTATCTAATATTTGTGGTAGCACACAAATATTAGAAATGGTTATATTTATGGATATTTCAGCCGGCTCTGAACCGATTTTGATCAAACAAAGATGATTTTGTCATTTAAATTGTATGTTCTTTCAAATTTGACCCTCAGTTTTTCATTATCTCACAAAAAACTGTTTTGTGTAGAGCCCTCTGCAACAGAACTCAACTATCCCTTTGATTTGATCTTTCCCATTCCAAATTAATTCAAAACATATTTTCTGTATTTCCGATATGACCCACTTTGGAACCATTAGTGAAGCAAAAACGTAATTTAATTTACATAATGCATATGTTTTTAATAAATTAAATTTTTCCAAACATCGTGAGGTCCCCCGGTTTCCACCATCCGAGAAGTCTTTTAATCTTGCTTAAAATCTCCTTATAATTAAACTCCTCTCTCTATATTCTGACGTCTAACGCTAAATACACTTCCAAAATCTTAATTTCTTTAACCAAATTCCCGAATAGAAGTCTTTCTGATTTGTCTCTGTTTTTCCACAATTTCATAATATTACTTTTTTTCCGCATTAACCTGTAAACCACTTATTTTCTAAAATAACATAAAAATCTCCTTTACTCTTTCTACAGATTTGTAGAGAAATTGGTGTGTGGGTGTATGTGAATGAATATTGGAAAGCGTGTTCACTGATCACACAACATAACTCTATTTTTGAGCTACGAGGAAGCAAGGTTGCACTGACAATAAAATACATTTCCCTTTTCGTTAATTTATTGAGGTTCTGAATAAAGCACTTGCAAAGTGTAAGTCATGCAAGCAAATATAAATGACTCGGAATGGGAATGAGAATATTGCACGGAGATACATTGAATGGTCATAGATGAGAATGAACATGAATAAATGCAATGAATAAATAGAGCTTACGACAAAGTAGAAATGTGGTCGAAAGTCCAATGAAGATGATGACGGATGAAGAACGAAGGAAGGGGCTCACGCGATGATGATGCTGAGGCTTGATGGCGGAAATGCGTCTTCGATGTCGTGGCTGAAGAGCTGTGAAGAACACATTGTCAACGTGGACGCTCGTGATGATGATGATGATGATGATGAAGCTCTCAGGCGAGAAGAGAAGAGAAGAAATGAGTCGCTCGATGTCGGGAGGCCAGCTAGAGAAGCCATGCAGACATCAAAGCCGGTGTTGATGCAGAGCAGTGAGTCGCTCGGTGGATGAGCCGATCTTTGATGATCAATGTTTAGATGAGCTGCAGTGAGTCGAGCTCGTGTGGGTGAAGATCTACCGGTGCGAAGTGACTAGCAGCTCCCAGTGGAGAATCAAGCGCCATGTCGGTCCCGATTATAACGTTCCACTGGGAGACTGCCATCCCGCTGGAGACGGCAGAGAAAAAGTTGATGTGCCATGCAAAAGGTGAAAGGCACGGAAGAATCTTAAGCCTGGAGAGAAAATCATGGAGACGTCTTGTCTCAACTGAAGATGTAAGCAGGAGTGAAGAAAACTTTATGGCGTTGAAAGTATGCGGGGTGGAAACACGATGCGGGATTGGAGGGATGAATGCACGTGGTCCAAATCAATGAATATAAATACGTCGCGTAATGGAAAATTACTGGAACATGAAAGTGTACAATAAGGAGCGAATGTATGAGACGCTACAGATTCTTTATTTCTAACAAATATTGTCATATCATCTGCATATAAAACTTGTTTGACTTCAATTCCTCCAATATTAACGCCTTTAATAACCTCATCATTCTTCACTACTGTTGCCAATATTTCAAAAGCGAGAATAAATAACTAGATGAATTTGTCACTTGAAAGACGAATGAGGTTGTCTGCCTTGGAGAGGCAGTGACAGAGGGAGACATAGCAACAGAAGAAGAGAGAGGCAGAGCAAGAGAGGGAGACGGAGACAGATAGAGGGAGAGGGGGAAAGAGTAGAGAGGGAGAGAGAGATGCAGAGACAGAGCAAGAGAAGGAGAGGGAGGCAGAGCAAGGGAGGGAAAGGGAGACAGAGAGAGGGTGAAAGAGTAGAGAGAGAGAGATGCAATGGGAAAGATGAATTCAATATTTCCAGCATAAATAGAATTGAATATAGAGAAAGAGAGAAGTTATGGACATGTAAACAATTCTATGTCCGTGGGAGAGATGTAAACATTGCATACACCTGGGCTGAATAACTGGAAAATATAAACGTCTGGGAAGGAGACTACCATCATTGAAATGTGAAGATCTGATATTGTTCTAGACTTGGCAGATTAAGCCTATGTAGGTTTAATACACGACAAGGAATCAGATTTCCCATAGGGTTGTACGCAAACTATTGACATTCCTCTCCCTTATAGATATAACACGTAAAATAAGGCATTTTATTACCTTGTCAGTGATTATATATGATATGTTATAGTAGTCGAAGAAGATTATAAAATAAAAAATAAGATGAAAGCAAAAGCAAAAACAAAAAAAGCGAGATACTGCTCAAAGAACAATGTCATGTAGATTCAAGATGTGAACGAAATTCACCTTCCATAGGCATAACACGCATATAAAGAAAATTCTGACATGTCGCCATTAATCAAAATTTTCACTATGATGACGTCATCAAAATGAAAATTGATGGTGACTGATCTTGTAGGGGATTGTCTTATAGCTAAAACACATCAAAATTTGGAAGAAAATTGATCAATATTTACAGAGATACAATCAATTTTCCATAAATATGCTGACGTCATAATATGCAAATTCGTAATTTGAGTTCCAAGGCCATTATGATGACATCACAATATTTTTAATTGCGAAATTAGACATGAAATCAGATCTCAGACTTATACCGGTGCATCCCAAAGAGCTATAATGGATTTTGTATACCCGGTAGGCATGTTTTTGCCCATATATGCTATGTATTACAAGAGCTAGCAGACACAGCGTTTATCTTGAACGGATGCTTATTCTGTTATTAATGGTCATAAAGAGATAAACATGGTATCAAATTGTTTGGAAAAAAATATGAAATATCATTAAAGAAATAAAATGGTGATTCTATGTTGCGTACGGCCATGACGAACGAAAACGTATGCAAAATGAATTTGCGACGATTTGCGGCATTTTGAAAATTCGCGCGCGCGCGTTGACGTTTATTGACCTGAAATTGACCGGACGGATATTGACTTTGATCATGATAAATATGAATGAGAAATGACTTCTCGTTATGAAGATATTATCATGAGTTGATTTTCAGAAAATTTCACAAAATGGCGCCTGGATGACGTCATGAAGACTTGATGACCTTGAAAATATTCCTATCACGTCTTATGACAATGACCTATAACTGTGTCAAAATTGAAAGAAATTGACAAAACCGATCTTGAGTTATCCTATACACAAACAAGTGGCGGAAATAAATAATAAGAAAGAAAATTCTGACGAAATCAATAGGTGATCTGTCGAAGACGACAGACCACCTACCGGTAAATAGGGCGAGAGTGGATCTCCTTGCCATACACCTCGCTTAATATCAAAATAACCAGTAGCAAAATCCCATTCATAACACAGCTGCTTATATTACTGTAAATAGTTTTTTACCCACGAACAAAATGAGGGACCGAACCCAAACATTTCTAAGACTCTAAAGAGGAAAGTATGAGATACGGAATCAAATGCTTTTTCAAAATCAACCGCAATCAAATAACTATAAGCTTTATCATCTGACTCCTCATTCAAAAAACAGAACATATCATCAATTAAACCTGCCGCTTCTCCAATATTGCGATTATTCATATAGCCCACCTGGTCTACGTGTATGACTTCCTCAAGTACTCCCTTAATTCTTGTAGCTAACACCTTTGACACAATTTTGTAATCAACATTTAATAATGTAATCGGCCTATAATTTGTTATGTATCGAGGGTCTTTCCCTTCCTTCTCAATCAAAGTAATAACCCCTTGTTGTTGTGATATGGATAAACTCCCCATGACATAACCTTCATTTGAAGCATCTCCCAAAACATTTCCGATATTTAACCAAAACGTAATATAAAATTCAACTGTAAGGCCATCATTGTCCGGAGACTTGTTTAATTTCATAACCTTCAATACCTTTAAAGCCCCACTGCACTACTTGTAGCTACTTGCTCCCTCTATATAGAAAACAATGCCTAATCGGTGCCTGTTGGTCCCCCATGATCCTCTTTTTCTTATGTTAATTGAGAGTTGAGTTGATGAGATAGCCACCTGTCAGTGACCACGCTAATCCCTCTAATCCCTCCTTGGTAAACTAGTACAGAGGAGCTTTAAGCACTCATCTTTTGTTGTTTTACCTTCACATGCTTTCCTTCCATTTTCACTTAATATTTTAACATCTTTGAAAAACAAATTGTCTGTGTCCTCATTAAATAAACTCAACTTTTCCTCATACAAATTTGTATAAAACTTTCTAATCATCGCCAAAATCATGTTCCTATCATATTCAACACTGGTTTTCTTCTTAACGCAAAGTCATTAGCCATGATAATGTCAATTTCTATCTCTCTCTGCTAAATAATCCGAACAATAGAATGAACCAAGTGGAATCAACTGTTAAACAAATTTATCATGAGTCCTGAAATAACAATTTGTTACTGCACGTCATAGTAGTATTAAAGAGCAGCAATTATGGCGAACGATTGTCGCTAAAATTCAGAAATTGTTGCTTAGACTGCTTTTCCCTAAAAATTACCATTTAATACATCAAGCTACATAGAACTATGATCGACAACATGATATTGTCTTGAAAACAGTCAGAAAACATTGGAACTAGAATGAATAAGAGATAATGCTGCCGTATAAACAAGTGCATTTTGTCCAAGTAAATGCTCCGGTACCAAATACCCAAGTACTACTTGAGCCAGATGCAAATTAATGTAAACTTAAAGACATTAATTTATGACATTTTGTCTATTGTGCTGCTATTACTACTACAAATACTACTAGGAAGAGGAAGAGGAAGATGAAGAAGAAGGGTAAGGAGAAGAGTGATATTAGTGATTATATTCTCTATGATTGAGGCATACACATACACATTACATACTCCGTGGTAACAAGGAAGTAAACGAGGGAAAAGGAAGGCAATGACAAGAGAGAGAGAGAGATGGAGAGAGCATGCATAGCCCGGGTTCAAATTCATCTGCCATGTTATTGTAATGTGACGCTACATAAAAATAGTTCCAGATTGCCGTTTATTGTCATCAAATATTGTTCAAACAGCATTGTAGAGACGATGAACAAATAAGAATAATAATGCAAGGTCGTAAATCATGAGAATGTCAACTTCTATCTCTCTCAGCTTAAAAGTCTAAACTATATAATCCCCCGAGTGGAATCAACTGAAATTTCTTAACAACAATTGAAACTTCTCCAAGGAAGCCTGACATTATATTTTTTTTCCCATTCAAATAGCATTGTACAGACGATGGACAAATAAGAATAATAATGCAAGGTCGTAAATCATGAGAATGTCAACTTCTATCTCTCTCAGCTTAAAAGTCTGAACTATAGAATCACCCGAGTGGAATCAACTGAAATTTCTTAACAACAATTGAAACTTCTCCAAGGAAGCCTGACATTATATTTTTTTTCCCATTCAAATAGCATTGTACAGACGATGGACAAATAAGAATAATAATGCAAGGTCGTAAATCATGAGAATGTCAACTTCTATCTCTCTCAGCTTAAAAGTCTGAACTATAGAATCACCCGAGTGGAATCAACTGAAATTTCTTAACAACAATTGAAACTTCTCCCAGGAAGCCTAACATTATATTTTTTTCCCATTTAAATAGCATTGTACAGACGATGGACAAATAAGAATAATAATGCAAGGTCGTAAATCATGAGAATGTCAACTTCTATCTCTCTCAGCTTAAAAGTCTGAACTATAGAATCACCCGAGTGGAATCAACTGAAATTTCTTAACAACAATTGAAACTTCTCCCAGGAAGCCTAACATTATATTTTTTCCCATTCAAATAGCATTGTACAGACGATGGACAAATAAGAATAATAATGCAAGGTCGTAAATCATGAGAATGTCAACTTCTATCTCTCTCAGCTTAAAAGTCTGAACTATAGAATCACCCGAGTGGAATCAACTGAAATTTCTTAACAACAATTGAAACTTCTCCCAGGAAGCCTAACATTATATTTTTTTCCCATTCAAATAGCATTGTACAGACGATGGACAAATAAAGATTCTAACGCAAAGTCGTTAGCCATGAGAATGTCAATTTCTATCTCTCTCAGCTAATTCCTGCGAACAGTGAACTTAACCAAGCGCAATCAACTGTTAAACTAATTTGTCATGAGTCCTGAAATATCAATTTGTTACTGCACGTTATAGTAATATTAATATTAGCAATGGCGAACGATTGTCGCTAAAATTCAACAATCGTTGCTTAGTTTGCTTTTCCCTAAAAATTACCATGAGACATCAAGCTACATAGAACTATGATCGACAAACATGATTTTGTCTTGAAAACAGTCAGAAAACATTGGAACTAGAATGAATAAGAGATAATGCAATCATGTAAACACTTTGTCCACGTTAATCCTCCAGTACCAAATACCCAAGCAAAACTCGAGCCAGATGCAAATGAAGAGCTTCATGCAACCAAAAGGCGCTAAATCCACTCTTCACCAAATTGCATGTTTTACATGATTTGAATAGACCTCTCTCATATGTACCTAGTGTATCTAAATCACTAAATTTTCCCTCAGAATTGTTTCAGGAAAATAAGAAAATATAGAAATTTATACTTTCAACCAAAAGGCGCTAAATCCATTTCAGATTTCAACCAAAAGGCGCTATATCCACCTTTCTATTCTTTACTCTGATTGGCTTAATCATACCAGCTTGTGGAAATTTGACCAATCAGAAAGCAGAACACAAAGAGCATAGCACAGGCAGACTGCCTAGATTCGTCTTTACTATTCATGTCTCAAAATACCTCATTTTCTGGCGATTCCATCATGGATAAATTATTGTACCAGTGGTTATAATGATGAAATTTTTTGCACATTGATGATGATGATGTGTGTGTGGCGTGGTGTGGTGTGCATGTGTGTGTGTGTGTGTGTGTGGTGTGGTGTGTGTGTGTGTGTGTGGGTGTGTGCGTGTGGTTGGTGGGGGGCTACTACTATGCTTCAAGGACAGTTAAGTATAAGGTATACAAATATACAATACCTTTCGAGGGTCTAGCAAAAACTATGAGTTAATGAAGAGGCATAAATAGTAACTTTCCCGAGAGCAAATTTATATCAAATTTACTATACCCGAGGCTTGCCGAGGGTATAGTAAATTTGATATAAATTTGCCTTGAGGGAAAGTTACGTGTTATGCCTCTGAATTAACACATAGTTTGCTAGAGCCAAGAAAGACATTGTATATCTGTTTTATATCCCTCATGAGACACGAGCATCTCACTATTACAAAGAAATATGAACTGTGAGTTTTCAGCGGCATAGGCCTAAATTAAATAAAAGAAAATGTAAACGACTTACCAGATTAAAATTCCTTCTCCTTAATTAGTTTCCCGCCCCCCCCTAAAAATGACAAAATTCAGTCAGCGTACGGGATTTAAAATGCCTCATAGCGGGCAACTCCCGCGGTGCACTCACGGCTCTCAGGCCGTGCAATTTACGCAGTGCAGTAACTGCAATAGCACAACACTACTGCAGTACCGTACAGCGCGGCGCCATAGCTAAACATAGCATCCGTCAATGTTTCATTTGAGCCGTGCAATTTTCTTGTATATCTTATTTTAATGTGATGTGAATGTGAGTAAGGTACATGTTATTACAGAAGTGTCCAAGGAATGATTGAGGTGAAAGGGATATAATAATAAAACAAATATACAATGACTGATTCTCGAAACTATTAAATCGCACTCGTACCTCAAGAACATCAATTTCGATATCGATCGCTGAAATATCGGTGATCGCTGAAATATCGGTGATCGGTGGAAAAAGTGGATTCCGGAATTTACTATACAACGCCAAATAGTAAATGTTCTCACTCTCTCAAATTTAATAGTAAAAATATCCCTATTTCGTGCTCTGTACAATCGCAATGCAAAAAACTATACATGAGGGATATAAGTTATGAGTTAATATACAATTCAGTAGCATTTACACACAAATGACATCCTTCAATACTAATGTCAGTGAACATGATTGTATTCTCTACTAAGTTTTTTTTCCTATCTAAAAAATATATATTTATATATTCTAATGTTTCCTTGTATTGATTCCGTTCATTTATTTTCATTTTTTGGAGGGGCCTGGTTAAAAAATAACAACTTCTTTAACATTCTGTTTCCATGGCAACGGTCTCATCTGTTAGTTGAAATGACTCAAATTTTAATCATAATCAATCAGGAATCTAAAGTTTTTAGATGCTTATTATTTGCTTTGGGCATATTTCCAGTTGAACTAGTTGATAACTGGTCTGTGGGCATATTTCCAGTTGCACCAGTTGATAACTGGTCTAGCTGTGGGCATATTTCCAGTTGCACCAGTTGAAAACTGGTCCGTGGGTATATTTCCAGTTGAACCAGTTGACACCAGTTAATTTGCATAATGAATATGGGGTGCGTGCACATCTATGTATTTATACAATTTATCCGAATTTACAGCATATTTCTTAATTACTGATGATTTAGTTATATGTAATTCATTTTTGAAAATACTACAAAATATAAATTGCCAATTATTAGGACATTTCACTACTTCTTATAAATTACATTTAATTAAACATGAATTAGGGAAAACATTAACTATGAACTAAAATAGATTCAATAAAATACAAGTATATTCAAAATAAATAGTCACAATGAATTTACCAAGTCTACTTATTACCAATGCCTTTACATTGGAAATTGCAGACGATTTGATTGTACTGGGTTGTTGCCATTGTCAAAAATTAATTAGTACAAGTGCTACTTACACCTTTAATTACTAATTAATTTTTTCAACTGGAGGTTTCAACTGGTTGGAAATTCTGCCAAATGGGTTTAACTGGTCCAGTTAGACCAGTTAAATCCAACTGGTAACCCTGGAAATTGAATTCTAACTGGTCCAGTTGGATTTCAACTGGTCAAATTCTAACTGGTCCAGTTAGAATTCAACTGGTCTGGTTCAACTGGCCCATTTCAATTTCCAGGGTTACCAGTTGGCTTTAACTGGTTCAACTGGACCAGTTGCAACTGGTTTTTCCTTCTGGGAATTAAACCCCCTTGGGTTGCCAAGTGAAAATGTGATGTGTATGGAAAAACGCCATCATGTGTCCAGACCCACAAAGTCTCCGCATCGTCATTGGATCAACCCCCCCCCCCTTAAAACTGTTACTTGATTTAAAAAGACATTATCATGCACTGCTCTTTATGATCTCCATTGTGTTAGTAGATGCCAGGAAAACATCACTTACGGGGGTTCAAAATAACAACAACAAAAATCTCCTCGCCGCTGCGCGTGGATGATGCTCCGCAGCGTCATTGGGTCAAACCCCCCCTTAGCAAAAAGTTAGATCCGCCCCTGATAATGATGAATAGCAAAGAGTATCATGGGTACCAATTCAATGGAAATTTGTATTAAAAAAGAGCCCCTGTCAGTACTAAAATAGCCCCTGTGAGATGGCTCACGGGGGCTCTTTTTTTTTTTGGAAGAGCACCCGTGGACAAAAAATTAATTTGAGCCCTGATCAACACGCACTTTGAGAAAAGGAAAAAAAATATTTCTTTAATTCAAAGCCGTTTTACAACCTTTGAGCATCACATAATACCCGCATACATTCAGCTAAACTTGACAAAGGTTATTTTTCGCAAATTGTTTATTGTGTATTTTGTAGAAAGATACGAACCCTTGTGTAATTTAACGTTGGAAATTTGGAATTGAATTGGGGCCTTGAGCGAAGAATACACGTTTAGCTGACCAAAAGTGCGAGGCAATTTCCACTCCCTGTGGGATCATAAAATATGTGATCTAGATTGTTTGCCCGTAGGTCTGGAGTATCGACGGTCGTTAAAAGTTTAAGATCAGACCTTTGAAGGGTCATTAGATCTTATTTTGATCTGAAAAATCTCAAGCGTATAAAAGAATCAAAATCAGTTCGAGAAAAGACATCTTTAGGTCTCCAGCGGTAAGACAATAACAAGCACAGTTTAAGACCAAACTAAAACGTAGCCATAGTGTATTATGTGTTATGGTCAAGATGCACTGTACGTACACTGCAAATATTCATGCAGACTTACATTAATTTACTGAGGATCTGAGATTACAGTCGCTAACTTCACACACGTGTGCGCATCAGCACCCCACCGCCGGTATGCACTTGTATTGTGCAGCGCTTTTCCATGAAACCTGTGAGAAAGTGTACCGTTTATTATAATGTCTTCGGTTTTAGGAAAAATACTCCAAAAAAAGATCAGAAACTTGACACGAAACAGGTAAGAAAGATAACGTCTTTTAAATCATAACCAATATTTTTAATGTCAACAAGATCAAAGCGGATGCGGTACAGCATAGCAAGGCGGCTTTGCAGAAGTCTGCTAACTAGCGAGGGCCATTGTAGTTTGTTCATCATAGCTGTAACACTGCTGGTACGATCGTAGTCACTACAGACGTACCGCGCACTCCTGCGTTGAACCATTTCGACCTTGTTGATGTTTCTTTGGGTGTGTGGATCCCATGCTTTTGCAGCATACTCCACTATGGGCCTAACGGATGTGACATAGGTAGCCTCCTTGATCTTTTGGTTGCAGTGTCGGAAGTTTGCCTTCTTGACTGTGGCATCTACATGGGCATTAAAGTTCAGCGTCTGATTGATATAGACCCCGAGGTACTTGGCCGAGTTGACCTGCTCCAGCTGATGGCCATGGATGGTGTACTGGCCTAGAAGTGGCTTCTTCCTGTTGGTCATTCGCAAGACCTGGCACTTGGAAGGATGGAATTCCATCTTCCACGTCTTCTCCCAGTCCTGGAGCCTGTCTAAATCTTCTTGCAGTTCGTCACGGTCCTGGGTCAATCTGATTGGTTTGTAGAGCAGACAGTCGTCAGCATAAAGGCGTGTGGTTGAATGCCTAATGCAATCTTGTAGGTCATTGATGTAGATCAAGAACAGCAATGGACCTAGGACGCGACCCTGGGGTATGCCAGATGTGACCTTAGCTTCAGAGCTAAGTTGGCCCTCCAGTATGACTTGTTGAGTACGGCCAGTCAGGAAGTTCTCAATCCACTGAAGAGTAAGGCCGTGTATACCACAATGTTTGGCTTTGAGAAGAAGTCGCTTGTGAGAGACCTTGTCAAAGGCCTTAGCAAAGTCTAGTAGGATAACATCATACTGACCCTTGTCTTCTAGTCCTCTAGCAAGATCATGGCTGGTAAGGATTAGTTGTGTCTCACAAGAACAGCGCTTCCGAAAGCCATGCTGATTGTCAGAAAGAATGTCATGATGGATGAGGTGATGGATAACTGCACAGTGAGCAACATGTTCACACAGCTTGCATAGTATCGCAGTCAGAAAAATCGGCCTGTAGTTACCCGGGGATGATTTGCAGCCTGGTTTCCTTCAACATCCTGGCAGAGATTCCGTCTGGCCCTGTTGCTTTGGGAGGTTTTAAGCTTTTCAACAGCTTGGTGACTCCTTTGCATGTCACTATTTCATCCATATTTGGGAATGGACTGGGCCCCAAATCAGGTAAGGCTGAATTGTCATCGTTGCTAAACACAGATCAAAACTGTTTGTTGAGTAGATTGGGCTTCTGTTTGGAATCACAGTGTAGTATGTCTCCGTCTTTTAGGGGAGCTACACCTGTTTGATCGCAACGCATGCTCTTCACCAAAGCACCTAGACGTTTGCCTCCAGGATCACTGTTGGTCATGTCAGCCAAGTACTTGTTGAAGGTTTGCCGGCAGATCTTCTGCGTATCCTTCTTGATGGTGTGATAGCGTTTCCAGGCCTTCGTCTTTGCTTTGGTTGTACTTATAGGCTTGCTTGAGATACTTTTTGCCTTTTTGTAGGCTCTTGACTTCTTGCGACACATGCGTTTAGTATTCGTGTCGAACCAGCATTGGTTAAACCGGGATGAGCTCATTTTTGTTGGAACATGATCTCTCACAATCTTGTCAAGTGCTTGCTGGAGTTCATTGCACAAGATTTACAGCTGGAGTGGAGATGTCATGGTCAGCGACAAACTGATCAGCCCATTTTTGAGCATCTGAGCGGATACTGTCGAAGTCGGCTTTCTTCCACAAGAAGATTTCCCGGCGAACTGGTTTCTGTCTAGTGGCCTGGGCAGACATCTCCATGAAGATCACATCATGGTCACCGAGTCCAGGTATAGGTTGGCACTGTCCAACCGGTGTTGGGCGATTGGTGGTGATCATGTCAAGGATATTATTTTTCCAAGTGTTTGTAGGTATGACTTGCTGATTGACTGTACTGGTGAGATGTGATCTCATCTGTTTCCCAGTTTATGTCTGGTAAATTCATGTTTCCCCCAATCCATACTGCTGTGCTGTGGTGTGACATGCAGATGTCGACAATCACCTGGTTAAGCTTGTCCATGTAGCTTTGGTTGCTACTTGGTGGGCGGTAGACTGCTCCAAATATGATGTCATGATGACCACTTACAACATTGGCTGCTACAATTTCTGCTTCACTGTTGACTGAGACTTCATGGCTATTGAGGTTGTCGATGACAGCGACCAACACTCCACCATATCCATCTCTCCTGTCCTTCCTATAAAGTTTGTAGCCAGGTGCGTCAATCATACTCCAGAACTCTTCTCGCTTGGAGAACAGACTTTGACTTAATAGTCAAGACTTAATAGTCAAGGTTCTCAGACTAGTTTTGCTAAATGGCCGGCTCTTTGATGGAGAAGAAGATGCAAATGGTGTCCCAGCAGTTCTGACCTTGATGTACTACTAGAGGAAGAAGTGGATGAACGAGTGGAGTCGTTTCGAGATGATCCTGTCATTATAGTTGAATCAAAAAGGCTTGAAGATGGATTTGGTAAACCACATTTGCAGCACTCCCATGGCAGATCTGATCTCCCAACAAGAGATAGGTGGGAGGCGCTGATGCCGGCACATTCAGCATGGTACCAAGTGTCACATGATTCGCACAAGATACTAGACTCTGCACCTTTGTAGTCCGTGCAGGCTTTTCCACATTCCCCGCATGGGAATTTGGGCAGTCAGGGACCAGGATTTGATTCCACATCACCATCAGATAAGAGTAGAGTGCTTGATGTATCCACAGGCAATACAATTACAGTCACTAGTTTTAGAAAGCATGGTAACAGCTTGTGAAACAGTAACATTGTCTCTATCTCATTAACTCTAGCCTCCAGGCTACAGATGGTGCAGGCATGGCATGGAATGCTGAAAGTACTTAGACCTACATGTACATCTCCATATCGAGTGATGGCCACATTCACAGTGGTATTCAAGGCCACTATGCTAAAAGTAAAAGATGTAGCAGAAAGTACATACACAGGAGGTCAGTTTCACTCTTTATGATTGATCAAGAGGAAAATTTTCTCATGCTTTAAAAAGTCCTGTTATGATATTCATCAATAACAGCTAGACTCATGGATAATCACATCTGATCACATCTAATCACAATGTGTATAGGGTCTACATCACCATACTATAGTAATAGCATTTAGCATAGTCACATAATCACATCTAATCACAATGTGTATACATCACCATTGTAGTAGCATACAGCATATATAGTCATATAGGCAGATCTGTGCAACACAGTGACCAGGCTCTACAAACATGAATGTCTATATACACAGGACCAGAGCAGAATACACAGCCAAGAAAGCCAAGAAAGCCTACCGGTATATACAATGACTCTCATCCGTGCTTATTCACTGATCCTTGCTATATCAAATGTTAAATATGTGTTCCAGTGTGATGACAAACTTGAAACCCATCATTTATGCAGGTAAAAGTGATGAATTGCTAGGGAAAAATATTGAAATTCCATGGAATTTTTGCAGCAGGAGAAAGAGCCGGCCAGCATGCACACACAGGCAGACACAAGCACTGCTGACTGCTGGCTTCACTGATGACTTAATGTGCTTGATGCCGTTCTTCTTCAAAAAGACAGAAAACTCCTCTGTTACAAATTGTGACCTATTATCAGATATTATACCCGTATTTGCCGGCGATAAGGCCGCAGCGCCGCATAGGCCGCACCCCCAACTTTGACTTTTCGTAGACAAAAAAAACAAAAAAATACTTAGATCTAGATCTAGTTTATGTTTGAAAAATAAGTTATGAAGTTTATTCACGAGATTGACAAAACTTCATGTCAACAATATAACACAAAATTGTCGGTAAGATGTGTGAGCTATTCTAGAAATGTCCTGTACCATTGTACGTTCGAGAATATATGAGAACCCTCCCGCGCATGCGCAGATCATTACGTTCCGCATATGCGCAGTTTTTCTTAGTGCGAAACACTAGGATTTCTTCGTGCAAAATCTATCGAAATCTCCGCAATCGGAAGTTATTCGATTTATATTTGGACATACAATTGTTTATTGGACCCTGGTCTTTACTACTTCTCCTCGTTTCCGTAGTTGAAAATCATCTTGGTGGTTTTTTATCGTATTTTCTCGCCATGGAACAACATGGTTTTGACGCTACCGTGACCGGCACTGCTGCCGCGAGCTCCGGTGCGGATCTCGCTACCGGTCCCACATTTACGAATACGTGCTGTATTTTTGAATTTTTGACTGTTGCTGCGCAAAGGCCGCACCCAGATTTTTTGATATTTTCTCTTCCTAAAATACTGCGGCCTTTACGCCGGCAAATACAGTAAGCGGATCCCAATCAAATGATTGGTTGAGACTTGAGAGCGTACACGTGACCAGGCATTTATTTTGCATTAGTTTAATCATGTTGTAAAACATCATTTTATAAAACAAATAAAACATCACTCAGTATCTTTGAAACAGTCCAAACACCCTCGGCTATCGCCTCGGGCGTGTTAGACTGTTCCAAAGGTACCTTGTGTGGGTAATTCTTACTAATGCCCTCACTGCTGTGTATTATTGGTATACTACTTCATGGAGAAGACCGTATCTTGAAAACAGACTCCTCAACACCCAAATGGTATTTGATGCCGATGTAGACTTCATGGGAATGACCTCTGGCCATTTAACTGTGAGCGTCTATGACTAGCAAAAACGTCTGATCCAGAAATGGTCCAGTGAAATCAACATGCACTCTATGCCATGGCTAGCATGGCCATGCCCACAGATTCACTGGTGCTGCTGGTGGTATGGTCTGCATGGCTTGGCAAGATGAACATGCCTGTACTATAAACAGTTCGATATCATGATCTAGACCTGGCCAATAGACATGCATTCTGTCAAGGCTCTTCATTCTCACCATCCCCTGATGGCTTTTATGGAGCTCTGCTGCAAACCATCTATAATGATCGCACAAATTCCCCAAAGAAAGCAACCAACCACTCCCTACTGTCCTCTCATCTTTCTTCCTCAGCCACACATGCAACTCTGTCGAGATCTCTTCACAGTAAGGTAGGGCCATCCATTCTGAACGAAGAATCAAACCTTTGACAACACCCTATCTGTGTACGTAGCTCTCCGTACTCTATCCGCTGTCACTGGCAGTGACTTCAACTGTGCCTCATTCATCTTCGTAGCCTCTTCAGTCCACTTCACTACAAATTCATCCTCCTTGCTCTCCACCTTTCTTGAACCAGGCAGACGTGATAGGAAATTGGCATTGGCATTCTGCTTGGATGTACAGTATTTGATATCATACACGTATCCTGAAAGCAAAATTGCCCAACGTTGCAGCCTTTATGCTGTGACAACTGGAACCCCTTTTTGGGTCCTAGCAGGAAAGTCAATGGTTTGTGGTCTGTAAGAAGCAAAAACTTCCTACCACAAAGATACTGATGGAAAAAAACGTACACCATACACAATAGCTAGGGCTTCCTTCTCTAACTGAGAATAGTTCATTTCTGCCTTCGTCAACTTCCTAGATGCATACGCAATTGGTTTGTATCCCTCCTTTGTCACATGGGAATTGACCGCGCCTATCCCATATGGTGATGCCTCCACCGCCAAGGTCACCTCTTTGCTTGGATCAAAATAGATCAGTACCTTACTGGAGCTCAGGATCTTCTTCACCAAGACAAAGGCCTTTTGGCATTCAGAAGTCCACTCAAACACCTGCTTCTTCTTTAATTCATCAATATGTTCCAAAATGGATGCCAGATTCGATTAAATTTTAGATAGTACCTAAATTACTTAGATACTTAGTACTTAGATTGTACCTCTGACACATGGGCTTGCCGAAGCAATGGCTTCAACGCGCGATGGTGAAGGGTGCAACCCTTCGGCATCTACCACATGACCTAGATACTCCGCTGAATCCTGCATAAATGCACATTCGGATCTCTTCTACAGTAGTCCGAACTGACTCAACCTCTTCAGCACAGTCTCTAAGTTGGATGCATGCTCCTTGTCACTTGAACCTGTGACTATGATGTCATCCAAATAACATCCTACTCCATTAAGACCATGGAAAATCTTGGACAATAACAGTGTATACCTGTATAACTCTAGATGTGTGTTGATTGTGACATATTGTCCAGATTTCTCTTCTAAGTCTATTTGTTGATATGTATTCTTCAAGTCAAGTTTTGTGAACTTCTTTCCCCCTTGTAAGCTAGCAAACAACTCTTCAGGTCTTGGCATTGGATACTCTTTTCACTTCACTGTGGATTGACTGTTATTTTATAGTCTCCACACAACCTTATCTTACAATCCAGTTTCTGTACCGGTACTACAGGACCAGCCCAATCGGAAAACTCGCAAAGGGAATGGGTCTGGACTTGAAGAACTTTGGTTCTGCATCACTTTTCACTTTCAGTGTGGCCTGAACCCCATTTATTCTTCCTACACTGTTATAAAAACCTCACTTTTTGCTATCACCTTCTCTATCCTATCTTGTGGTGTACCACTTGGTGGACGTCACATGGTGTACAGACAATATTTTTTCCATTGCAGGGGAATTTCCCACAACCGATCTCTACCCAGTAGAGTGGGACCATTATTCTTCACAATGATTAAAGGTAAGCTTTCTCTTTGACCATAGTAGTTAACATTCACCATACATTTACCCATTACAGGTATAGTCTCTTGTGTAAAGGTCTTGAGCTTTATATCACATTTGTCTTCCTTTACCTTCTGTTTGAAGTTCTTTTCATACACAGATTGACTCACAATCAAGACTCCACAGCCAGTGTCAACTTCTTTTCATACACAGATTGACTCACAATCGAGACTCCACAGCCTGTATCAACTTCTTTTCATACACAGATTGACTCACAATCGAGACTCCACAGCCTGTATCAACTTCTTTTCATACACAGATTGACTCACAATCAAGACTCCACAGCCCGTATCAAATTCTTTTCATACACAGATTGACTCACAATCGAGACTCCACAGCCTGTATCAACTTCTTTTCATACACAGATTGACTCACAATCAAGACTCCACAGCCCGTATCAAATTCTTTTCATACACAGATTGACTCACAATCGAGACTCCACAGCCTGTATCAACTTCTTTTCATACACAGATTGACTCACAATCAAGACTCCACAGCCCGTATCAAATTCTTTTCATACACAGATTGACTCACAATCAAGACTCCACAGCCCGTATCAACTTCCACTGGCACTGTAGTAACTTCTATTTCTACATCAACTATGATGGCCGGGCTAACACTTTTCCCTACTTGATGTACTGCAATGTAATACACATTATCATCACCTGTGTTTGACTCTGAACTCTCAACAATACCTGACTCTGACTGGTCACCTTCAACATGACAAACAACTACCCTAGACTTTCTTCTAGTCATGTACTTATGTTCTTGTCCTTTCCACTTACCAGTACTACTCTTTGGGTTCTTTTGAGATCTAGAACTACCCTTCTTATACTCTCCCTGTACACCTGTTGTAGATGTCCTTTACGGTGGCAGTTGTCACATGAAAGTTCCTTATACCGAAACTGTTTCTTGGCGTGTCCTTTCTTTCCACAACAATCACATTCTATTTCTCCATAATCAGGTGGGCTGTATAAAATACAGACCACCTTATGTTTTCGTTAAAATTGCCTTTATTTATTTATTAGGTGGGCTGTAAGTAATACAGACCACCTCATAATTTAGTTAAAATTGCCTTTATTATTTATTTATTATTAGGTGGGCTGTAAGTAAAACAGACCACCTTATAATTTCGTTAAAATTGCCTTTATTATTATTTATTTATTATTATTTATTTATTTTTCTTATTTCTAACCACTTTTTTGTGTGTAAGATACTTGAAAATGGCTCAATCAAATGCCTTGAAATTTGGCACACATATGTATAGGCATATGGACAAAGCACAATAAGGTTTTCAACCTTGACCATGCACTGATGATGTCATCTAGGCGCCATTTTGTGAAATTTTCTGAAAATCAACTTATGGGCCATTCCATGGTAACTCGCGTTACACCTAATGGGTACATTGACACGATAATGTGCCTATATCTTTAGAACTGCTAGGATCTACAAGATACTTTTTTCAAACATGGACAGGGTAGATATAGAACAACTGAATGAAACAAAAAAGAAAATTGAAGAACAAACATTTTTAGATTCTTGGATTATTGAATTTCGGTAACTCGCGTTACAAAAAAAGGACATGGTCAATTCTATGAGACCCTCTTTTGGCAAAGTCTCCTCATACTAGACAATCTTGACAAAATCTTTCCTACTTTAATTTGATAGTAGGTTGTGACTTTAATACTAGTATAAGATCACAATATTAAAGATAAGAAACAATGGACTAGTAAAATGCAGGAAGCAAATATGTCGGTAACTCACGTTACGGTAACTCGCGTTACATTTTGTCCTGAGGCCATTTTCACCCCTATGTAATAGATTAAATATCACAGGACCCCTTAGAATATGGAAATATATTCATCTTTTTCCATTTAGCGAAATTTTCAGGAAAAAATATTACAAGAATCCTGTGTAATCTGCAATAAATTGTTTTTGTTCATCTACAGTCCCACATGTACGTTTTTGATGATGGTTTGAGATCTTAGGAAATCAACAAAAATGAAAAATAAATTGTATTGAATTTGAAAGGCCCTAATGTTTTATGAACATCCATGGCATAAGATTAGTGATAAATCAAAGAATTAACATAAGAGGTACATTTCTTTTTTTGATGTCATGTCCTTCTTCTCATGGAATGGCCCTTATGATCATATCTTCATAACGGAAAGTCATTTCTCATTCATATTTATCATGATCAAGGTCAATATCCGTCTGGCCAATTTCAGGTCAATAAACGCGCGCTTACAATTTCAAAATGCTCAAATTCGTCTCAAATTCATTTTGCATAAGTTTCAGGCCATTTCGAGGATTTGTCAAAAACCAAAACGCCAATACACAAGATAGAATCGCCATTTTTTTTCTTTCATGATATTTCCAATTTTTTTCCGAACAATTTGATACCCTGTTTAACTCTTTATGACTATTAATACCAGAATGAGCGTCCGTTCAAGGCAAAAACATGCCTATACAAAATCCATTATAGCTCTTTGGGACGCACCGGGATCCCCAATTTTTTTCCATATTTGGATAGAGTATGAGTCAGAGATATGATTTCATGTCTCATTTGGCCATTAAGTATATTGTGACATCATCATAATGGCCTTGGAACTCAAAATACGAATTTGCATATTATGACGTCAGCATATTTATGGAAAATCTCTGTAAATATTGATCATTTTTCTCCCGATCTTTGATATGTTGTAGCTGAGACAATTGTCTACATGCGATGTGAAATTTATTTTTCATTTTAACAATTGCGTCATGGTCCACTCTTTTGATTAAACGAGGCATGTGAATTTTCCCTAATTTGCGTGTATTCTCTATGGGAGGTGACTTTTTCTGAAATCTTCATTCTACATTCCAATCTTGTTTGAGCAATATCTCAATTATTTTCACTTGATTTTCTGCCAGCTTCGGATATGCTGTAGCTGAGAAAATTCTCTACACAGGAGGTGACATTTATTTTTTAATCAGATGTTGTGATCATGGTGATATTTTAACTACAAAATGTGATTTGAGAATCCCATATTCTGTATACGTGTAATGTCTATGTGGAGTATTTTGGTATATTGGTCGCAATTGACTTGAAATGTTGCATGTTGATAAGTAAGAAAAAATATTTCATATAAAAACACAAAATCGAGAATATGCATATTTCATTATGTTATTTAGATTTTAAGGTCAAAGGTAAAATATACTGTACATGGTATCTCTAAAACCATACATTGTATAGACTTGAAATTTTGCACACTAATGGACCTGAATAAGAGGATTATTTAAAAAAATAAGGTCAAATCATGCCAATGTTATCTTAACTACTTAGTATGTAAATTAGGGTCAAAGGTCAAACATTTCACCGATCACTATCTCACTAACCATGTGTCGTATGCACTTGGAACAGCCCACCTATACTTGTTACAAACAAGTATTACATGTCTAGTTAACAATTGAACTTGTAGAAATGTTCTGTTCAAGTGTTTTCAGTGCTGCTGTACCCTTGCTGTCAGCTACCATGCTTGTAGTCAGCTTCACAGCTTTCTAGATAGTGATGTTATCTTCGGACAGAAGACGCCTCTGAACGTTCTCCTCTGCTAAACCCCACACGAATCTGTCCTGAAGTGCTTCCCTTCTAAACGTATTAAAGTCACATGTTTCCGCCATTTTCTTCAACTCAGCATAGTATATGTAGGGATGTTCTCATCAGCCCTCTGATTCCTTTGATAGAACTTTTATCTCTCTAGCATTACTGGTGGTTTAGGGTTGTAATGTTCCCTCAGCGCCTCATCAACTTCTTTCAATGTCAGCTCAGAAACCTTCTTCGGAGCTACCACACTCTTTAGCAGTCCACATTCTTTTGCTGCCATCACTGACAAAATCACAGCAACTTTCTTCCTTTTATCAGTTATGTCACTAGCTACAAAATAATGATCTATTCTTTCTCTGTATGACTCATATTGCTCAATGTCTGGATTGTAACATTCAGCTCTACCCGTTGTTGACCACACATATACTATCCTGGCTGCGTAATAAAACGGGCAACACCGTAACTGCAGTACATTCACGCAATGATATGTAAAACCTACTGTATGATACTTTCAAATACTTTTATAACCAATTTAAGGAATAAATAACAAATAAGTAAGGAATTGAACTTGCAAGTTTCGTTAATGAAAATTTCCTTGGTTTTCCAGATATCTGAGCCTACTTTTACCGATTGGGCCAACCGTCTTCAGCTATGTTCTGCCATTTTCTAATTTTATGACGTTTTTTTCAAAATGAAGGGAGACCTCAACGCCCGATTACATCGCATGTGTTTATCGTTGCGATCGGTTGTTAAGATCCCTAACCCTAACCCTAACCCTAACCCTAACCCTAACCCTAACCCTAACCCTAACCCTAACCCAAAATGAAGGGAGACCTCAACGCCCGATTACATCGCATGTGTTTATCGTTGCGATCGGTTGTTAAGACAGGTCAGCGGCAAGCTAATCTGCACATGCGAGATAGACAGCCACTGTCGGATATTGCGCAATTGCTTTAAAGCCTGTCTGCACTAGTTTGGCCAGGAGGGATATTAGACCACTCTGCTGGTCACCGACAGGTGGTTATCTCATCAACTCAGCTCTCAGTTAACATAAGAAAAAGAGGATCATGGGGGACCAACAGGCACCGCTTAGGCATTGTTTTCTATATAGAGGGAGCAAGTAGCTACAAGTAATGCAGTGGGGCATTAAATGACGTCACTGGTAGAGAGTCCACAATGCACGCTTTTTGATTTTATCGATATCAGGAGGAGGGAACTATAAGCAGTCATAAAGGAGGGGAAAAAAGGGCTTTAAAAGTAAGTTTACGAAATTTCTTTCCATTTTAGTAGTAAAATCATGTACCAAAGGGGTATATATGGTTGAAAATTTGTATACCGGTAACATAACCCATGTAATGTTGTAATACTAATAGTAGAGTATTTTACCTTTTTAAAAGTTAAAAAAATTTATAGTGCGGTTTACACCCATCGTCAAGTATGAGGTCAATCCCGTTTATGGTGAGACTTCATGCATTGTAGGGGTGTTGTTGACAAGGTTCACGTTCATTTTCACAGTCACTAGCTGACACAACATTCAATATGTGGGCTACACAGTCGACATCACCTTAAGAATACCGATTTTCACCTCTATCTACAGTCTCTAAGAACACTGTCATCATTTTTCACATACTGACTTACACTTTTCAGCTTATAGTTCACGGTTATCACCATCCTCGTCGCCAGTTGTTGTGTCTACACCTCATTTCTTACACTTAGTTTGGACACAACAAAGTCAAGATACCCACAGTGGACATTTCAAAGTTTCTCTAAGAACACGCAAAGAATACTCTTATCATTTGAATGCGATATAAATGAGAGTTCAGAGCTTGCAAACTGTACGACTATGCAAGAAAGGGCAATTTAACATATTAAACAAGGGAAACGCTCTCGGCGGTCTCGCCTGCATTGCGCAGTTCAACATGATGAAAAATTGAAGTTGGGACATTATTTATGGGCAGGGTGGCCCATTAGCAGGCACCTAAAAATGAAATCCTCTGAATATAATCAGCAGTGAATATTGACTAAGAATCATCAGAAGAATTATTTACTATTATTTGTACCAAGATTGATAACTTTCATGAAATATGAACAAATCACAAAACTTGATTAATTAATTGTGAAAAACATAATCCAAGTCTACTGACCTAAAATGACCTTTGACCTTGACTTTGTGACCTGGAATTTGTGTCATTTGATTTTTGATACTTGATAACCCTTGGGTATACATTGTAAGTTTCATGGAATTTGAACAAATACTTTTGAAATTATGCTGAAAATTCAAAATCTTGATGTTGATGCCACGACAAAGTCTAAGTTTGCAGACCTGAAATGACATTTGACCTTGACTTTGACACCTAAAAGACTAATCACATGATTGGTGATACTCGATAACCCTTATGTTCAAGTTTCATGGAATAGGAATGTATACATTCAAAATTATGATAACAATTCAAAATCTTAACCTGATGCCACAACATAGTCTAAGTTTTTTGACCAGAAATGACCTTTGACCTTGACTTAGTGATCTGAAATTCTACTCTCATGATTGGGGATACTTGATAACCCTTTAGTCTAAGTTTCATTGAATAATAACTTATACTTTCAAAATTATATTAAAAATTCCAAACTTAACCTAAGGTTAAGTTTTTGATGTTGACGCCGCCGCCGTCACCGGAAAAGCAGCGATTATGTCTCGCTTTTTGCTATGCATGCGAGACAAAAACAGTTACAAAACCATTTTCATTGTAGATAGTGTTTTATGGTGCAAAATGCAATTCAGGTAAAGAGAGTGCAATATGAAGAACAAAACAGAATGAAAATTCATACCTTGTACACCTTGCCACAGCTTCCCTCACCAATGAGTTCTTCTTGGATGAAGAATTTTTTGTAGCGCTCCTGGCAGTAGCTCGAAGGATCAAGATATTTCAGCTGCATTTCATGTCTAAAGGGCGGTACAGCCCTGCCATCAGCGGATTCCTACAGAAGTACAAGATATGCACATCACTTTACAATTTAAAAAAATGAAACTTTGTTATCATAGATTCCTAGGGACCAAGACAATTACCTTGTTTTATAAGTGCTAAAAAGAAAGAGAATACAAGTCAACACAAAGCGTAGCATCACCTTGCAGGGTACAAATGGCCTATATACGTCAGAACAAGTTACCTCCATTAGACTAGTGCTGTAGCCGAACCGCCGAACCAAACGGAAGTTCGCCGAACATGGCACTTCCAAACCGAACCGAACCATTTAAATCCCAAATCCTGACCTCTGCAACGTCGCGATAGCAAGCTATAAACAAGAATACACGTGTGTACTAGGCGCTGATCAAAACAAGTTCGGCTCAAACCCAGTTAATAAAAAAATTAATATTTTAATTGTAACAATATCGGACAAATTTTACACTTTAAATAATGAAATAAACAAATATTATCGTATTTTTATTTATTTCTTCAGGAAAAGTATGAATTGTTTTATTTACCCTATTAAAAATAAACATTTAAAAGAGCAGTAATCGAACGAGCCTGGGCTGCTTTCTCTGTGTATTATAACGTATACATCAGTTAATTCAAGATGGCAGCTTACATGACTCGTAACATTAGACAATAACCGTCTCTGTAAAAAATATCAATTATTGTAAAATTGAAAACATGATTCTTGTAAAACTGCAAATAAAACACGTTTGAGGACGGAAATATGAATGCAAGTACTACTTTTCTTTAAAAAAAAGTTACGTTTAAAGCAGTTTTTTATGTGAAATTTGTGCTGGTCGGAAGCGGTTTTTTTCATCAGGAGTGGTAGGCAGAAGTCCTCCGTGCTGGTCGGGCCCGCCCGGCCCGCCCAGTGCCGACCACCGTAGCTATAACGCTGCTTGCTATTATATTACCGAACCCCGAACCGAACCAAGTTCGTGTAAAAAATTGCCGAACTCTGCCGAACCGAACCAAACCCGAACATGGCGCCTGACTTACAGCACTACATTAGACTATACTATTGTATTACTAGGCAAGGAAGTTAACCACATTTTCACATATATAATTAGGTGTTTTCGCATATTTAATGAGCTGACCTTTCACCTTTGACCTACATACTACGAAATTGAACTTAGGCTGTATTTAGATACCATGTACCTATATCAAATTTCATTAAAATTTATCAAACATTACTTAAGTTATCGAATGGAAACCAGATTCGCATATTTAATGAGCTATGACCTTTGACCTACATACTCCGTAATCGAACTTTTATAGGCTGTGTTTTGATACCATGTACCTTTATATCAAATTTCATTAAAATCCGTCAAACATTACTAAAGTTATCGAACGGAAACCAGATTCGCATATTTAATGAGCTATGACCTTTGACCTACATACTCCGAAATCGAACTTTTATAGGCTGTGTTTTGATACCATGTACCTTCATATCAAATTTCATTAAAATCCGTCAAACATTACTAAAGTTATCGAACGGAAACCAGATTCGCATATTTAGTGAGTTATGACCTTTGACCTACATACTCGGAAATTGAACTTAGGCTGTGTTTTGATACCATGTACCTTCATATCAAATTTCATGAAAATCCGTCAAACATTAGGCCTACTAAAGTTATCGAACGGAAACCAGATTCGCATATTTAATGAGCTATGACCTTTGAACTACATACTCCGAAATCGAACTTAGCCTGTATTTTGATACCATGTACCTTCTATCAAACTTGAAAATCCGTCAAACATTACTGAAGTTATCGATCAGAACCAAAATTTGTTACGAACAGACGCACGGAAGGACGGACAGCAGCGTTTCTGACTTCGTCGGCGAGGGGATAACAAAGAAGTGCAAGTGGCTGAATTACCTTATTCTAATGAGAATTTTTTACGATAGTGTTATAACAACAAGATTAGATTGTATCATAAATAAAGTCTTATTATATGTATATATCCCTAAATTATTCTATCATCCAGAATAATTCATGATAAACAGTTTTGTACATATCTTTCATCTCAGGTACCAAGACGTTATAAGTCAAGAAGTATTTTGGGCTAAGATCTTCAGTGAAAGAGCATCTGTTTTTCAGCAGCAAAGTGTTCATTTAAGTGAAAAACTTGTGATTAAATCTAGTGACAATACACTGTAAAGCACTTTGATCAGTAACTTTTAACTTTAACCCTACCAAGGCCAGGGTATTTTGGTGCTCTCTCACCCCCTCCCCTGGCCCTTTTAGGGTTAAGTATTAACACACACAAAAAGGTTAGTACCAATATGAGGAGAAATATCGTCACTATCAATTTTACTATCATTTTTGTTTTAATGCTCATTAATTAATTTAAATTTCTAAAAATATGATGATTGAAAATGTTATGGCACAAGGTTAAGATGTGACATCTATATAGGTAACCTAAAGACAAAATCTCCCAAAAGATCTTACATCGCTTGAGGAAGAATCAGACGACGGCTCCACCGTCTCCCAGAGGACCGAATCTTGATACCGCTTGAGAATCTCAATGTTTGCAGGTGATATAATCTGTAGAAAGAACAGATAGGTAATAGTATATGTTAAAAAGATAAGATATACATACAATATTAACACCATGGATTGGAAACATTACTTATCTGAATAGTGTATTTAATCAGAACATAATATATACATGTACACACACATTGTGTGCCCGAACAGATTGGCTGTTCAGACAGATAATTTGAAACCAAAATTGAACAAAGTTACATGCAATATTTATTTAATCTCTTAAACCTAATGTTGGATAATATGGTATGTGGCAAATCTTCATAGCATAGGCTGCTATTTGATGCATTTTTATCTTGAAATCAAACAGCAATCATGAGACCCTTACTTTGTTAAGTATCTGAGTGGCATGGGCTCTTTCTTTATAATTAGAGAAACATAAATATAGCAAGTGCTAGGAAACATATATTTCTGCCAGACAATTCTCTGTTTTAGAAGAAAACTAATAATCAAATTGCAAAATTCTTTTTCCCTTGTTGGTTACATCATTGGGGGTATGATGATTTCAATCAATATCTTTAGTTTCTCTTTGAGCTACCACACTCTTTACAGTCAGTACATATTACAAAGTGGGGGAGGGGGCAAATATACTCTACCGGTAATCAAAATATCATATTTTTCTAAATAAAGGTAAATTACTAAAAATTTGACTACAATGCGGTCAAGGTAGCTATTTACACATACTGTACATAGGCCCCAAAGTCAAGTTCAGGCCTTGACATAAAATTAATATTTCCCCTTCTCTTTGCTACTTCGACCACGGTTTCTTCCAGACCCAACCTTTCCATGAGCCCTCTTGTGTTCTTTCTATCAACAGTTTCACACCACACATCTTCAGTATCATGGCTCTTTCTGTTCTCCTCAAGATGCCTTCTTCTACTGTCTTTACATTCAATCGCTCTTTCCTTTTATTCTCATAGTAAACCTTCTACCAGCTAGCTAGGATTTAGACCAGCTCATTAAACTTCACCCAACCCAATATCCATCTTCTTGCCACTGCAATATGCAATGCTCTGTAATCCTTTACCAAGAACCATTCATGTGACTCACATGTATTTTGGATTTTAAATTTGATGTAATCTGATTAACAATTTCGTTAATACCTGTTTAGGACATTGGTCTCCTGCTAGGTACAAGGGTTAAATGTGATCAACATCCATAACTGAGTTCATTTGCAATGAAATATTTATGCTAACACTCTACTTATCAATCTTTCAGAAATTGCAGGAGTACGCTTGTTCGATATGGTAAAAGTAAAGTTGAAATGGGTGAAAATATGTATTTTGTCAGTTTACAGCCACAAAGGCATTAACTCAGTCTAAAATGACGGTCCATCAGTTCCTTTGCAAATATTCCCTACTTAATCTCACCTTTCGCTCCTGAAATATGTGAAACATTTTCTTGAAGCCTTTATAACTCTTACTGGTGACCTCCCCATATGACTCCCACAATTCCTTCACCAGAGCGGCATCTTTAAGCAAGCGATATGGCGATTTGGTGTTGGCAATGGCTGTTAACGGATCATCAGAATCTAGGAGAGACAGTTTCAAGAGATGGCAGAGTTCCAGTAATGATGAGAAATAGTTTGCAAATTTTCTCACTCCTTTTATGTCATTTTGGGAAGAATATCTAAATTCTGAATATCATGGTAAAAATGCCCTCATTTTGGAAATACATGTACACGTTTGACAAGAAATAGAAGAAAAATTTGGACCAGGCTTTCATGTCATGTGTATGTATAGTCCCATATACCTGTAACGAGTCAAGCAATAACTAGGACGCAGGATTCAAGAATTCCATTTGGTTCCATATTTATTGATAGGTTCAAACTTAGGTGTGGCGTCAAAAATGTCTTAGCATGCTGCACGCCCGGGGCATGGGTCGCACGCCAATGGCATGCCTTAATCTTTCATGCCGCACGCATCCGGCTAGCTTCACTCTATCAACTGATTACCCCATGCCGCCTGCGTACGCAAGAAAGTCTGAGCATGCTGCACGCACCGAGCATGCGTAGCTTACCGCATGGGTCTTTAAAAATCCTAATATTGCGCTCCGCACGCAGTCGGCACAGGCATATATTGCATTTTAATAAGCATCTGCGAGTTGCAATGATAACTATTATATCAGCGGTCCGTTTCTAGCTTTCTAGGCGAAATTTCCTTAAGAACTTTATATCAATTGATAAGAATTATGACGGTGATCGCATTTGTTCCGAACAAATATGAGTAATACGGAAAAGGGTTTCGAAATCGCAATTGTCATTTTAGAGGTTTTAGAGATTTCATAAACCAATCCGATTGTATAATATTTTATTGAGGGGGCACAAAATTGATCTGAAACTTAGGGGCGAAAAATTTATATTTTATTGAGGGGGCGGAACATTTATATTTTATTGAGGGGGCGCAAAATTGATCTGAAACTTAGGGGGCGGAAAATGTATATTTAATTGAGGGGGCGCAAAATTGATCTGAAACTTAGGGGGCGGAAAATGTATATTTTATTGAGGGGCGCAAAATTGATCTGAAACTTAGGGGCGGAACATTTATATTTTATTGAGGGGCGCAAAATTGATCTGAAACTTAGGGCGAAAAATTTATATTTTATTGAGGGGCGGAACATTTATATTTTATTGAGGGGGCCCAAAATTGATCTGAAACTTAGGGGCGGAAAATGTATATTTAATTGAGGGGGCGCAAAATTGATCTGAAACTTAGGGGGCGGAAAATGTATATTTTATTGAGGGGGCGCAAAATTGATCTGAAACTTAGGGGGTGGAAAATGTATATTTTATTGAGGGGGCGCAAAATTGATCTGAAACTTAGGGGGCGAAAATTAATCTGAAACTAAGGGGGGACGGAAAATTTATATTTTATTGAGGGGGTGCAAAATTGATCTGAACTTTAGGGGGCGAAAATTAATCTGAAACTAAGGGGGGACGGAAAATTTATATTTTATTGAGGGAGCGCAAAATTGATTTGAAACTTAGTGGGCGGAAAATTCATATTTTATCGAGAGGGCGCATAATTAATCTGAAACTTAGGGGGTGGAAAATTGAAATTTTTATTGAGGGGGCGCAAAACTGATCTGAAACTTAGGAGGCGGAAAATGTATATTTTATTGAGGGGGCGCAAAATTGATTTAAAACTTAGAGGGAGGAAAATTCATATTTTATCGAGAGGGCGCATAATTAATCTGAAACTTAGGGGGCGGAAAATGTATATTTTATTGAGGGGGCGCAAATTTGATCTGAAACTTAGGGGGCGGAAAATGTATATTTTATTGAATTGGCGCAAAAATTGATTTGAAACTTAGAGGGCGAAAAATTCATATTTTATCGATCAGCTCAAGCTTTAAACACTTGAGTGATTATACATCACTCAGATTTTTAAACATTTGTTTGAGTAATGTTTTACCCGTTCCTTCGGGTTTCCCGTGGAGAAATAGAAAGTCTCATTCTTTCTCTTATAATGTTGTCCACCTTCTTCTAGATAACCCTTTTTTGTTAAAGTATAATGTCCGATGAATATTATTTCCGTCAATAGCATATAATGAACGTATTATTTTAATTTGATGCAACAGAGCTTTACAATAAAAATCAAAAAATTATTTTCTATATTTTTTTAACAGTAATATTCTTCTCATTCGACATATCAGCCGCGCGTTCTCTATTTTCGTTCCCTATAATAAATAAGGTATATGTGTTCATCATCAGCGATATGTTATCTTAATTTATCTCAAAGAAGGAATGATGCTGGCATACAAGCAAATGGCGGATTAGAAAACAATATGAAAGATGAAGATGGAAAATGACATTGACAGATAGACAGAGAGAGAGAGATAGAGAGAGAGTGAGATAGAGAGGAGGGAGCAAGAACCATTGACGTAATCTGTACTTAGTTTGTACAGTAATATACTTCTCATTTCGATATCAGCCGTTCGTTCCGTTTTTTCCTTATTCATATCAAAGTTATGGTATAATAATTTTTCTCAAAATCGAAAGGACTAATTTTGGATTAAAAACCAAATAGTGGAACGGAAAGCAGAACGAGAGATGGAGATGGAAAACAGCGTTGAGAGAGCACTCAGTTCTCCTATCATCTTTTCGTCTGTGACATTTTACTGAATCACATCTTCTTGTTAATTCCTTTATCTTTCCATGGTTGTTATATCTTTGAATGAATATTTCAGATAGGGTAAAATCTGGTTCTGCGTTACGTGATTAACGATTTTTATTAAGGAGTAGGCCTAGATCTATGTCGAAGCGAGCTCTCATTAAAAATTGCGGAACAGAAAACAGTATGAGAGTAGAAGATGGAAAACGGTTTTTAAAGAGAGCGAGAGAGACAGACAGACAGAAAGGGAGAGAGAAAAAAGTTGGACGCATCATTTGACATTATATAGTCTGTACTGTATTTATTATTATGTTATTTGTCTCTCCTATTACCGAGCCCCCGCCCTGGATTCTTCTTTAGTTCATTTTTATCATGTTTACATATTTTTGCTTAAGTATGTTTGCACGTTCTATAAGTCTACAGTTGGTTGTATGTTTATAATCTTGGGGAAATTATTTTGTATTGGTTTCTAGGGTAACAAATGATCAAATTAGAATTTAGAATGTATAACATATGTTACAGAAAAGTTTAGTGGTTTATTATTTTTGTCTTAATTCATCTCCTCCCTCTCTCTTTTCCTCCTTCTTGATCACCCTATTGTTTCATTTCATATTGTTTATTTCTGAACTCTAAATATTATGATACCCATCTTCCTTCACTTGCATTTATTTGAACTTAAACTTTAAACAAGCAATATGATTTTGTTGTTCTTTTTTCCCTGTTATAACACTTTTTGTTACCTAATTTCGATTCTTTCGCTTAAAATCTATCACAATCACTAACATAATAATTTATGGCGCATAATATGTGAACGCAAAGTAGCCATAGCGTGAAAGGCGAGTTTATTAGTTTAATAGAGAGGGGAAATGGGTGGGGGTGGGGGTCGAGGAACAAAGGGGAAGCATTATCCTGTGTGTTGTTCGTGACATCCATTCAATACACTACTGTTTAATACCCCCATGTAGGCCGGTGTGGTAGGGCAAAGGCATATTTGAATGCTCGAGATGCCATTGTTACCTCTATTATTACATACACTATACGCCGATCAAAATATTTAATTATATATAGGTGACGCATAAACCCTCAAAACATATCAACTTTGATAAGGTGTTTCGTACACTATATGATCACATATATAAACACCTACCGGTATAACATGTTCATAGCTCATAATCAGCACAAACTTACACTTGAGTGTTTATAAATCACTCAGATTTTGAAACATTTGTACAAGTTTGTGTTTAAATTAAACACGAAATAAACACATATGAGTGATAATAAACACGTCATATGTGTTATTCATCGTGTTTTAAGTGTTTATAAATGAGAAAATTATGTTTAGGGATGTGCAATACACCCCGTTCAAGTACATGTATTTACGTTTTAAGGGTTTAATGTCTCAATTATAATTACATGTTTTGATCGGCTCTCGAGTTTGCACGTTCTATAAGTCTACAGTTGGTTGAATTTTTATATTCTTGGGGAAATTATTTTGTATTGGTTTCTAGGGTAACAAATGATCAAATGGAATTCATATTTAAAATTTAATTAAATTCAAATTTATTAATCATGCACAAAATAACATGGTTATAACAATCACTTTCCGGCTGATTCTGCAAATATATAACACAATTAACATACTATCAATTAATGTGCGTGTTTAAGTGTTTATAAAGTGCTACAGAAAAGTATTTGTGTTAAGTAGTTTTCCAATGTATTATTTTTGTCTCAAACCATCTCCTTCCTCCCTCTTTTCCTCCCTCTCGATTACTCCTATTGTTAATTTCATATTGTTTATTTCTGAACTCTAATGGATCGGCGGCCTGTGATAAATGGTGGGGCTGACTAAAGTGAAAAGAGCTTTTCGTCGGCTATCAAACTATTTAATACTAGCTTTAATGCTATACACTGAACTCAACATCATGGACGAACATAGTATTTGATGGAAAGACTGACATGTACTTGGGCTATATATCATTGCTCTTCTGTCAAATGATTGACAGTGAACATTTCACACAAATAATATGATGCATTTACTTCAATGAAACTCGATAAACATGTTCAATCACAACGTTAATGAAAAGTAGCTATTATTATTGTCATAATCGTGAAGGTGGCTAATGTGCCTTTATCTTTCTAACTAATTAATCAGTTGATGTTCCAGATATATAGGCCCGACAAGTTCAGAGTAGTCAATTTTATGTTCTCGTATTTGCGCAAATTGCGCCCCAAGTTTTTAATTGATTGTTTTCAGGAAAATTGTTCTGTTGCACCTATCAATTATATCGTCGCGGACATTACGAACCGGCGAATGTTAATATTTAGTGCGCAAACATCATTCGGAGATAATCGCGTTTGAAGAAAATTGCACTTACTACATCGCCAAATAAAAGGGGTTACGTTACTCCTAATCCAAAAATATTTAAAAGGTGAGGAGTGTAAAAGTTGCTCTTTTAAGTGATTTACAAATATTATAGCAAACTAAACTAGCGAGCCTGCTGTCCTTGTGTAAACAACATTCGCCGGTTCGTAATACCACGCGTTTTATACGTTTGCGCGTATTATGTACTGAAGCGCTGACATTACGAAGCGGCGAATAAATCATTCGTCAGTTCGTAATGTCCAACGTATAGCCACGGTTGCGCGCACAATACACATAAGCATGTATATTACGAAGTGACGAATGTACACATTCGCCAGTTCGTAATGCCACTCGGTGCCCTGCCCGTGCGCATATTGCAACGTAAATGCGGCCTTTACGAAGGGGCGAATAGTTTCACGTTCATGTTTATCTCGATAAACTTTTATTTAACCGTTTTCTTCGGGTAAATGCTTAGAAACTTTAATAACAAATTAAATTAAAAAACACACACATTAATTAGGCCTACTTTTCTCATTTAAATCGTTATTTGCAGTTTATTTGTTGTTTCCTATAGCTAATTCAGATATTGGCGTCAATCGGGGGATGGCTGACACGTTTTTGTTTTCTTTCTTAAGGTAGGGACATCATACCATGCAATGTCACCCCACCATTTTTGTCAGTTGGGGAAGGGGACGCGGCCCCAAAATGGGGAAAATTACATTTCCCCAATTTTTGTCATGTTTTGCAAAACCCTGAAGGATATTGTCCTCCCAACAATAAGACCTGCAATGGCATATCTATTTATATTTTCGTTATAATTGTTTGGGGTTTTTTAAATATTTTTATGACCCCCTCCCCCTGCTTATCTGTGAGCGGCCGTTTTTTTTTTAATGATCCTTTTTTTGAGGATGGCCGGAGGTCCAAAATAATTGTTTCTCTTCCATTCTCTCTCTTTTCAATCATATAATGTCATACCCTCTCCTTATTTTTCATCCAACTTTTTGCTAACTCTTGTGATCTGACATTTTCAACATTGACAGCAAATCAAGTCATATTTCGAGAAACACTTTTTTTTTCCTGTAAGACAATTTACATACAAACATGTGATAAATCGCATTATCTTTAATCGTCAAATAGTCTTCAACGTACAATGCAATTGTTCATGTTACATTACATAGTTGCCATGCACTTTAGATAATTTAGCAGATTATAAATACAAATCGGATTACCTAATCTTAAAACAACTGATATATTTGACAGTTACACATCATTGCAAAGCAAGTTGTACGTAAGATTGCTACATGCATAGATATGAAAATTAACACAGTCTGCAATGAAAATAATTGTCTACCCTATATGATATAAAATTAATATTTACATAAATATACATACATAACTGGTGTTCACAATAGCAATAAGAGAAGGTATTGATTTATCAGCCAATCTTGTCCTTTTATCTTCATAAATATATGTAAAAACTGCAGTCACAAAATCTTGGATCAGATTGGTTATACTGAAATGTTAATAATAAATACTTCTTTCTACATATTATGTGTAAGAATACTGAATCTTAACAGATTTTGCAATGAAAATAATTGTCTATCCTATATGATATAACATTATCATAAATATTTACATAAATATAATATACATACATAGCTGGTGTTCACAATAGCAGTAAGAGAAGGTATTGATTTATCAGCCAATCTTATCATTTTAATATCTTCATAAACATATGTAAAAACTGCAGTCACAAAATCTTGGATCAAATTGGTTATACTGAAATGTTAATAATAAATACTTCTTTCTAAATATTATGTGTAAGAATCCTAAATCTTAACAGATTATGCAATGAAAATAATTGTCTATCCTATATGATCTAACATTACCATAAATATATAAATACATAGCTGGTGTTCAAAATAGCAGTAATAGAATATATTGATTTATCAGCCAATCGTACCATTTTATCTTCACAAATATATGTAAAAACTGCAGGCACAAAATCTTGGATCAAATTGGATATACTGAAATTTCAATAATCAATACTTCTTTCTACATATTATGTGTAAAATACTGAATTTTAACAGATTTTGCAATGAAAATAATTGTCTATCCTATATGATATAACATTACCATACATATTTACATAAGTATAATATACATAATGTACATAGCTGGTGTTCACAATAGCAGTAAGAGAAGGTATTGATTTATCAGCCAATCTTATCATATTATGAGTTGTTCACTTGCTGCAGACATCCAATGCAGTTCTCTTTGCTCTGATTTGCGCAGTTTGATTTCTACATTTAAATTTCAAATTCTTCTTGCTCGTCTATGCGTTGCTCTTTCATATTGTATTAGGTGTCAAAAGAAAGAAGAGGAAAAGAGCTTTAAAATGATGCATGAAACATTTCATGAATTGTTTGCTTTATTATTAGCATTAATATTTTACATAATATACATATATAGATGGTGTTCTTTCTTCTTTTACATCACATCTTTTCCAATTTTATACCTGTTAGTTGTATCTTCTCCTATACACAGGCTCATGACTTGCCATAATGGTATAGATGATTCTTGATTGAATTTAAGTGCAAACAAATCATTTTAGTTTCAGGGAGTTATTATTCTCAATGCAACATTTCTACTATTACAGCTCTTGCACAATTGAAAAGTTCATCTTATGGTATATTACAAGTATTTTTAGTCATTTTTTGGTAAACTTTGTACCAATAGTAACCAAAAGTGTGCAAGTGGATATATATATCCTCCTGGTCGTAAGTATTGCAACTATGCTGAAATGCGCACATTTTTTTATTTTATTTTACAAGCCTTTATATTGTTATATTTCATTCATCACAACCATAGTGTTGTCGACCATTTTTGTATATTTTGAGAGGGAAAACTAGTCCCTTTTCATTCCTGAGAGAAGTAGATGACCAGACCTGGTCATTTCTGAAACAAATTGGAAGACAAATGAACAAAGGCAAAACAAATGAAATTTTGGGAGATGGGGATTATCAGTGAACGAAATCATGAAACTGTTTCATATTTCTCCCAAAACTGTTTACAGGTCTCGTTTATACTTGTCGCAAAGAAATAATGGCCATAAGGTGCCAAGACAAGGGCAGAGGAAAACGGCAACACCCAGAGAAGACAAATTTATTTGTGCCGTTGCCAAGGAGGATTTAGATCTGTATTGCAAAGACGTTTTAATGCAACTTTATTCCACCGATATATTAAATTATAGTCAGTTTCTAGAGGTGAATATATTGTACTAGTTTATTGAAAGTAAATTTTCACACATTTATTATATTTTGTTGGATAATCACAACCTCTGATTTTGGCGCGCATCCTCCTTAGCAACGGCACAAAGAAATCTTTCTTCTCTGGGTGTTGCCCTTTTCCTCTGCCCTTGTATTGGTACCTTATGGCCATTATTTCTTTGCGAAAAATACAAACGAAACCTGTAAACAGTTTTGGGAGAAATATGAAACAGTTTCATGATTTCGCTCACTGATAATCCCCACCTCCCCTTTTTTTTTTGTTTGTTTGCCTTTGTTCTGTTATCCTCCCTTTGTTTAAAAATGACCGGGTCTGATCATTTACTGCTCTCATGAATGAAATGGGACAAGTCTTCCTTTCAAAATATACACAAATTGTCGACAACACTATGGTTATGAATGAAATATAACAATATACAGAAAGGCTTGTAAAATAAAAATAAAAATGCATGCATTTTAGCTATGTTGCAATACTTATGACCAGGAGGGTAGCAGTGTTTTTTTTCTTCAAAATATTGTATATTTTGTTACAGAGCAATTCTTCAAAGTTGGCTTTTGACTCCATAACCAAGTCAACGAATTGTAGTCCTGTGCTAAAGTGCAAAACATTAGTGTGCAAGTTAATATATAAGCAGTGTTATTTTCAAAATATTGTATATTTTGCTACAGAGCAATTCTTCAAAGTTGGCTTGTGACTCCATAACCGAGTCAACAAATTCTAGTCCTGTGCTAAAGTGCAAAACATTAGTGTGCAAGTTAATATATAGCAGTGTTATTTTCAAAAATTATATATTTTGTTGCAGAGCAATTTAAAAGTTGGCTTTTGACTCCATAACCGAGTCAACGAATTGTAGTCCTGTGCTAATTAAAGTGGAAAACATTAGTGTGCAAGTTAATATATAAGCAGTGTTACAGAGCAATTCTTCAAAGTTGGCTTGTGACTCCTTAACCAAGTCAACAAATTCTAGTCCTGTGCTAAAGTGCAAAACATTATTGTGCAAGTTAATATATAAGCAGTGTTATTTTCAAAATATTGCATATTTTGTTACAGAGCAATTCTTCAAAGTTGGTTTTTGACTCCATAACCGAGTCAACGAATTGTAGTCCTGTGCTAATTAAAGTGCAAAACATTAGTGTGCAAGTTAATATATAAGCAGTGTTATTTTCAAAATATTGCATATTTTGTTACAGAGCAATTCTTCAAAGTTGGTTTTTGACTCCATAACCGAGTCAACGAATTGTATTCCTGTACTAAAGTGCAAAACATTAGTGTGCAAGTTAATATATAAGCAGTGGTATTTTCAAAATATCGTATATTTTGCGGCAGAGCAATTCTTCAAAGTTGGCTTGTGACTCCATAACCAAGTCAACGAATTGTAGTCCTGTGCCAAAGTGCAAAAATATTAGTGTGCAAGATGACAAAAGCAGTGATAGTTAATAGAAGCAGTGATAGTTAATATAAGCAGTGATACTGAGTTGACTCTAGATCCCATAACTGTGTAAAGAATTCCAGCCCTGTGCTAGTAACATGGCTAAGGTGCAAAATATTAGTGTGCAAGTTTATGCAAGCAGTTATATCCAATGACTTCCAGCCTTGCATTGCAATACTATTGGAATTTTAGTTTGGACATCAGCCTAAGCATTAATAATTTAAAACAAATCAAAACAAATCTATAGAGCATTCCCTTAAACCATATGATACAAACCAGCAGTCATCGAAAGTCTATACATGTAGATGATTGTCCAACTCAGGTAGTGATCCTCGTCCTGCAAAAACAAAAACAAAAAGTAGAGTTAAAAGGTGGACATGGTAGTGACTGTAATCTATTCATGAGGTAGATTAATATAGTAATCAACTAGTTCCGGTTGGGAAATGACAGGATATGTGCCTCTGCATAGACTGACAAGATCGCTATACTTCCCAGCAGATAGTTTGGGTCTGCTTTGGTAGAGCTGGGAAGGAGGATCAATGTGAACTGCAGGAGTGGTAGAACGCAGGCTGCGGGATCTGCCTAGTGAAAGAATACTGAAATCATTAGTATTATGTGATGTTTTGAAAAGAATTGAGGTAGGAAGTTCTTTGCTTATTCTAATCTGCTTGAAGGTCGTCCAATCAATTGCCTCACCAGTATCCGCCTGTCTGCACTTCAGGATACCTAAATTATGGCCATATGTCTTCCAGTCCAAAATGTCATTGGTTTGAACATGTCTGACTGTGTATGGGCATGGATCTTTTCTTGCCTCCTTGATTATAGAAGAGAGCTGGCAAGGATGGAAAACTTCTTCAGAGCGAGCAAGACATTTTTCAATGGTGGAATGCATGCTATCACCCTCGCTCTGGCCATGATTGGTTTCAAAGTAGTAGAATGTTACCACTTGCACACTTTTGGCCTCGGATACAAACCTATGTACCATCGATGGGACAATTGAGTTTTTGTTTTGGCCAACACAGCCATCACAAAAGAAGTCAACTGACGTCTTTCCTTCCTTATCACAATTGCTGAGGTAGTCAAGGACGTATGTCGATACCTCACAAGCTCCCCTTCTTGTTACTGTTTCATTTGAAAGGTAACAACTTCCTGCATGATTAGCCAAATTGTAAATAGTAAAATTGTAGCATGCTAATCTTCTCTTGTAGAACAACTCACCCCTATTTGATTTTGGTAAGTACATGTTTTGCTGCAGATCAAACACAGCAGCAGCATGCTTGTCATCATGCTGGGCACGAGTTTTGCTCTCTGACTTTATCTGTCTTACTTTTGAAATTTCTTGTCTGTGCATGTTGTATTTCACTTTCATCTGGTCTCTTTCAACCTCATTAGACTTGCGGAAAGTTTCACAAATCCCACACTTGTCCTTTTTGGGTCGATGAAATTTGAGTTTGAGCTCTCTCATAACCTCTTTGTACAGGGAGTAAGAGGCACACCCTGGGTTTTCATTTTCAAACATATTGAACATCCTTCGTTTTGTCAGTTCCCCAGAAAGATACTGGCATGTTGTGGAAGAGCGACAGTAATGAGACTCCACTCGTGGGAAGCACTGTAGGTGTTCAATGATTTTTGTCGCTTTTGGATTTGAGGTTTCTGTGTCCCACCTCTTCTTTCCCTCCCCAGGACACCAGTGCCAGATTTTTTTTCCAAGTACAGTTCGCACTTGCTTTCGGCAATTCCCAAAGTGTTCAGGAACATCTTACGACAAACAGTGACAATTTCTCCAGGATAAGAAAATGAAGAAGGTCGAGGAAGAGTATACCTCATTGTCTGTTTCTTACGACTTTTCACATGTGAATGGGCCTTGTGAGATACATGTCGTGCAATCCATTCTCTCTGCAGAGCTAGATTGCCCATTCCATAATAGTCATACCTTATTTCACGCCTGTCTTCCTCAGTGAAGATACCACATGAAACCTTTTTGTGATTTCGTGACAAGTCACACTTGTTGTACTCTACAAATTTTCGCCCTCCCACAAACTTGTCAGATTTTTCAGAGAAATAGGATTTACCTTTGTTCCTAGCATCTTTAACAAGGCGATTTTTGACTTAGGAGTCTTGACTGGTACATTTTGGGATGTATCCAACAAAGGATTGATGTCATTTCCAACTGATTCCTCTATGACAAAACTTTCAGGGGTTTTCCTTTCAAATTGAGCATGAAATTTACACTCTTCACCTTTGTCAAAGTGTTCAAAACACATCAAAGTCTGACACCTGATGCATGCTGCAAACACATTACCTTTGCAATGCAGACTGCCGCAACACTGGTCACCGGATGCTTGTCAACTTCCCCCAAAGACTCGATAACTTGGAGATCTTTAAAACAAATATAAGATTTTTAAAATGTGAACAAGATGAAAGGTGTTTGCAAAGATAGAAATGCAATAAATTAAAACCATTGAACAAAGTATCAAAATGCAAATTAATACTTCACTAATAAAGCAATGATATTCAGTTGTTAACAAATTAAAATCAATCTGGTGCTTATTAATTATCAAAAGTACTTGCCTGAATCTTTACACACTATATGCAGATTGTATAGTAAGGTTTGATGATAATTGATTATTCATACATGACACACATTTATGGTTTTCCCCAGTATATCCATTTACCTGTGTCTGATTCTGTATCAACTGACATGGCGTCATCCTGGCTGGCGTCATCATCACCTGGCATGTCTGGTATAGACATAAATGTCTCAAGTTCAATCAGATCTTGTGATAACTCTGTAATCACAAACATATCAATCTCATTATATAACTTGCCATGTGAAATTAAAAGAGTAAAACATTTTTCAAGAGCTCATATTTGTCATGTCCAAATCTGAGTAAAAAGCTCTCTAACATCTCTGCAATATGTAATATATATATAAAAGTGCGTATCATAATAAAGATAGTCCAATTTTTCAGGGGCCATATTCCAAGCTCATTTATTCTGGCAATTTAAATGTAACATAATTAAGGAGGAACTTCTCACCTTTGCAATGATACTTTTCCTGCATCATAAATGTCACGCATAACTGAGTACATTGCAAGTGAAGGTGACGGGTAAAAAAGAAAGTTTTGCCAGTTTTTGTAAGAGGATGAAAGACTGAGAAAATGCTTTCACTGCTGTCACACACTATCGAACACAATCCTATTATGTGACTGCAGTGATAGCATTCTGTTTCAAAGCATATTTGTGGACCTATAACTAATTTCATTTCAATGATTTTTTTCTTTTTCTTTTTTTGTGATTCATCTGTGCTATCCTTCTTATTTGAGGCTTGAAACAATAATCAAATTGAAAATAAGAACGTTTCTTACCAAGTATTGTCATAGGAAGATCATCTTCGTCCTCACCGTCATTTGCAGAGTCCCTGGGACCTTTTGGAGCACTCCAGTAGAATCACTTGGACCTATGGGACCTTGATTTCGTTTTTGCACTGTGAATGTAAAATAATGTAAATCAAAGTCCTAAAGATGTTAATCTTTCAGATATTTCATATCATACATTTTCTCTTTTTTTTTTGGGGGTAAATTTTCCTCTGTGCTATCCCTCTTATTTGAGGCTTGAAATAATAACCAAATTGAAAATAAGAACGTTTCTTACCAAGCATTGTCAGAGGAAGATCATCTTCGTCCTCACCATCATTTGCAGAGTCCCGGACCTTGTGGTAGCACTCCAGTAGAACCACTTGAACCTATGGGACCTCGATTTTGTTTTGGCTCTGTGAATGTAAAATAATGTAAATCAAAGTCCTAAAAATGTTAAGTTTTCAGATATTTCATTTTATACATTTCTCTTTTTCCTTTTTTTTTGTGATTCATCTGTGCTATCCTTCTTATTTGAGGCTTGAAACTATAATCAAATTGAAAATAAGTACGTTTCTTAATAAGCATTGTCAGAGAAAGATCATCTTCGTCCTCACCGTCATTTGCAGAGTCCCTGGGACCTTTTGGAGCACTCCAGTAGAATCACTTGGACCTATGGGACCTTGATTTCGTTTTTGCACTGTGAATGTAAAATAATGTAAATCAAAGTCCTAAAGATGTTAATCTTTCAGATATTTCATATAATACATTTCTCTCTTTTTGGGGTAAATTTTCCTCTGTGCTATCCTTCTTATTTGAGGCTTGAAACAATAACCAAATTGAAAATAAGAACGTTTCTTACCAAGCATTGTCAGAGGAAGATCATCTTCGTCCTCAACAACATTTGCAGAGTCCCTGGGACCTTGTGAGAGCACTCTACTTGAACCAATTGGACATAAGGGACCTTGATTTCGTTCTGGCACTGTGAATGTAGAATATTGTAAAGCAAAGTCCCATAGATGTTAATCATTCAGATATTTCATTTCATACATTTCGCTTCTTTCTTTTTTGTTGTTGCGATTCATCTATGCTTTCCTTATTTGAGGCTTGAAACTATAATCAAATTGAAAATAAGAACGTTTCTTACCAAGCATTGTCAGAGAAAGATCATCTTCGTCCTCATCGTCATTTGCAGAGTCCCTGGGACATTGTGAGAGCACTCCAGTTGAACCTATTGGACCTATGGGACCTTGATTTCGTTCTGGCACTGTGAATGTAGAATATTGTAAATCAAAGTCCCATAGATGTTAATCATTCAGATATTTCAATTCATACGTTTCTCTTCTTTCCTTTTTTTCGTGATTCATCTGTGCTATCCTTCTTAATTGAAAATAAGAACATTTCTTACCAAGCATTGTCAGAGGAAGATCATCTTCGTCCTCACCATCATTTGCAGAGTCCCTGGGACCTTGTGAGAGCACTCCAGTAGAACCACTTGGACCTATGGGACCTCGATTTCGTTCTGGCACTGTGAATGTAGAATATTGTAAATCAAAGTCCCATAGATGTTTATCATTCAGATTTTTCATTTCATACGTTTATCTTTTCTTTTCTTTTTGTGATTAATTTGTGCTATCCTTCTTACTTGAGACTTGAAACAATAATCAAATTGAAAATAAGAAAGTTTCTTACCAAGCATTGTCAGAGGAAGATCATCTTCGTCCTCATCGTCATTTGCAGAGTCCCCGGGACCTTGTGGGAGCACTCCAGTAGAACCACTTGAACCTATGGGACCTCGATTTTGTTTTGGCTCTGTGAATGTAAAATAATGTAAATCGAAGTCCTAAAGATGTTAAGTTTTCAGATATTTCATTTTATACATTTCTCTTTTTCCTTTTCTTTTTGTGATTAATTTGTGCTATCCTTCTTATTTGAGGCTTGAAACAATAATCAAATTGAAGATAAGAATGTTTCGTACCAAGCATTGTCAGAGGAAGATCATCTTCGTCCTCACCGTCATTTGCAGAGTCCTTGGGACCTTGTGGAAGCACTCCAGTAGAGTCACTTGGACCTATGGGACCTTGATTTCGTTCTGGCACTGTGAATGTAAAATAATGTAAATCAATCAAAATCCTAATAATGTATATCATACATATTTCATTTAATACATTCCTATCCTTTTTTTTTTATTATTAACATGTGCTGTCCTTCTTATTTATAAACAATAATCAAATTGGAGCTAAAAATGATTTGTTCCCAGTCATTGTGGTAAATGATGTATCGTCATCAGATATTGGGTCATCACCATTCGTAGTATCACTTGACATTAATCCTAATTACTATACTTCATTCTCTCACACTGTCAATTTTTTCATATAAATTGTTTATGGAAAATAAATCTGTTTTCATGGTATTTTAAATCATCTTACCTTTCGCAATTGATTTTCATATCAATTTCATATTTTGTCTAATACAAAAGAATTATTCATACTAATAATCTTACCAATTCTCTGAAATATGGAGATGACCTTCCCTTTCCACCAAGAATACTTCCCCCTCATCTGAACAGTTGCACCCTTCTTAATTGAGCGCTTCCCATCCAGATGCAGGTCTTCAGCACTGACAATATTCTGGCTCCCATCTTTCTTCCACTTTACCAACACATCCATTTCTGAAAATAAGGGAACAGCAGAAAGAAAAAAAATTCATAACATAACAGTTAAACCTGACATTTTACCAAGGCAAGAGTTGACCATACATCTAACGTTAGATCTATGACTAGATCTATGTCACAAAAAAATCACTTGAAATAAAAAAAAATAGACCAGAGTCTCATAGATCTAGAGCCCGTAGAGGTTTAACTTTCTAGATCTATAGTCTGGGTCTAACTTAAATTAGATCAGATCTCCAAGCAAATAGATACAATTCTTTTTATTAGATACAACGTCGATACAACATCGACATTTAACTTAAATGTCTCGATGTTATTGTTGTAAATCTATCTATGATATTAAATTTTAAGCGGGAACTAACTTAACAGTTAGATCTAACAGATCTAAATTAGATATAGATCTAACGTTAGTTAGTAAGATCTAAATCTATTCACAGTACTTTGACCAACGAAGCTAACTTAGATCTAACTTAGATTTAACGTTAGATTATTGTTCATCTGGAATCTATGTTAGGTTGCACTAGATGATCTAGCTCTAAGTTAGATTTAAACCCTAACTTTTGTTAGTCAATCGCCCTCTTTTAAATATTTCAAATTAAATTGAATTCACCCATGCCATTTTGTCATAGATGTAGATCTAGGATCTTTGGTAGATGTTAAGTTAACATAGATCTAACGTTAGATCTACGTGAGTAACTGTTAATGTTAACGTTACATCCATCTCCTGTCCCTTGCCCTGGCTTAAACTTAACTCAAGTAGACTCTAGAGTCTAACTTAGGCTAAACTAGATCGAACTTGAGTAACAGTTAGATCTAGGACTTGAGTCTTGACATAGACCCTATTTGTTTATTCTATTAGATCTAGACTAACGCTAGATCTACTTAGAATCTAACTAACTTAACACTTTTAACCTTAGTCTAACGTTAGATCCATACAAAAACAATGTAAAATTGTATTTCTAGAAAAATCGGCGGCCCCAGGCCAGGCTCAGACTTGAACTTCAAACTTAGAATAGATCAAGTTAGATCTAGATCTAAGTTAGGGTTAGAGTTAAGATTACATAAGGCTACCTAATGTAACGTAAGGTTACCCTTACCTAACCATAAACTTAGATCTATATATCTAAACTTAACCCTAAGTTAAGTAATTAATCTGTCGCCGGATGTCGATGCGAAACAGCATTAGCGCCGATTGCTTGCACCTACTAACATAAATTAAGGCATCTGGGACCATGCTACAAACATTGTTTCAATCAGCGAAGAAAATATTATATTTAAGTCTTAATAGTGTTGAAATTTGGAATGTGAGGTTAATCAAAACTATAATAATGTGACATAATCATTTAAAGCTCACCCTTTTACAATGACGAACTTATTCCAGGCAATTCCGATGAAATAACAGAAAATAATAAAAATGTTTCAGGCTCTGCAGACGATACAGTAACGAAATACTGTATTTTCGTCGCTTCGTAAAACCCGCGAGTTTTTCTAGTTAAGTGTAGTCGATAACGCATAGTACACTACAGCGCCGCGCATCCCATCGGTTTTACGAACCGACGAATATTTTATTCGCCGGTTCGTAAAACCCTTTTTCACTTTTGGTAAATTTAGGACATGGTCAATATACAAAAACATTGATAATTTCAGTAATATTCACTTTTATGTCCTGAAATTTGGCATTTTGATACATCCTTGTAAGCACTATCAAAATATGTAAAAATTACAAAATTGAAAATTTCATTGAAATTTGACTATTCGCCGGTTCGTAAAGTCCGCGACGATATACTCCACCTGGCGATCCACTCACATTCGGATACCAAAATTTCATTACGTTCCTTATCAAACCATAATTACATAAAGTGATCCAAAGCTGTGGAATTATCGTCTTCAGTTTATTAGAAAAAAGGCCATTCTTTATCAAGTTTAGAAAAGAATTACAAAAGATATAATTCATAAAATCTCAAAACGTTTGAGAGGTTTAGTTTGCCCTTTCGTTTTGTTGTGTTATTGTTTCTTAGTTAATGTGTTTTATAGCAGTGTAAATGTGTTAAATTCTTTTGATTTCATAGATCTGAGGACAGAACTTTGAAAGACTTTGGGTCTTTGTTTATTTTTTTCATGTAACTTTATTCTTTTATTGAAATCCCTCCTACGATCCTATTCTATTATGTTTGTCTTAATTCATCTCCTTTCTCTTTTCCTCCCTCTCGATCACTCCTATTATTTCATTTCATATTGTTCATTTCTGAAATCTAAATATAATTTCCATTTTCCTTCGCTTGCATTAATGTCACCTTAAACTATAAACTAGCAATATGATTTTGTTGTTCTTCTTTCCCTGTTTGGTTATCTAATTTTGATTCTTTCGCTCAAAATCTATCGCAATTACTAACATAATAAGTTATGGCGCATAATATGTGAACGCAAAGTAGTCATAGCGTGAAAGGCGAGTTTATTAGTTTAATAGAGAGGGGAATGGGGGTCGAGGAACAAAGGTGAAGCGTTATCCCGTGTATTGTTCGTGACATCCGTCCAATACACTACTGTTTAATACCCCCATGTAGGCCGGCGGGGTAGGCAAAGGCAACTTTGAACCCTAGAGATGCCATTGTTACCCCGACATTATTCAGCCGGATAGCTGCCTCACAATCGAGAATAAAAATCAAAGACTCGACCAGTGCGTGCGTTCAGCGGCACGTACAATGCGTGTTCGTTCAAGCATGGCCAGTGGCTTCGACGAGCAGGAACATAGCGCTTGCGCAGATCATACAGCTAATTTACGTAAGAGGAACAATAGACGTGGCCGAGGGTAAAGGTCGTTGTCATGGTTATAAACTCCAACAATAGAAGAGCGGAAATAAGGCAAGGGTATAGATTTATTCACATTGATCCTTGTATAGTGTACAACTGTACTTGTATATCGGGTTCAGATAACCCTTTGGGGGTCGTTACTGTTTTTGTCGTTACTATTTTCAAAGAATGTAAACGGGATCACGTTCCGAAGTACTCCCAAATAAAAATTGTTATTAAACAAATAACGTAGAACCAGATTTTACCCTATTTGAAATAATAATTCAAAGATATAACAATCCTGCAAGATAAAGGAATGAGCAAAAAGATGTGATGATGCAAAATGTCACAAACAAACAGATGATTATGAGAAATCATTGTTTCTCTCTCTGTATGTCTCGCTCTCTCTCTCTCTCTCTCTCTCTCTCTTTCTCTCTTTCTCTCTCTCGCTCGCTTTCTCAGCGCCATTTTCTATCTTCATCTCTGGTACTGTTTTCCGTTCCGCTATTTGCTGTCATTCCGAAATTATTCCTTTCGATCTTGAGATAAATTATTATACCGTAACCTCGATATGGAGAAGAAAAACACGGAACGAGCGTATTATGATATCGAAATAAGAAGAATATTACTGTACAATAATTATAAAAAGTAAAACTTTTGAATGTAAATCATGATGAATGGAAACTAACTGAAAGAGGAATCTAGAGCGGGTGGGGTGTGGCTGATCGGAGAGACAAATAGCGTAATAATAAATAACAATATGCCCTACTTTCTCCCTCTCGTTTTCTCAATGTCGTTTTCCATCTTCATATCTCGTAGTGTCTTCTGTTCCGCGATTTTTGATGAGATCGCGTTTCGACGTACTCCTAAATAAAAATAGCTGATCATAATTATAACGTAGAACTAAATTTGACCCTATCTGAAATATTCATTCAAATATTTAACAACCATGTAAAAAGAAGAAAGGAAAAATACAAATGTGATTTAGTAAAATGTCACAGACGAAAAGGTGACATGAGAAATGATTGTTTCTTTCTCTGTTTGTCTCTTTCTTTGTCTCTCACTCTTTATAGCTTTTTTTTTTTCTTTCTCTTTTTCTCTCTCTTTTTCTCTCTCTGTATTTCTCTCTCTTTCTCTCTCTCTCTCTCTCTCTCTCTTGCTCGCTTTTTCAGCTCCATTTGCCATCTTCATCCCTGGTACTGTTTTCCGTTCCGCTATTTGCTTTTATTCTGAAAGTATTCCTTTCGATCTTGAGATAAACTATTATACCATAAACTCGATATGGAGAAGGAAAACACGGAACGAGCGCCTGATGATATCAAAATAAGAAGAATATTACTGTACAATATGTTGAGTGTAAATCATGATTTAAAAAAGAAACTAAAGAGGAATTCACAGTGGGGGGCTGTGGGTATTGATCGGAGAGACAAATAGCATAATAATAAATAACAATACGTCCAACTTTTTTTTCTTCTCTCTCTCTCTCTCTCGTTTTCTCAACGTCATTTATTATCTTCATCTCTCATGGTGTTTTCTGTTCCGCGATTTTTTGATGAGATCGCGTTTCGACTTACTCCTAAATAAAAATAGCTGATCATAATTATAACGTAGAACCAGATTTGACCCTATCTGAAATATTCATTCAAATATAACAATCATGGAAAGATAAAGGAATAATAAAAATGTGACTTAGTAAAATGTCACAGACGAAAAGATGACATGAGAAATGATTGTTTCGCTCTCTGTATGTCTTTCTCTATCTCTCTTGCTCGCTTTCTCAGCGCCATTTTCTATCTTCATCTTTGGTACTGTTTTCCGTTCCGCTATTTGCTGTCATTCCAAAAGTATTCCTTTCGATCTTGAGATAAATTATTATACCATAACCTCGATATGGAGAAGGAAAACACTAACGAGCGCCTGATGATTTCGAAATGAGAAGAATATTACTGTACAATAATTATAAAAAGTAAAACTTTTAATGTAAATCTGTGTTGTATCAAAATGATATGAACAAACATGTTTATTATGCTATGATATTGACGTTACTTATATACGTCGGACATTATACTTTAGCGAAAAGATATAAACAAACAAAAAGAAAGTAACTAACAAAAACATCAGAGCTGGGGGGTCGGAGATTCGGAGAGACAAATATCATAATAATAAATACAGTACAGACTAGTGAGACTACGTCCAACTTTCTATCTCCCCTCTTGTTCTGTCTCTCTCCCACTGTCCGTATGTATGTCTGTCTTTCTCTCTCTGTCTTTCTGTCAATGTCGTTTTCCATCTTCATCTTTCATGTTGTTTTCTATTCCGACATTTGCTAGTATGCCGGCATCATTCCTACCTTGAAATAAATTATTATAACATATCCCTGATAATGTACACATATACCTTATATTTATTATAGGGAACGAAAATATGGGGTCGAAATGAGAAGAATACTACTGTACAAAAAATTATAGAAAGTAAAAATTTTGATTTTGAATGTAAATCTTTGTTGCGTCAAATAAAATGATACGTTCATTTATGTTATTGACAGAAATAATATACATCGGACATTATACTTTAGCACAAAAGGGTTATCTAGAAGAAGGTGGACAACATTATAAGAGAAAGAATAAAACTTTCTCTTTTATTTAAAAAAAAAATGAATAACATAAATACCCAACCAAACCGAAGAAATCTTGAAAAGGGAGACAAGAAAATATGAAAAGGACACAACAAATTTTTAAAAAGATAGGATTCTAGAGCAGAAGATGATAGGGAAACGTAATAGTTTGTAAGTATTGGCAAATTTTGACAATTATAGTTTGTATGTATTGACAAAGTATATACAACCAAAAAATGACATAGAAATATTTGAAAGTATTTTAGACCTATATAGAATACACGAAAAGAGTTATGTCTTAGGCCCCTACAGCTAAGTTACGTAAGAGGAACAATGAACGTGGCCATGAGTAAAGTTCGTTGTCATGGTTGTAAACTCCAACAATAGAAGAACGGAAGTAAGGCATTAGGGTTCGTGCCGTCATAAGCTTCTACATTCAGCGATCTTGATAAAAATCACGCACAACATCCGCCAATACTTCAAACAATACAACTTTTAAAAAGTGGGACATTGATTTTTATCAAGATCGCTGAATGTTTAAGTGGCATTTCCCTGACAATCTTTCCCTTTAGTACACATTCACTACCACCATCATATCATCATCATCATCATCATCATAAAGCTCAACACGCACAACATCCGCCAATACGCACCAAGAGGACAGCGGCCACTCAACTTTTCGTACGAGAAGAAGAATTCCCGACAAAAAATAACATTTTGGGTGGGCCTTGTCGGGAATGGAACGCTCATTTGTGTGCGTGTGCCTGTTCGTGTGCGTATGTGTGTGTTTGTGCATGTATGTGTGTGCGTGCGTGCATGTGTGTGTTTTGTCTGTCTGGCTGTCTTTGTTCAAAACACTATTTTATTCCTCACCCAGCAACTTGGCGCAAGTGAGATCTGGCAGTCTTGTAAAGATTGTCTGATGTTCAGTCATGCATGCAGAGATTCAAATGAAAATGGTACCTAAATGTACTTGGAGGATAACTCTATCAAGACATATCATGAAACCCGTGATTAAATATTCATACTTCAAACAATACAACTTTTAAAAAGTGGGACATTTTTTCTGACTCACTCTGTATAAACACCTATAACATGTTCATAGCTCATAATCAGCACAAACTTACACTTGAGTGTTTATAAATCACTCGGATTTTGAAATATTTGTTCAAGTTTGTGTTTAACTTAAACAATATAAACGCATATGGGTGATAATAAACACGTCATATGTGTTATTCATCGTGTTTTAAGTGTTTATAAATGAGAAAACTATGTTTATGGATGTGCAATACACCCCGTTCAAGTACATGTATTTACCTTTTAAGGGTTTAATGTCTCAATTATAATTACATGTTTTGGTCGGCTCTCGAGTTTGCACGTTCTATAAGTCTACAGTTGGTTGTATGTTTATAATCTTGGGGAAATTATTTTGTAACAAATGATCAGATGGAACTTAGAATTAAAATGTGCATGTTTAAGAGTTCATAAAGTGTTACAGAAAAGTATTTGTGTTTAGTGATTTCCAATGTATTATTTTTGTCTTAATTCATCTCCTTCCTCCCTCTCGATTACTCTTATTGTTTCATTTCATATTGTTTATTTCTGAACTCTAAATATGATACCCATCTTCCTTCACTTGCATTTATGTCAACTTAAACTATAAAGTAGCAATATGATTTTGTTGTTCTTTTTTCCCGTTTAACACTTTTTGGTTATCTTATTTCGATTCTTTCGCTCAAAATCTATCACAATCACTAACATAATAATTTATGGCGCATAATATGTGAATGGAAAGTAGCCACAGCGTGAAAGGCGAGTTTATTAGTTTAATAGAGAGGGGAAAGGGGGGGGGGATCTCCTATATATATATTTATATCTCTCTCTCTCTTCTCCTTTTATTTTCAATCTCTCTCTATCTTCTCCTTTTATTTCCGCTCTACATCTCTCTCCTCTTCTATCTTCTTTATTTCCTCTCTACATCCCCCCTCTCTATCTACGACCTTCTTTTTAATTACCTCTCTACATCTCACTCTATTATCTTCTCCTTTTATTTCCCCTCTACATCTCTTTCTCTCGCTACGACCTTCTTTTATTTCCTCTCTATAATATATCTCTCTCCCTCTCTCTATCTTCTTTTATTTCCTCTCTACATCTCCTTTTATTTCCTCTCTATATATATCTCTCTCTCTCCGATCTCCTATATATATATTTATATATCTTTTTCTTCTCCTTTTATTTTCAATCTCTCTTTATCTTCTCCTTTTATTTCCGCTCTACATCTCTTTCCCTATTTCCTCTCTACATATATCTCTCTCCCTCTCGCTCGCTATCTTCTGTTATTTCGACTCAATATCTCTCTCCTCTTCTATCTTCTTTATTTCCTCTCTACATCCCCCCTCTCTATCTACGACCTTCTTTTATTACCTCTCTACTTCTCACTCTATTATCTTCTCCTTTTTATTTCCCCTCTACATCTCTTTCTCTCGCCACGACCTTCTTTTATTTCCTCTCTATAATATATCTTTCTCCCTCTCTCCATCTTCTTTTATTTCCTCTCTACATTTTTCTCTCACTCTCTCTCGCCCTCTCTCTCTCCCCCTCCCTCTCTCTATTTTCTTTTATTTCCACGCTATATCTCTCTATCTTCTTTTATTTCCTCTCTACATCTCCCTCTCTCTCTATCATCTCCTTTTATTTTCTCCCTACATCTCTCTCTCTCTCTCTCTCTCTATCATCTCCTTTTATTTCCTCTCTACATCTCTCTCCCTCTATCTCTCTCCAATCTCCTATATATATATTTATATATCTCTCTCTTCTCCTTTTATTTTCAATCTCTCTCTATCTTCTCCTTTTATTTCCGCTCTACATCTCTTTCCCTCTCGCTCTCTTTCCCTATTTCCTCTCTACATATATCTCTCTCCCTCTCGCTCGCTATCTTCTGTTATTTCCACTCAATATCTCTCTCCTCTTCTATCTTCTTAATTTCCTCTCTACATCCCCCTCTCTATCTACGACCTTCTTTTATTACCTCTCTACTTCTCACTCTATTACCTTCTCCTTTTATTTCCCCTCTACATCTCTTTCTCTCGCTACGACCTTCTTTCATTTCCTCTATATAATACATCTCTCTCCCTCTATCTTCTTTTATTTCCTCTCTACATCTCTCTGTCCCTCTCGCTCGCTATCTTCTGTTATTTCCTCTCTATATCCCTCTCTCTCTCTCTCTCCGATCTCCTATATATATATTTATATATTTCTCTCTTCTCCTTTTATTTTCAATCTCTCTCTCTATCTTCTCCTTTTATTTCCTCTCTACATCCCCCCTCTCTATCTACAACCTTCTTTTATTACCTCTCTACTTCTCACTCTATTACCTTCTCCTTTTATTTCCCCTCTACATCTCTTTCTCTCGCTACGACCTTCTTTTATTTCCTCTCTACATTTTTCTCTCACCCTCTCTCTCTCTCCCCCTCTCTCTCTCTATCTTCTTTTATTTCCACGCTATATCTCTCTCTCTCTCTCTATCTTCTTTTATTTCCTCTCTACATCTCTCTGTCCCTCTCGCTCGCTATCTTCTGTTATTTCCTCTCTATATCCCTCTCTCTCTCTCTCTCTCCGATCTCCTATATATATATTTGTATACCTCTCTCTTCTCCTTTTATTTTCAATCTCTCTCTCTATCTTCTCCTTTTATTTCCGCTCTACATCTCTCTCCCTCTCGCTCTCTTTCCCCATTTCCTCTCTACATATCTCTCTGTCCCTCTCGCTCGCTATCTTCTGTTATTTCCACTCAATATCTCTTTCCTCTTCTCTCTTCTCTATTTCCTCTCTACATCCCCCTCTCTATCTACAACCTTCTTTTATTACCTCTCTACGTCTCACTCTATTATCTTCTCCTTTTATTTCCCCTCTACATCTCTTTCTCTCGCTACGACCTTCTTTTATTTCCTCTCTATAATTTATCTCTCTTCCTCTCTCTATCTTCTTTTATTTCCTCTCTACATCTCTCTCTCTCTCTATCTATCATCTCCTTTTATTTCCTCTCTACATCTCTCTCCCTCTCTCTCTCCGATCTCCTATATATATATATTTATATATCTCTTTCTTCTCCTTTTATTTTCAATCTCTCTCTATCTTCTCCTTTTATTTCCGCTCTACATCTCTTTCCCTCTCGCTCTCTTTCCCTTTTTCCTCTCTACATATATCTCTCTCCCTCTCCCTCGCTATCTTCTGTTATTACGACTCAATATCTCTCTCCTCTTCTATCTTCTTTATTTCCTCTCTACATCCCCCTCTCTATCTACGACCTTCTTTTATTACCTCTCTACGTCTCACTCTATTACCTTCTCCTTTTATTTCCCCTCTACATCTCTTTCTCTCGCTACGACCTTCTTTTATTTCCTCTCTATAATATATCTCTCTCCTCTCTCTATCTTCTTTTATTTCCTCTCTACATTTTTCTCTCACTCTCTCTCGCCCTCTCTCTCTCTCCCCCCTCTCTCTCTATCTTCTTTTATTTCCACGCTATATCTCTCTCTCTATCTTCTTTTATTTCCTCTCTACATCTCTCTCTCTCTCTCTCTTTCTTATATTCCCTCTCTACATATCTTTCTCCCTCTCTCCTTCTGTTATTTCCTATCAATATCTCTATATATTTTCCTTTTATTTCCTCTCTTAACATCACCCCCATTATATCTACGACCTTCTTTTATTACCTCTCTATGTCTCGCTCTCTATCTTCTCCTTTTATTTCCTCTCTTCATCTGTCTCTCTCTACGACCTTCCTTTATTTCCTCTATCTATATATATCTCTCACTCTCTCCGATCTTTTTTGTTTTAATTCCTTTCCATATCCCTATGATCTTCTTTGATTTCTTATCTATATCTACATGATCTTCTTTTATTAAAACATTATTAATTTAACTAACGAGGATCGTAAGGACGTCAGGCCCCCTTGAAGAATTGAGTTGCGTCATCAATCAGATGTAAGTCGAATAGTTGAATGACAACAAATACCTAACGAGTATCGTAAGTACGTCAGGACGTCTTGAAGAATTTTTTTGGGTCGGCTCGACTAGAATAACAAGTAATTTCGTTACCCACCGATGATCGTACGGACGTCGCACCGTCACGACTACTTTAGTTGCGTTGTTGTCCAAGAGTTCCTTTGCAATCAATCGAAGGCGGGTCGAATTGAGTGACAAATAATTTATTTACTCATGATCATAGTTAGTAATTCAAACCGTCTTGAAGAATTTAATGACGTCGCTCTGAATAACAAATAATTTCTTTGCTTTACGGATGATTTAATTAAAGAAAAAATAAACCTATATTTATTTTCAGAAATACAAATCGTCGATTCATGAACCTTTTTACGTTTTCAAAATGACGACCCCGCTCTCTTTTTCAAAACAATAAAAGGGCCCTTGTCACAATGTACTAGATCTAGGTTAATTATTTTTACAAATTGAGATTATAAGATTAATTTTTAACAAGATGGGAATCGCGGCCGGACTCGAGAGACATGGTAGATTATTTTACAAGATAGATAAACGCAGCCGGTCGCGAGCAGCATGATGGATTAAGGTAGACAAGGAGGTCATGCCAAACGTGAGAGGCATGACAGATTATTTATATACAAGCGGCGTGCATGCAGGCAGCGAGCAGCGTGGTGGATTAAAATAAACAACGAGGCCATGCCGGACGCGATTGGCATGGTAGCCAGTCATGCCATACGCGGCGGACTTGGTAGCTAACAGCGAACAGGATGTAGGCATGTCGGTGGCAGACAGCATGCTGAGAACAATAGAGGCATGCCCGGGCGTGCCGCCGGCGTGCAGTATGCTAAGACATTTTTGACGTCACGCCTTAAACAGCTATTTCCATGATTTCTGTATCTCTCAATATACATGTCGGTCCTGCAAAGGACACACCCAAATTCAACATGGATCGAGTCTTGGATCGAGTCTTAAGTGTACAAGCACCTCCTTTCTCAGAGCCAACCAAAACATGTCCGCCTCTACCAACATGACCAAGGAGCTAACACTCCTTCCCTTTACATTCTAACATTGTTTGAATGTCCAAATAACAATGAAGCATGGGCATGAATCACTACAAGTAATGCGGTTAATCTCCGCTGGGGGCATGACGTCTCCGTGAGCCCATGTAATCTATTGTTTTTTAATGAGATCGGCGACCAAAGTTGGTGCAGCTATCTCCTCCTGAACCCTCCCCTCCGGGTACCGGTACCCGGTGCCATCGTCCGCGGGAGAGTCTACTCTGTGGAATTGGCTATACTCCGCCCGAGGTCCGCCTCCGCGTCGACGTCCAGGGCGAAAACAGACGCGGCATGCATAATGCATGATATGCGTGACGACAGAGATATGGCATGCATATTCAACGATCGATGCGTGACAAGCTATAGTTTCACGCAGCACCCAGCCTGATCGCTTCGGTCATCAACAGGACTGTCGCGCAGCGGGGCCGGGAGCTCCAGCTTGGTGTTGGCGCTGGCACGAGTGTTTGCAAGGCTAGGGGTGACCATGTAGGCGTAACGTGTATGTAATTATGTGACTGCATGTTTCTCTGAGTGGATGCCTTTGTGTAAATGAACATGTTTTTGTTTATAATATGGGGGTGTGCCATTTAAGCAGAAGATGGAGGGTTACGTATCTTTAAGACGTTTTCATGTACATTTACGTGATAACTAATAGGCCTGCACGAAAGTGCACCTCGACTGTGATCAGTGAAATCTGTGTAATCACCGTTGTAAAACCATGGTTTTCAGTACCATGGTAACCATGCTTCTAATGGTTGATGGTAATTTGGACAAAAACCTTGGTAAGCACAGTACTGAAAACCATGGTTCTCACATACATATTCAACGATCGATGCCCAAAAAGCTACAAAATCTGTACAGTTTCATGCAGCACAAAGAGATACACGGCAAATGACACTCGACTCACGTAATGTGGTGTAGCAGATGCACGATGCAACGGGTACGGCTAACCCCGTGTTAGGCATCTTGCTTTATGATATGATTTGTAGCCAGGGGCGGATCCCAGGCATGGATCCAGGATTTCTTAGGGGGGGGGCCCAAATTTGAAATTATGCGAGCCAAATATTGGTACGTAATGGTGACCAGCAGTGGCGTAATGAGCACAAATTTTTTTTGGGGGGCAGAACAAAAAATCTGCATCACCCCACTCTTACATGCAGGCCAAGCTGAACGTTTTTTCAAAGTGATGGGGGAGGCTAAAGTATTTACGATCAGGTAGAGCTAGGGCCCGCCTTAGGGCCCTAGGTGGGGTCCAGAGGGCACAGCCCCCGGAAGCTCAGGGGTTTAAGGCACTTAATTACGGTCAGATAAACATATTTTGATGCCTTATTTGTGACACTGGCAGGTCACTAATTGGTGTGGGGTCCAGGGGGCGGAGCCCTCTGAAGCTCAGGGGTTTCAAGCATTAAATTGCGGTCAGATGAGCATCCAGGGGCCCACCTTAGGGCCCTAGGTTGGGTCCAGGGGGCACAGCCCCCGGAAGCTCAGGGGTTTAAGGCACTTAATTACGGTCAGATAAGCATATTTTGATGCCTTATTTGTGACACTAGCAGGTCACTAATTGGTGTGGGGTCCAGGGGGCGGAGCCCTCTGAAGCTCAGGGGTTTCAAGCATTAAATTGCGGTCAGATGAGCATCCAGGGGCCCACCTTAGGGCCCTAGGTGGGGTCCAGGGGGCAGAGCCCTCGGAAGCTCAGGGGTTTTAGTCATTTAATTACGGTCAGATGAGCTTATTTTGACACCCTATTTGTGACACTGGCAGGTTACTAATTGGCGTGGGCTCCCCTTTCGCTTCCCTTCCTTCTCTCTCTTTTAAGTTTGCTGGGGGGGGGGTAAGGCAACAGCCTGGGAGGCAAGGCCGTTTCGACCCCCCCCCCTCGATCTCCTTCTTTCCAACTTTTCTTTTCTGCTTCCTCTTCTTTCTTTCCCTTTCTCCCCTCTTTCACTTTCCCTTCTCCCTCTCTCTCTTTTTTTTTTTTGCAGGGGGCCAAGGCTCTTGGCCCCCTGGATACGCACCTGGCGGATCCAGCCGGGGGCAGGAGGGGGCAGGGGCCATATTCATGAGAAAATATTTAGTGGCGACTTAGCCAGCTGGATAAGCGGGAGGGGGAGAGGGGTAAAAGCACTTTTTTTGGGGTGTCCAATTTTGAGGAAATATTTAGCGCCGACTCAGCCAGCCCGTGAATAAGCGGGGAGGGGGCGGGGAGAGACGGGGGAGAGCACTTTTTTGGAGGGGTCCAATTTTTGAGGAAATATTCAGCCACCCTGTGAATAAGCGGGGGTGGGGGTTGGGGGTAAGAGCACCATCTTAATTTTGTTATGGCCGGGGAGGGCCGGGACCGTCGCCCCCTCGTGGATCCACGCCTGTTTACAGCCACTGCACAGGCAGGCCAGCGAGATACACAGCAGATGACGATCAACTCACGTAATGTGGTGTAGCAAATGCATGATGCAACGGGTCGGGTCGGCCTACCCTGTGTTAGGCATCTTGCTATATGATATGCTTTGTAGGCCACTGCGTGTACGTACGTGTATGGGATATGCGTTAAAATCCATTGATTGCATATGCAGCTGTCTGTGATTCTGGGCTTCCCGTCCACGTCCTAACTTAGAGATATTAGGTTACTAATTGGCGTGGGCTCCCCTTTCGCTTCCCTTCCTTCTCTCTCTTTTAAGTTTGCTGGGGTAAATAATAATACATAAGATTTGTAAGGCGCCAAATCCACTTGACAATCAAATGCTCAAGGCGCAGCTTGTGCAAAAGATGAAATACATGATAGATATATACAAAAGTGCAATAGGGAAGGTACAGACATAAAAGGTAGTGGAAATCAGTTATAGGCTAAATTAAACAGATACTTCTTAAGATTGTTTTTAACGCTTCACCAGAACTGCTATTTTTAATCCATTGAGGGAGAGTATTCCATAATGAAGGCCCAGCATGAGCGAGGGTTCGCTCCCCCCACTTTGTTTTAACCCTAGGAATAACCAGTTAGTCGGAGTTTTGAGAACGTAGCTGTCTAGAGGGAATGTAATGATTGATCAAGCCGATGTTGTACTGCGGAGCAGAGCCATGTATACAGTGAAATAATAACAAAATAATCTTGAAAACAACACGTTCTTCTACGGGCAACCAATGGAGTGATTTGAGGACTGGTGTGATGTGACTGTACTTGTTGGAGAGGGTCACGACACGAGCAGCAGCATTCTGTAATTTCTGTAATTTTGCAAGTAGGTTGTGAGGCGAACCAAACAAAAGGCCATTACCAAAATCCAAGCGAGATGAGATTAACGCATGGGTAATTTTCTCAGTGGCACTACGGTTAAGATATTTACGAATAAAACCTAAATTGCGTAACTGATAGCGTACTGATTTCGAGACATATTGAATTTGTGTAGCCATTGTCATATTTGAGTCGAAAAACACACCAAGGTTGCGACATACATTGGATAAGGTAGTTTCATGTCCAGCAAGAGTAATTGAAGTGATGGAAATCTTCTAACTGAGTCTTAGAACCATACATTACAAATTCGCATTTGGCGAGATTTAATTTTAGTGAATGTGAGTTCAACCAATTATGAACATCTTGTACACAATTCTCAATGTTGTGGATAGCGCTGGCTGCAATGCTCTGATTGGGTTTGAAAGAAGTATATATTTGAATATCATCAGCATGATACATGAGTCGAAAAACACACCAAGGTTGCGACATACATTGGATAAGGTAGTTTCATGTCCAGCAAGAGTAATTGAAGTGATGGAAATCTTCTCTAACTGAGTCTTAGAACCATACATTACAAATTCGCATTTGGCGAGATTTAATTTTAGTGAATGTGAGTTCAACCAATTATGAACATCTTGTACACAATTCTCAATGTTGTGGATAGCGCTGGCTGCAATGCTCTGATTGGGTTTGAAAGAAGTATATATTTGAATATCATCAGCATATACATGATAAGAAAGAGAATGCTGATGAAAAATATTCTTCAAACCAGTTAAATATAAAGAGAACATGGTGGGCCCGCCCACAGAGCCTTGCGGAACTCCGCATGTAAGTGGTACAAAATCGGAAAGGCAGCCGTTTATCAAGACAGCTTGAGAATGGCATGACAGGTATGATTTAAACCATTCCAGGGCTTGATCTTTAACACCGAGTGACATGAGGGTATTAATCAAAACAGTGTGGTTAACAGTGTCAAAGGCGGAAGACAAATCAAGGAGTATCATAGCAGTTACTTTTCCACCATCCATCTCCCGAAGTATAAAGTTGGATACATTAACAAGGAGGGTTTCTACACTGTGGTGGGGACGGTATGCAGATTGAAACGGGTCAAGGAGGTCATTATCGAGACAATAATCATTTAATCTGGAGAACACCACCCTCTCAAGTATTTTAAACAAAAACGGGAGATTAGAAACTGGACGGTAATTACTGAGTAATTCCGAATCAAGATTAGGTTTCTTCAGTAAAGGAAGAATGTGTGCCGTTTTAAGGACAGAAGGTACGCATGCCTGATCGATACTTAAGTTGACAATCTGTGAGATAACAGAGGCAAATGAGGAGGAACAATCCTTGACGAGAACAGTATAGACAGGGTCTAGTTTACATGACTTAGCTGGCAATCTACGAAGCAGTGATTGTATCTCATCGGAGGTGGTGGGTTGAATCGTCTCGAGGGATGCTGATGTGACAGGATCAGGTGGAGTTAAGTCAGGGGTGAGACTGTCCTGAATCTTGTGAACCTTTGAGCGGAAGAACTGAATAAATCTTTGAGCCAGTTCTTTGCTATCAGCATGTCTTGGAAGTGGAGAGTTCTGTTTCCGGTTCAAGAGACGATTGGCCGTAGAGAAGAGTTTCTTAGAGTCATGTCCACAGTTATCAATTAGCCCGACAAAGTAGGAACGTTTGGCTCGTTCGACGAGAGAGTTCGTGAAATCTCGTTGCGCACGGAACATCTCTCTGTCAATGTGAAGCTTTCCGTTAGATCGCCATCTCCGCTCAAGCGCGCGCGCATCCCATAGAACAGCCAGGGAGGCAAGGCCGTTTCGACCCCCCCCCCCGATCTCCTTCTTTCCAACTTTTCTTTTCTGCTTCCTCTTCTTTCTTTCCCTTTCTCCCCTCTTTCACTTTCCCTTCTCCCTATCTCTCTTCTTTTTTTTTGCAGGGGCCAAGGCCTTGGCCCCTGGATACACACCTGGCGGATCCAGCCGGGGGCAGGAGGGGGCAGGGGCCATATTCATGAGAAAATATTTAGTGGCGACTTAGCCAGCTGGATAAGCAGGAGGGGAGAGGGGTAAAAGCACTTTTTGGGGGTAGTGTCTAATTTTGAGGAAATATTTAGCGTCGACTCAGCCAGCCGGTGAATAAGCGGGAGGGGGGAGGGAGAGACGGGGAGAGCTCTTTTTTGGGAGGGTCCAATTTTTGAGGAAATATTCAGCCACCCTGTGAATAAGCGGGGTGGGGTTGGGGTAAGAGCACCATCTTAATTTTTTTATGGCCAGGGAGGGCCGGGACCGTCGTGTAGCAAATGCATGATGCAACGGGTCGGGTCGGCCTACCCTGTGTTAGGCATCTTGCTATATGATATGCTTTGTAGGCCACTGCGTGTACGTACGTGTATGGGATATGCATTAAAATCCATTGATTGCATATGCAGCTGTCTGTGATTCTGGGCTTCCCGTCCACGTCCTAACTTAGAGATTAGAGGTAGACCTAAGCATTATTAAATATAAAGTAGATTCTACATCGGCCTAACTTTAAATACCCCACCAAAATGTAGTATGTCCGTTGGTTGTCAACGTACCATCTATTTAGCCTAGTCCCGTCCGTTATTAATCGCGACCCCTTTCCGAATTTTTCAACTCATCAACTCGAGAACGTTAGGAACAAAGTGACAACAATAATCATAAATAACGAAAGTGAAAAGGAAAGTAATGTGTAAAATATCTGCAAAAATTTTAATTACAAATATCTGATTACACATTTTTTTCTTCCAATTTTCAAGAAATTTTCACAAGAAAATCATCGCGACTGACAGTTCAGTTGCAAGCTGCCTTGAGTCAACACATGTACAGTACATAGTACAGTGCCACTGCAGTGCAGCTGCTGTCGGAACTTTGACTGTGTGAGCTAGAGTCGAAGAGACTATGGGGGGCCAAGCATGCCAATATTCGTACAACTATACAACTATACAACTATACGGTACCCAGCCATCGGAGACTAACATTGTCTCGTATCTACAGTAAAATACAAGAAAGCATTAAATATGGTTATAAATTGTACATTTACATAATAGTTCAATAACAACTAAACACAAGTATGCGACTTCATGCATTGAAAAAAAAAAGCTAAACGGTCAGTTGCGTAATGAGCAAAATTGTTTTTTTTGGGGGGGGGGGCAGGATAAAAAATCTGCATCACCATGCACCACTCTTACATGTTACATGCAGGCCCCGCAAAACGTTTTTCAAAGTGAAGGGATCAGGTAGATTGCAGCTAGCGTAGCGAGCGAAGTGAGTTGAGTGTATATAGGCGTGGGATCCACGGGGTTCAAGGGCTAAATCTCCGAAAGCCCAGGGGTTTTAGGCATTTAATTACGGTCAGATGAGCATATTTTTATACCTTATTTGTGACACTGGCAAGTCACTAATTGGCGTGGGGTCCATATGTTGAGTTGCGTAGTGTTGCGTACCGACTACGCCGAGTGTACACTGCCCTACGCTGGCCTACGTTACTAAATGCTGAGGGACACAAAGGGGTACGCGAGAGGGCCGCAAAAAATTTAACATGTTTAATTTTTTTCGCGTACTTTCGGCGTAGACACTTGACGCAGAAAGTATGCCTTTTTTACGCAACACTACGCTACTGTACACCATGCCTACGCAACAGTACGCTACCCTACGCCAGATCGATGAAGCAGTAAAAGCTTGCGCACACAGTAAGCAACCGTAAGCAAACCTGTACGGCAGGCCTATGTAAACGTACGCAACCCTATACCTATATGCAATCGTATGCGTAGGTACGCCAATTGCATATGCCGTAGGTAAGTGGTGCCTATGCACAGGGTACGTAATTTGCCATCGTATACCTGCCTATTCATAACTTAAGCAGGGACAACGCCAAAGCAACATTTTTTTTATTAATACGCAGCCCAATTTTGGCGTAGTTGGTATGCCATACTATGCAACTCTACGCAGATCCAATGTGAAAGGGCCGGCTTAAAGAATAACTAGAGTTGGATCGGGAACTTATGGTGTCCTTTAAATTGCTAATAAAGTTGGGTGTGGAACTTATGGTTTGCTCTAATTTGCAATACAGTTCTTGGTGGTTTTAATTTAGAAAGTCTCTATATCTATTTGAAACCCCCCCCCCCTAGAATCCCTCAAATTTTCAGTGGGTCCTGCTCTATTGATTTATACGAAGCCCCAAACATGCCATTTTTGCGAACCAAAAAAAAAAAAAATTATTCCGTACGTACGAGATATTATTCCGTACGTACGAGATAATATTCCGTACGTACGCATTAAATTATTCCGTACGTACGCAATAATAATCCGTACGTACGCAATAAATTATTCCGTGCGATAGTGTTAATAAATATGCGCACTGTATTTTAATATCAACTTTTTAAGATTGACCAAAAACATGGTCTTTAACGCTAGAGAAAGACGGGAAGTACTTGTCCGTCTCTATTTTGAGTTGGGATTCTCCCAGAAAGAAATTTTGTACTTTTTGTTATCAAAACATAAAATTCTACTGAGTGTTAGACATCTAAGTCGAATTTTGAAGAAACTTCGTCTAACAAGACGCTCGACTTCCTCTTTCTTCAGGGGCTACAAGTGCCATCACAGTGCCCCCCCCCACTTTTTCAAGTACCCCAAAAGTGCCCCTTTTTATAGCTGATAAGTGCCCCTTTTTCTTCGTATAGTGCTCCCTTTTTATTTTTAATAAGTGCCCTTTTAACCTCATACATGAGTGCCCCTGTTTTCGTCTGATTGGTGCCCATTTTCCGTTCTAATAGTGCAATTTTTCCTTCTGATAAGTGCCCTTTTTCACCCCTGATAAGTTCGCCTTTTTAAGTGCCCCATTTACTTCTGATCAGTGCCCCTTTTCCTTTCTAATGGTATTATTTTCCTTTTTGATAAATGCCCCTTTTGACTTTTGACAAGTGCCCGGCCTTTTCACCTATACATTTATATCCCGATGTCGCTTACAAACTGTGCCCTAAAGTCCACAAAAGAGCCACATACCTAGCTCCAAAAGAAGCTTCATAATAACAGGTTCCCCCACTGATATCAGCACAAAGTAAGGCAGTGGAGCCGGGTGCAGGAGGGGCACAATGCCCTAGATTATACAATATTAAAGGGAGCGTTGAGTATTGGTATTTTCCGAAGTGCCCCTCCAAAACAGATTTGGTTGATTTCAGTTTCATATGAAAGATCATCGAAAAAAACATGGGAAATGATAATAATTCCCAATCAAATGCTCTAATTGTTGTGCAATTTGCTTTTAAAATATTTAAAAAAGTGATTGACGTCCGGACATCACTTTTGACTTTCGACGGTTTATTTTTTGAATTTAGGTGTTTGGCTCCCTCTATGTCATTTAACAACCAGCGTATTTACAACAAGTAGATGTATTGGCAGGCGGGTATCCGACCGGCCGCTAGTACAGTAGTGCGTAACATACGTACGTACAGCTAGCTAGCTGAGTACTATTCCAGTGCACAACACACAGCTCAGATACTTTCACTGGCCCGATCGAACGCTAGACGAACTTTGATTGAAATACGATATAACGAGACGTAGAGACCGAGATTGGAAAGGGAGCTCGAAGGTCACGGATGATGGCCGACTCGGACTCAGCTAGTGCTAAGCCTAGTAAGGACACAGCTAAGGCTACGCTAAATCGGAATAAGAGGAAGGAGAGAAACAAGCAATGGCAGGGAGCTGGAGCTGAGGAGGCGCGGCCGGAGCGTAGACGAAACTGGGAACGCAATCCAAGCCGAGTAGCTGTGAACATAACAAGGGTACGGCGGAGAAACTTGGCGAGCTGCAGGCTGCTTCTCGTTGCAGAGTCTCGGGGATGTAATAATATGCCAGCTCATTGAGAGGTAAGTTGAAATGATATAGTCTACGGTATACGCCCGCGCCCCACTGACACTGGGCTGTGCATAACCGTGTAATGAGGTACTCGAGTACACTCCCAGCCTTGCCCGCGAATACTCGAATACTTGGACGCCATGTTTTTTTTTGAATTTTTTGAATTTTTTGAATTTTTTGATTTTTTTAATTTTTTAATTTTTCATTTTTTTTTTTTTTTTTTGCCAACACCATACTACGAACAGTACGAAGGTTCGTCTCTGAAAACCCCCGCGATTTTACTTCAAGTTGCTGTTGAAAGCGCCTATTTGTGCTTTTGAATTTTTGACAAATAATTGAAACAATGTTATTTTTAAAACTAAAGATGACAGGCATATATTCCTCCCGAGTCCAAACAGAAATCCAGAGATTTGGTCCCAGTTTCTGAGTGGTGAGTTGACAGTGACACCCTGTGTATGATTGAGCTGGAAAACATTTTTACCCCCTGCCGGTGCTCTTCTGGCACGGTTGACCGTCGGCCTGGACAGTGCCAGGTGATCGGGGGAAAAAAAAATAAATAAATAAAATGGCGGCCGAGTATTCGAGTATTCGACTACTCGTCGCAGCCTTACTGGGTACCGTTTTAATTTGATCTAGCCTAGAGACTAGATAGATGCATGGAATCGGGAAATTACGTTTTGTTATCTCTTGCCTTGGATTTTTAATTTAGATTTTATGAATCATGATATTCATATTGATAGTTTTAAGTTTACTAAAATACTAGTTCTACTACTAGACCTAGTAGGCCTAGGTCTACTAGTACTAGGCCTAGCTCATCTAGGCCAGGCCAGTAACATGACTAAAGCCTTTGCCTACTATACTAAGGAGTAAGGTACCTAGTAGTAGTAGTAGTAGTAGTACTAGTACTACTAGTAGTTCACTAGTACGGACTAGACTAGTATTGCATTGTTATAAAATAGAAAGTGGCTCCGGCCTTCAGCCTCGGCCCGGATCCCCTAGCTCCTTGACGGTGACAAATGTGTACTCGCATACAGGTCCCATCTTTTCATTTTGGTGTAGGCCTACATACCTCTATTCTAATAACAACAGTACAACAAATATTTATTGTTTATGCGTTTCAGAAAAAGTGGCGGGGTCTGACACATCACGTCACAAACAAACACACGTGGGTGTCTGGCCTTGACGGTCCAGCAGAGTGTGAGCACGAGCCATTATCCTGGATCCTGAGAAGGAGAAGCGGGAGGAGTGGCTACAGCCAGGAAGTGATCCACTGTATCCACACAGCTCAGCTAGGGCTCTAGTACAAGTCACCTTTGACTGCAAATTCATGGAGAACTTGGCCTACTTTGCTCGCTTCAGGTAGGAATCTGTATACACTATACATGTACGAAAGGATCTGTAAATTAGGAGGAATTTAATGAGAATGCATTCATTACGTACAGATTAATAATATCAAAAATAATATCGCTAGTGATATTCGTTTGTCTCGCAATGTGGTCAATAAGGAATCAAAAAGATCTCGACGTTTCGTGCGCCGCTGCAACACTTCGTCAGGTGATAAAAACTAATGTAAGCAAGGGTGCTTTATACTCTACGGGAGGACCGGCGTGACGGTCTATAATTCGATCGATAACGTCGAGATCTTTTAGATTCCTTATTGACCACATTGCGAGACAAACGAATATCACTAGCGATATTATTTTTGATACTACATCCGCAATGAGTAATATATTTAGCAGATTAATAATTTTTGCAAGATTGAGTAGCTCTTTTTCTGTTTTATGGCCTATAAAATCGGGACATATCAGCAAGTCAAGATAATGCATCTTATTTGCTCATGTGTATGACATGGGATTTTCAATATTGATTTTGTGGTATGAAAATAATGAAATGCTCTATCATTTATATCAGTTTTTATTTTGTTTTCATAATTCCTTAGGCACACCAGCATGCTCGAGTGTTTACACAACCATATACTGATGTATGCTTCCTTTGAGTAATTATTTTTAGTATCATTTTGTATGTTTGAAGTAAGATTGTCTGGAAAAGTTGAAACCTATGATTACAGTACAGTTAACAATATCATATTTTGAAGCAAAGTCAATGAGAAATTATGAATGACATCTATATAAATGCTGAAATCACTTTTGGATGCATGCAGAGACTTGAAACAGCAGACTTTGTATTGTACTTGTGTCTGTACCTGATGTTAAGTCCAGTTGGAGTGGCTGTAGCAGGGAAATGTAACTACCTTATTAAGAGTCAATAATTTACAACACAAATCCAGCACTGAAGTGAATGGCTCGTATTCACAAAGGAGGTTTGAAGGAGGTTTGTACAAACCATGGTTTGACCAAGGTTTACATCTATGGAATGCCATTTGTAAACTGATGGTGAAGGAATGTAAACTCCATACTTGTTAACAATGTTGATTTACAATTTACGGTATGCGAGCAGCATTCCATAGATGTAAACCATCGTCAAACCATGGTTTGTACAAACCTACAACCTCCTTTGTGACTATGGGCCAATGAGTCTGAGATTTGTCTAAAGCATTTACTATTCATGCATCATGGTAGGCCTAGTGGTAATACCAGTTGTTTGTCTTATCCATCCAGCTACCCAGCATACCGGGCAAGGAATTTGCTCGACTACATGGCACACAAGGACAGGCCCGACCAGACTGATGAACAAGGCAATACAAAGTGAGTGGAATTAGAAAGAAAAAAAGATTTTTATTTTATTTTATTTTTTTCTATTTTTATTTTGTACATTTTTTTTAGATGGAAAAGGCAAATTATATGGTTTTTTGTGTGTTCTTTTTCAGATGAACAAGGCAATCCAAAGTGATTTTTTTTTTTGGGGGAATTTGTTTTGTTTTGTTATTATTTGTAATAACAAAACCCTGTAGTGTCGTGGGAAAAACACTGGCCTAGGCACGCGCCCACTTGTGTTTACTACTTGAAGTAAAATTTAACAACGTATATATGATTTTCACAAATTCAAAAAGTGATTAGTAAAAAAATTTGGTCATGTATATTCAGGAGTAGCAATACATTGCGGCTCATGAATATTCGTAAGCTAATTTTTTCCTACCCACTTTTGTTAAATATGAGAAAAAATTTGTGATAAATGCTACTTTACAGGAACTACAGCGTTTAGATGGCCTTATTTTCACAATTTGGCTCTATATAAGTAACTTTTCCTCAAGAAAAACAAATTGGCAGTTCTTTCCCATGAAATTAATCAATTTTGGGGAAATTAGTAAATATCTAATTGTCCTTCCTAGGAACGCCACTTTTAAATCGCCCAAATATGACGTCATCTAAAGAACTTTTCCTGTACACGACGGCACGACGCACATCTAAATTATGTAGATGACGGACTGTAAGCTGATGGTTTTTCAATCATATGTCAATCACGCTGCTGATTTTGGACCCTAAATGTGGGCTTGGATTCAGTGTAATAATATACTTATCAGAACAAAGTGACATACAGCAGTTTGAAAGATCATTATTGACCCAACATATCAAATTGATAAATTAAGAGATATGAATCATTTCAAATTGACAAGAATGAGTTTGCATAATGCAACTTGTTACATTTTGCATGTTCTTTTATTTTATGATACAGATATGTTGCAGTATGGTCAAAGCATGCCAACAACTACGTGGCCCGGAAGGTGAAGGTCCCCAAGACCTACCCTATGTACAAGGACTCATCAGTGCGATACTGGAACGCAGAGAACAGGACCAAGGACCACTGCTCTCGAAGGCTGTTCTGCTCCCTGATGACCCTAGACACACAAGGCCCGTCTTGCACCATTTACTCCACCACAAGTTGATGTGATCCTAGCCAGGAGACTAGGCCAATTAGAGAAATCCACATGATCCTCTGTAGTGAACATTTGGGATTATCTGACTTGAGAACTGCTTTTTTTAGAGCAGAGACTAAGGGATCCAAATGGCGTCCTTCCGTCCGTCCTCCGTGACTGTACAGAAATTTGAATGAAGTCTAATGTGAAATCTTACCTGAAAAAATCAATTAGGGTTGCGAACTTTCCAACCCTGCATCTTTTTGTAACCAAACTTGATTGGTAGATGCCCTTTATTGGCCTCCATGATATTCTGGGGTCAAAGGTCACATAAGTAGGTCAAAGGTCAAATGAGGTTCATTGTTGCATGATTGCATGCAACACTCTTAATTGCTATCGCCTTGTTTTAATTTGTCCACGTGGCATGTTTTTAGGCTATCTTGAGGATTGGTTGGAACATAACATTTTGGACGTATTTGGTTGCTAATGATTTTGTGGTCCGGAGGTGAAAGATTGCATGGCTTAGCATTACGAGCATGTATTCTTGATATGTCCGAGACCCTTTGACAAAATACCACCAAACTTGATACTAGAGTGTCCCTGGGGATCATGGGGATGTGGTTATCAGTAAAAAAAAGTCACATAACATGTGATATACTTGTATCAGAAATAAATTGTTATTGTTGCTAGATTACCCACCATGCAGAAATGTAGGAATATAAAAGACAAATTGTGACATCAGTGTATAAATGCTCTATGTGTATTATACAATTCATAATTTGTGATAAAATCAGTGCTTGCTCATGTGGAAATGGTAGATACTTCAATTTGTATCTATTTGGCAACCTATATTCCTTGAAGAAGTTACGGTAGTAATGATAAAATTTACAGCCAAGAGGTCAAACCACGAGTCAACAATGCGTTTGGTTTTAGTGACTGTGCATGTAACCGAGGTGACAGTCGATCATGAAATAGACTATACCTTGGAACCTGTCGGACATCAACATGGACAGAAGAAACATTTGTAGAATATCTTATTGTAAATAGTCTTCATTTTTGTTTAATGCAATCAATGTGACTAAAATAATGCAAGCGAAAAGAGAAATGATCCCAAGACAGCAAAACAATTGGTTTCATGCATCATTTGAATCCATGAATGTGAATCGGCTCAACGCCAAAGTATTGCAGTTCAAGGTTATACATGTACCATCAAGAGATATGCTGCCTGTTACTACTTTGTAGTTTGAAAGGGGGTATAAAGGAATAAGGATACGGTTGGGCAGGCAAGTCTTTCTGTTGGTCTATTGTAAAAACTGGGTCAAACTATTTCCAGTTTTCACGCAAATTGTAAAAAACTTGGTATACTGATGGACCGAGGGTGTGCAAGACACATTTGTTGTGTATGTCTGATAAGGTATCTTGATGGTAACCAAACTTTGCACAAAAATACAATTTTGATTTAATAATCTTGTGGAGCATATTCTTTCCAGTTTTTAGTAATTTTATAGTTTTGGACTTTTGGTATATATTGGACGAGGCATTATAATAACGGTATAAAACTCAATGTATGTGCAGTGTGTTAAATAACTATGTGAGCAATCTACTTCCAATAGTTTGATTGATTCATATGAAACTCAGTAATGTCTTTTGTGTGCGTAGGACATGACCAGTTTTGAAAAGTGTGTGCCATTTGTTTGAAAAACCTTGACTCTAGTATGTTGGGTGTTAATCACATGAAGTGATATTCATAGTCGAGCATTAGGGCAGATGAAAGACATACCTAACTATACTTAATTTTGTCCTGAAACTGATATGATTCAAGATTTGAGATGGATATAGAGTATGTATACATGTATACTCATACACATTAAGGAAAAGAATCTCTCAGACAATTTTTAAAGCATTTATAAAGTAAGATGTGAAACTTTAATAATGAATTACTATTATAAATACTTTTCTTTGGTAAACTTATCTACTCATTGCCTATAGTATATTGCTCATTCTAAATGGTAGTAGCAGTTGACGAAGGTTAAATTTGTCATATAGATGCTAAATAGACAGGAGCCTTTTTGAATATACATGATCTGTTTGTATGGAATGGTTGGAACATCACATTTAAATATTGCTTTCATGACAGTTGTAAACCTCCCAATGTACTCCCCCAAAACAGATTTTCTGTATGTTCATTTTAGCATTAATACGTATATCCCAATGTAACACAGGACAATCAATATTACATGTCTCAACTTGGCAAAATAAGGAAAATCACTATGCAACACAACACATTTACAAGTTATCACGTAGGTCATGCAGTAAATGGGCAGCACAATATGAAAAACTATACACTGTAGAACAACTTATTTACAAGTAATCAACTGGGTCATGCAGTAAAAGGGCAGCACAATATAAAACAACTATACACTGTAGAACACAACTTATTTACAAGTAATCAACTGGGTCATGCAGTAAAAGGTCATGCAGTAAAAGGGCAGCACAATATGAAACAACTATACACTGTAGAACACAACTTATTTACAAGTAATCAACTGGGTCATGCAGTAAATTGGCAACATAATTGGAAAAAGTATACACTGTAGAACACAACACATTTACAAGTACTTACAATAACTTTGTAAAAACTTTTACAAATAGCATGCAGTAAGTAGATGGACGAGAACCACCCCATATCATGACAACACATTCATGTTTGTACATACTGTACCATAAAACATGTCTATATGGAATACTCTAGGGAAACAAGTGGCCACTTTTGACAGGTGACTATAGGCACATTATATAACGTTTTTCTATATACAGAACGGTTGCTATAGACAGGTTTGACTGTATATGTAACTGTATGGGCCTTGTGATCTGTGACATCATAACACAGTGATTCACTAAATCTAATCATATTAGCTTGTCAAAAAGTTATTGCAATTACAAGATAATTTATCATGTATTATGGAACTTGCATCCCATGTACCGAGTTAGAATTGTACCAGCAGCCTCTTCTTCAAATAACAATATAATTGGTTATTTTACCCAAGATACAAGATACAAAATAGTTTGATGCTAATCCCCAGTTCCAATAGGCATTAGATAATGCGATCACGATCTATAAACCTCAAGACCCTCTTATTTCTAATCACATTATTGGCCACTAGAGAAACATTCAGGTACCCAAATCTGTGAATTCTGTTCATTAGTTCTTGAGAGAATAACATAATGAGAATGTGCGAAGGAAGGCCTACAATGTTGCAGTCTCTAGTCTCTTGTCCCCTTCTTCGTCCCCTTCCTCATCCTCTTCCTCTCCTCTCTTCGTCTCTTTTCTCTGAAGAATCGCTTTCACGCTCTCTTCCTTGACCGCTCGGCCCCGCCTGCGCTAGATTCCCCTCTCTCCTGGTCTCTTCTTGTCCTCTTCCTCGTCCACTTCTTCGTCCCCTCCCTCGTCCCTTCCTCTCCTCTCTTCGTCTCTGAAGAATCGCTTTCATGCTCTCTTCCTTGCCCGCTCGGCCCCACCTGCGCTAGATTCCCCTCTCCCCTGGTCTCTTCTCGTCCTCTTCCTCGTCCCCTTCCTCTTCCTCTCCCCTTCCTTTTCCTCTATCCTGGCTAATCCTCCTCCTCTTGGGCTCCCAGACGTCATCTGAGAGATCCTCACTAGCAATCAGCTCAGAGTCACTCTGTGAATTTAAACAAATATTTACATATTATATTATTACAACTATATAAAACATACCGTACGGGGTAATCGATTACGCAATATTGCGCTGTTCAACAGCTAATTCTACGGCAGGCCGTGGGGCGAGAATGTCTCAGTGTTCAGAGGATCAAAAAAAGTAGCAAATTTAGGAAACGACATTGCCTCAGAAAAATGGCCCTAGGATCCAAACGCCTATAATAGTATCACAAATCAATATATCCTTTATATCGATGGTGTGTACTCATGTGAGGTTTTGTTGTGGAAAAATGTATTGATCTCTCAACAACAAAAAAACAGATCAGAGAAAGCCATAAAGGAGGAAGAGCTCAAATCAAGTCTTCCATGATATAATGATTTAATTTCTCTATTTAATCATTCATTTTCACACCTTACCAATATTTGCAAAACTCAGAAATATGATTCTCTTTTTACTTCATTTCATTCATTATTTATTTTGTTAGTTGAAAATGAAAGGAAACAAGCAGTCACTTTCTCAAACGATATTTGTGTGCGAGAACACAATGAACAACTTTGTATTTGTAAGGCATGCCCACAATGGACAACGCGTTTCCTTACAAAACCTGGAGGGAAGGGACATCTGACATGATTTACCAAGATCCCCAAGATTTACCATGATCAATAGGCCTACATCTTTCAACAACAAAACCTTACACGAGTACACACCATTGATGTAAAGGTATGCACAGAATTTGAATTAATTTGTTAGTTGCCCTGAGAGTTGTGAGCAAAATATTTCCATTCATATGGGTTCCAAGAGCATCCAAGTGGAAGAAACGGACCCGACATGATTTACAAAGACCCCCCATTCTCCATGACCACTGAAGCAAAGCGAATAGAGTTTTCTGCAAGATGTAGGAAATAAGTAATAATATAGTTTCATACCCTGAAAAAAATTATGATCGATCCACAGAAAAGTAGAAGAAATTCATTTGATCACGTCATATGCATGTAACGCATACATGTAACAGGGCACCGACGTAATACTACGTGTAACACACAGAGCTATTTTTAGCTAGTATACTAGCTGACGTCGTCGGAACGTAATGTGCGTGCATGCAGCAGCTTATAAGTTATAGCTACAATCATACATAAATGTAGCCTACCGGTCATAGAGTTATACATGTACAGTGTAGCTCTATGGTACCGATAGCTCACCCCCGTTTACTCGATAAAGCATGTCAATAATAAAAACAAGAACAGAGAACAGTTCTCTGTTCTTGTTTTATTGACATGTACCGTATGTACGTCTCTAGAAACTGTGATTATCTGATTGTAATCAAACTCAAAGTTTGCACAAAGTATTTTTGTTGTGTGAAAACAAGGCCAGGGCCAAGGCAACAGAATCACCGTGATTGTAAACATAACTCCAATCATGATTGCAATTACCAGTGTAACCAGTCTAAAGCTTAAAAATAAAAATAAAAATGTAACTAATCATGGCATGCCCATGCCGATGACACAGTACTACTAGTACTATTAATATTACTACAGTACAGAAGTACTATACAGGCCTATAGCCCTGGGCCTGGCTGGCTTGACTGCATACCTTTGCCTGTGGCTACAGTAATGTCAATGACATGTCTGAAATACTTTGACTTTGTCTTTGACAATGTAAGCAGTGCTAGTGTGGTACTGTGGCGAGCAATGCCAATGGCAGTTTTACTTTTTTAGTTTATTCAATTAGGCCCTAGATCTATAACAAAATTATCCATCCATCGTTTGTCGTACGCGTAGTCGTACATTTACCGGTATTTGATTTTGATTTGCAATTACTAGTACTAGGTCTACTAGTAGTCTAGTAGAGGTCTACTAGTAGTAGTACTAGACTAGATCTAGACCAGGGAGATCTCCCTGCCTAGACCTAGTAATAGTAATAGTAGAAGGCTATAGGCCTATCCCCATTTACCCATTCATGATGCATTGACCATTGGCATTGGCCATTGCCATTGACATTGTGATTGTCAATGACATTGACATTGTTAGACATTCAATAAATCTAGCGCTTTCATGGTCTCTTTCATGTCTTTGACATTATTATTGACATATTTCACTGTTGGCATTCTAGGCCCAGTACTTAGATCTATTCTAGGTCTAGATCTATAGTAGATCTGTCGACGTATAGTATAGTCTATAGATAGGCCTAAGGCTAAGGAAAGTATGTACCGGTTCACAAAGACACAAGGACATGTGTCAACCACATTGTGATGTGATTGTGATGTCATTACTGACATTACTACTACATTAGCTTACCTCGGTTTGCAAGAAAATTTTAAGGTGCACAAAATAACTAGACTAGGCGGCAGGCCTAGATCCTTGTCTGTGCTTCTAAGTAGTTTTCACAGCTGCAGTAGTATTGTAGCAAAGAAGATGATGATAATAACAGCTGATCGTAATGCATGCATTATTATCGATAGATGAATGAATTGCATTGAAATTAGGTACGTACGACGTATACATCCAAGCCGTGTTGCTTCCCAAGAAGACTGCTAAATCTGGTTCGGATATTACTTGCACGCACATATCCGATCGTCGCGCTAAGAAGAAAGGTACGTAGATCTCATAGAGATATCTCTATGGTAGATCTACGTCTTCTTAACGAAAAATCACGGTGTGCTGCCGCTTGACCGAGAGGTGGCGCTATATAATTACACCTGAACACGTCTCGAGAGTAACATTTTGATTTTAAAAATATATAAAATCGTTTGCAGTCGAACAGGTTTTTGCATAAAAATTCACTTTAATGTAATATTTCGGATTTATATCTTCAATGATGCATTCTTATACATTTATTATATGTTTTTTATGTTTAGATCATAGTTTCGTTCGCTAAAGTGAATATTGACCAATACTCAATTATCCCTTTAAGCAGTGCCCCTAAATCATAAAAGGAATGAGGAAATTTTTTGTTTCTAAAATTTTCAAAAGCTCGCACGCTACGCTCGCTCGCATTTACTTATTGTCTTCTTATCATATTAGGGAAATCGCTGTATACATACATGTATAAACACCATAGCCTTCAGAGTTAGATAACAATCTTAATTTTTTTGAATAATCAGACCATTACACAAAATGCAAAGTAGTTTTTATCTGGAACCATGTTAAGATAGAAACAGTAATATGTCGAAAATGATCCTCTATAGCGTATTAATCAGATTGTAGTAGTATAATATTGTCTCAAAGTGGTATTTTCTGCCTTGTTTTCACCCTTTGTGGGTGCCCCCTTTTTTTTTAAGTGCCCTTTTTTTGTTGGTGCCCCCCGCTTTGAAAGATGCTCCGCCGCCCCTGATCATATGCCATGTGTTATAAAAGCTAGTCTAAAAATATACCTTTTGAGATATAACTATTAATATGACAGGGTATATTTCAGTATAAACTGGGGAAACTAAATGTTTTGAGGAGAAAAGTACTTGTTTTGCTACTTTGTAACATAATTATTGCGGTATGAATATATTGAGTAGCGAATAAGTGTGTTATCTTTCAAGTGGACCTATATTATTCTATCAATTTTAATGTATTTCTATGTTTTATCCTTCTTTCATCTTCTCTTCTATCATTTCCTATGAATTTCTTTGTTTTTTTGTCCTTTCATCTTCTCTTCTATCTTTTTTATACGATTTCTTTGTTTTGTCCTCCTTTCATCTTCTCTTCTATCAATTCTTATTTGTTATATTCTTTCATCTTCTATCAATTCTTATGTATTTTCTTCCCTCTTCTCTTCTATCACGGAATATTATTGCGTACGTATCAAATAATTTAATGCGTACGTACGGAATAATATCTCGTACGTACGGAATAATTTTGTTTTTTTTGGTTCGCAAAAATGGCATGTTTGGGTCTTCGTAGATTTACCCTTGAAATCGTGAGAAATCAATGTGAATACTAACGAAAGTTAGATCAGGAACTTATGGTGTCCTCAAAATGGCAAATAAAGTTGGGTGGGAACTTATGGTTTCCTCTAATTTGCAAATACAGTTCTTGGTGGTTTCGATTTATATATCTATTTATACCCCCCCCCCCTAGAATCCCGCGGATTTCAGCGGGTCCTGCTAGTATATAAATAAATGGACATGGACAGTGTATGCAGAGAAGGTATGCATTAACCTGCATCAATGCCTGTAGTCATATCACTACATACTTATTTCATAAGATTCATATGGTTCATATTTGTTGTCCATTTAACAATGGAAATTCATGTTATTTACATGGTATATGGATACACAAAATTCCCAGCAATAGGTCGCTGCAGTACAGCGCCCAAATTACATGCAGTACATACATTTTCAGCAAGATAGAGTCAATTTACTGTTATTTCAATGGTTCAAAAACCTCCTAGTATACAACAATTAATTCTTTTGTACTCTAGAACTTCTAACACAATATAATCACAGGACCAGTACTCAACTTTATCTTTCAATTACTCACTGTTTTGAGTATGGGGTCATGAATTTGGTTCAAATGAGCATATTGGAAGCATATGCGATTTTACAATATTCAATAATCGTTGCCGCGGTTTAAATCGAGTCTAAAGTGATGAAATTGTATAAACTCTTATGTTGTAAAGCACCCTCTCAAGGCTGATATAACTTTAGCTTTAAAACAATGTTTCTTGACTACAATCGACTGATTTGCTATTCCCTTTTGAAAATCATATATCAGAACTGCATATTCTGAGATTTTCATGGTCGCAGCTACCATGGAATGGCCTTACAGTGTAGGTGCTATTTTAAATATTTGATATTTACCGGGAGCACCGGTAAATTTTTATTATTCTATTTGCTCGAAAGCAGAATTGCACAATTTTTTTTTTTTTGCCCCCGAAAATTGAAAATTGGAAAATCGTGCCGGTCGATTTTTTGCTCAATGGGGAAGTAGTGAGCACTTTTCTTTTTTCTTTTTTTTTTGCTCAACAGGGGGAAGGAAGTTCTATTTTTTTCCAACCACCACCCCTTGAGCGCCAGGGGAAGGGTCCCATCTTCTTTTTTTTTAGGAAAAAGGGTGTTTTTACCTATTTTTTTTTCTAGGGGAGGGGGCCCGGGCCCCCCGGCCTCCTCGATCCACCACTGTGTGGAACCCCGGAAGATGGAAACAGATGAAGTACATGAATGCCTCCCCCTTCCCCTGAAAAGCCCACTGCACACTATATGATCCTTCAGCGATCTGATTTTTTAAAAGAAATGAGTTTCATCGGATGCAGGTATATCTACATGTATATCAACAAACAGTATATTCTTGTTGATAATTGACATTCTGAAGAATGATATCAAAAGCATTACTAACAAAATTTCATTTCAATGAGGCATTCTAGTCAAAGAAACGGCCACATTGGCTTCAAATTGTAGATAATCAATTAACTGAAATGACTAGTACATTACCATTCGGAGCTGATTAAACTTTTCCTCCTTTACAAAAGTTTGCAGTCTCTACAACTTTTATAAATTATCCCCACGACTACCGGTATTCCAAATCTTGGCCATTAAGATTTTAGATGTTTCAAGGCAAATTCTTCAAAAACAGATCATATAGTGTGGAAGTATACTTATTATTAATGGAAAGAAATACACATGTACTTACCTGTCAGCCCACTGCGAATTTTCCGATTTTCAGCCATTGTTGCTCCACGCTTCATTTTAATTTTCATCAACTGGGTACTCTCCCTCTACAAATAAACAAAACCAACACTATAATTATGTCTCAATTTATAAAACAAACGAATAACAAATCTGGTTCAGTTTACTTCTTCAAACATGTAAATAAAGGAATGATTTATGAAGACATGATTTAATCTTTTTTTTATGAGGCCACCATCCATCTCCAGCCTAACCGCTCACGATGGTGGTCTCCTGCGTTCTAAATTACCTCTCTAATTTATTGAAAAATGTTTACTATGTATTTGTTATCTTTTGTGTATGCTTCATACATGTTTATTGTATGATATAACTGTACATGACCTTCTATTTAATTACTTTTGCAAACATGTTATTCATTGTATTTGTTATTGTTCGAATTTTTGTAATTTGAGTTTGAATTTGTATCTTTTTGAACGCAGAAATAAAACCATTCAAACAAAACAAACAAACAAATCTATAGTCTCAGGCTCTCATTGCAAACTCTTGTAAGAGGTCAATGTTTTTGTCATGTAAATTGCAAATGTCAGTTCACGTAAATAAGATTCATGAGCAAGGTAAGCAAAGGTCTCTCATTCGTTTTTTAATAAAAAAATATGCCTTTTTTTGGTTATTTTTTAACCGATTTTCAAAGAATGTTGCATTGATCGGAAAGACATGAAAGAAGAATCTTCGGTGAATTAAGGCCAAAGTTAGTTTGTAAGGTTTGTTGTGCATGGAACGGATATATTTTCATAAAAAAGTCTTTCTAATGACTTTTAACATATAAGCTGGGATGCATTGCAGCTTTAAAGACGCACGGCTCTCATAAGAGCCGTATTCTGTCAATAGGCAGCTAGCACCGTCTGCCAGCGCGTACGTGTATTTTGAACGCCCTCTGGAATACGGGGAACGTGCGTCTTTAACTTCCCTAAGCCTGAACAGGAAAATTTTCATCAAGCACTAGTTAACATTCAGTGGAAGTGACAAACAAAGATATATAAACGTCTACGCAAAATGAAGATATAATGCAAAATAAAATATTGAAAGCAGCAATTTGTGCTAAAAATTAAACGAGGTTACAAAATTCATACATGTATTTCTACAGATATTTCTCAGATCTAAAAAAGCCAACTGGTCATTATAGTCATTATAGTGAATGAATTTGAGATTATATTTTTAGGTTTATCTAAAAAACTAGATATTTATCTCACACAGGCAAGAAGTACAAGAGTTCAACAAGCAACATATCCAAAGTCTTTCACATGCTATATGTTCACACAGATGTGATGAAATTCTTGCATCATCCTTTTCATCACTACTTGGTAGAATAAACACAAGCATATATATGCTACTTTTGCTGGGCTCACAGCATGCTTTCTACAAGATTTATCAACATAATTATGCATTTTTGAATTCACTAGGCATTATAAGAAAAATATACTGCAGTAGACATAAAGAACTTCTGCAAGCTTTCTGTCTAATTTCATGCGAACATGCATTGAGCATACTATACATGGAGGCAAATGGTAACAGCATTCACAGCTCATTAGCTCGAGCCCTGTGGCCTGACTCAGTGATTGCTAAATCAGATCCTAAAAATTCCCACATCATGAATATTCACTACCGGTAGTCATTTAATTAACCAACTTCGTGGATATTCAATTGAATTGCCATTTAATTATTGTCCATTCAGGAAATTCTTTTTTCACCAGCTGGTTTTACAATCATTGTATATGTACGTAATACAAGAAGAAATACACATTACAATAATAGCAAATGTACATCATCACAAACATAACAAGTCAACGCAAAGCGTAGCATCCCCTCACAGGGTACAAATGGCCTGTATACGTCAGAACAAGTTACCTCCATTAGACTATACTATTACATGTATATTACTAGGCAAGGAAGTTAACCACATTTCACATATATAATTAGGTGTTTTTGCCTCATTTAATGAGCTATGACCTTTCACCTTTGACCTTCATACTCGGAAATCGAACTTAGGCTGTATTTTGATACCATAGTACCTTCATATCAAATTTCATTACAATTTATCAAACATAATTACTAAATTAATCGAATGGAAACTAGATTCGCATATTTAATGAGCTATGACCTTTGACCTACATGTACATACTCCGAAATCACCTTCATATCAAATTTCATTAAAATCCGTCAAACATTACTAAAGTTATCGATCGAAAACCAGATTTGTTACGAACGGACGCACGGAAGGACGGAAGGAAGGACGGACAACAGCATTTCTATATCCCCTCCGACTTCGTTGGCGAGGGGATAGCAAGTAAACTCAAAGCGTAGCATCCCCTCGCCGAGTACAAATGGCCTATATACGTCACAACTAGTTACTTCCATTTATAGTTAGACTACATGTATACTATTTTATATACCTCTCTATAGAAATCTAGCCATCTGATTGGTCGAAATTGGAGTCGAGATTTTAGCCATGCCCGTAAAGAAACAAACAATGCCAGTAACTGTCAATAGTTCATGAGAAAGATTCCTGCTGCCCGGGTTACGGGAAAATGGTTAAATTTTGCTGAGATCCCCATTGGTTTAGGTGTCAAAATGATCGGATACCATACAGTGTGTGTGCGATTTAGTCACTTAGTGTGTGCGATTCCCGAATGATCGTAACATTCAGGCAACTTTCCAGCGAAGTTTAACAGACAGTGTCTCAAATTTTCTGTGATGTTTTAACCAATCTTTACTCAAGAAAAGGATAAGGCAACAATTCTTTGTAGATTTTTTTGTGAATTCAGTATATATATATAAAAGATATATGGACTGCTTTAATATTCGAGGCATGGCTGTTTCTATACTGGCTCTCAGGGACGTTGCATCTTGCCATGACTCCTTGGTGCGCCGCCCACTGCGGCGCGCCTCAGGGTCAAGGCAAGTTATGGCAAATTATGGGAATGCAAGCATCACTTTAAACAAACAGAACTTTGTTATTCCTTGCTCATTTTTCCTGATTCAGGTGTCATATGAAAGGGCAGAAAATGAACTTTCTAGAAATGTGAGTTTTTCTTCGAAATTCAGATACTGCCCGCCAAATGACTTTTTGGTTTCCTTCCTTCAAATTGCTTTTAATCACTCATGCGTAAAATATGCATCACTTGAGTAGAATCAAATGAAAGAGGAGACTCTAAGCTTTACAAATATGTGTCATTTATTCATTATAGTTGTGACTAAGTTATGATAAAACATCGATACTTCTTGTTTTCGTTTTTTCTGGGACGCACTGTATAACATAATTTTTCTAAATAATATTTTTACAAACGTCGCCTCATAGCTAACGGCCAAAAAGGGGGAATCTATGGAAGGCCGTTCGTGCCATTATTCGTTTGGGGCATATGTATGGAACGCGGCATACGTATGCATCTGCCTTAGCAAACGTATGCTAATTGACCAATCGCCGCCTGTTATTTAGCAAACGTTTGCACAGTGCGATATCATACGTATGCAAGTTTATTAGCAAACGTATGCCCGTTTCCATACGTATGCTGTTTACTGCGCATACGTAATTGATCGACCAAAGGTGCCGAGCACGTGGTGATCGACGCACGCGGTACTCCTACCGTCCCGGCAGGGGGCAGGATATAATGATAAATATATAAATTATTGCCCCTGCAGGCTTATGATTTAAAAAGATATGGAATGCAAACATAAATATGCATGCAGTTTCAGAAAAAGTTAAACATTAATTAATTCGAGACATGATAAATTCAAAGAAAACACAGAAAATAATAGTTATTCATATCCATGTATACATAATAATAATAATAATTACAGTGCTTATATAGCGCCTAACACTTACTTTATCAGAAGTCTCTAAGCGCTCTACAATAATGCAGCATAATTACCCTGGCTTTAGCAGTGCAGCTGTTACGCGCTGCGTTTCAAGGAATAAATTCCTACCAGGTACCCATTTACTTCACCTGGGTGGAGTGTGGCAAATGTAGATCAATGTCTTGCCAAAGGACATTAGTGCAGCGGCGGGACTCGAACCGCGGACCTTGTGATCGACAGTCCGACGACGTATCCACTCGACCACAACACCTCTACATGCATACAGGTTCGCACAAGAAATATAAAGAATCAATTACTTTAAATATACAAACCAAAATATTTATAAAATACAATAAAGGGAACAAACGAGAAGTAAGGCTGACGTGAGTTGTCATGAAACAAGATAGATAATTAAAGAACAAACACATCATAATATGCATACCACCTGTCAATTCATCATACACATTGAGAACAGGAATAGATTGTTTTTTTAATTATTTTTTTAACCATATTATTAATCTCGATGGAATTTAGTATTGTAAAAAGCTTAAATATTGTCATCCCATGCTCACTGTCTCCCACGAGTTTGGAAAAGGGTCGTATTGTCGGGATCATCTCGTAGGAGGGGTCGGTAATCATAAAGCATATGTATATAGGCCTATATTAATTGTCTTACTGTCATGCCTTTGTATATTATATTTTTCCTTTTTATTTGAAAAGAAAAAAGAGAAAGAAAGAAAACAAAATTGTAAAAAGTATGCCAGGGAAATAACTTATTCTTATTCCTGTATTATATTCCAGAAAAGACATGTAGTAGAAGGTTAATTTTTGTCATTCCTGGTTATTGTCATCTTTACTCTTCCACTCAATTAGCCTATCAATGCTACACTATAATTTTGAAATTTGTTATCCAATGTTATACAAAATAATTGAGAATTCAAATCAATACAATTTGAATTTGAATTTGAGTTATGAAATATCCCCCTACGCCTATATGACGACTCGGATATTCAGATGTTGGACATTTATATTTACTTTGGAGGGGGGGGCTGAGGTGGTTTCCTTGTAAAATATATCGTCTTGTCACCAAAGTAAATTTTCATAAGGTTTACACTCATCTGGGGGTGGGGCAGTGTTATAGCTGCACAAAAATTGTCGGTAATATGTACTTGTACCCGGCAAGGGAATACTGCGGGGAGGATGGACCGAATGGCGCGTGGTCAGACTGATTTGGGGGGTGGGGGGGGGGGCAGGATGATGGGTCGCGTACACTATTGGGGCACGCCTTTTTTCTTTATTTGTTCAGAAATGTATGTTTTCAATAAATGTTTTCTACAAATATTCGGGGCCATGTGGCGGTCCCCCCCCCCCTGCCCACGCCACAGCCGTGGGGTGTCCCCTATCCATTATTTCGCTTTCTTATTATCATTTTGTTTATTGCTAATTTAATTTTCAGTTGCTTATGAATAGCAACCCTCATCCCATATTATGAATAGCAACCCTCATTTCGTATTATGAATAGCGACCCTCATTTTGTATTATGAACAGCGACCCTCTTCTTGTATTATGAATAGCGACCCTAAAACGTGAACCGTCATCTCGGGCCCACCCCCCTCCCAATCAGCCTGACCACGCTGCGCCATTCGGTCCACCCTCCCTGTAGTATTCCCTTGGTGCAAGTACATATTACCGACAATAAATATACAATGTTGCACGATATATTTTTCTATATCAGTAAGGAAGTTAGATTTTTAAGCCAAATGAAATACGATTATGCGAGCGGAGGCGTCCCCTGTATTATGTATAGATTAGACACGCATAATCCAGCTAATATATTTCCTCCGCTCCTGTGGTGACAAAAAAAAAGGAAAACATAACACACATAAAGAGACACGCCCCATAATCTAGCTAATATATTTCCCCCGCTCCTGTGGTGACAAAAAAAAGGAAAACATAACACACATAATAATCCTGTCGTAATTTGTCCCCCTTGTGGGAAATCCTTCCCCAACACCCTCCCCCCGACTGAGCTTATCCAGGCTACGCCACTGAGACATTAAGTAGAACAAACAGGCCCATTATCATAGCCATTTAAGGACTGAGTTTGCTTTTGTTTTTGTAGAAAGTAGCTTTTAGTAGGACTTATGGACCCAGGCGCGGATCCAGGGGGCCCAAATTTGAAATTGTGCGCGCCAAACATTGGTACGTAATGGTGACCACTAAAGCAGTGGCGTAATGAGCAAAATCGTTGGGGGCAGAAAAAATCCGCATCACCACCACTCTTACATGCAGGCCCTGCTGAACGTTTTCAAAGTGGGAGGGGAGGCTAAAGTATTTACGATCAGCTAGAGCGTAACGTAAATCGGCGTGGGGTCTAGGGGCAAAGCCCCGGCGAGGGTCAAGGGGCTGAGCCCCTGGAAGCTCAGGGCGTATGGGCATTTAATTACAGTCAAATGAGCATATTTCTATACCTTATTTGTGACACTGGCAGGACACTTTTTTGCTTGGTGTACAGGGGGTGGAGCCCCCAGAAGCTCAGGAGTTTTAGGCGTTAAAGTGCTGTCAGATGAGCATCCAGGGGCCCGCCTTAGGGCCCTGGGTGGGGTCCAGGGGGCAGAGCCCCCTGAAGCTCAGGGGTTTTACTGTCAGATAAGCATATTTTGATACCTTATTATTTTGTGACACTGGCAGGTCACTATTTCATTTTTCTCTCTTTCTATTTTTCTTTCTAATATACTTTTTCAAAAAAGGGAGCTCGAGACCCCCAAGCCCCACCGTTCCGCGGGTCCTGACATGTAGGCCTCTAAATAAGCATATTTCTTGCCTGACTGTAAATTTGGGAATTTGTCATTTTCCAACAAACGCATAAAAAGTATAATTTACTAAAAGGTGAGGAAAAATCCCGGAAAATTGTCAAAATGTCATTTTCAACAAAATTTGTAAATCACTAGTTTCGATTTAGAAATAAACCATGCTTAAATTCTATTTGTGGGCAACTGCAATAAATTGCACCTGAAATTGCATCATGCGCATTATAAGTTCCAAACGCTTTCTTTCATACAAAAACACAAAAAGGTCCGAAAGCTTAAATGCATATTATTTTACATGATGTAATAAAAAAAAATATAATTCTAATGATTCACTTACATGCAAATGCATGATCATTTTTGCGTTTCTTTGTGCCTGCAAAATTGCTGTTATGAGTTTATATTCATATTATTGTTATGAAACAGGAATAAATAAATAAATAAATAAATACATTTGTACAATGATAGTTGTACAATGATGATAGAAGAAGCGATAAAAATCGCAACTGATCTTTACTTATTTTCCCCTTTTCTTCTTCCTCTATATTTTCTTTCCCTTTCCCTTTTCCTTCCCTTCCTTCTCTCTCTTTTAAGTTTGCTGGGGGCTTTCGGTCTCCCCGATCCACACGTTGTTGGCCGAATTAATCGCAACAGATCTCCCCTTCTTTTCATCCTTTTCTGCTTCCTCTTTTTTTGTTCCCTTTTAGCTCTCCTCTTTGCCGATCCCTTCCCCCTTTTTTTTTGGCGGGGGCCGAGGAGAGGCAAGGGCCTTACCCCTGATCAACAACTTGTTGGCGGGAAAATTGCAACTGATATCCCCCTTCTTTTCTTTTCTTCTTCCTCTTTACTTCCTTTCCTTTATCTCCTCTTTTCCTTTTTTCTTTCCCTTTCCTTCCTTTCCTCTTTTTTTTGCTGGGGGCAACAGCCTTGGAGGCAAGGCCCTTTCGGCCCCGATCTCCTTCTTTCCCCTTTTCTTTTCTGCTTCCTCTTCTTTCTTTCCCTTTCTCTCCTCTTTCCCTTTCCCTTCTTTTCCTTCTCTCTCTCTCTCTCTTTTGGGGGGGGCAAGGCCCTCTGGCCCCCTGGATCCGCGCAAGTATGGACCTACAAATTATATAGCCTAAGCCATATCAAGGCACCCAGAAGCTCTTCAATTTCAGCCGATAAATAGTTTTATCTTTTTTGTTTTTTCCATGACTTATCATAACCTCAGGTTACTAGGCATATTAATTAACCCAACTTGATTTATCCACAATCTTCAATTTCCTGAAACTTCCCTCAATCCGAAAACAAACGGAGTAGGACCGGACCATGTGCCTAGTTACTGCCCGGAGAGGGGTGGAGAGGGGCCTTTAAATTGCGTTTTGTTGGGGGATAGGGGGCTTGAACACTCTCGGACCTTGAAGATTTTTGCGTCTTAGTTAGTTGTAGCCTACAAAGAGGTAATGCAATCCCAATGTGATTTACTGTTTGAGTTCTTTAATATTTTAGATAACCGATAGTATTTATATTTCGTACGCTTTAATATTTATATAACTTTACCTTTTTGTTTAACGCTAATTGGAAATAACAATTGGTGATAGGGGGTGGTGGGTTGGGTGGTGGTATCTTTATTTGTACATTTTTTATTTTCGTTTCTTCTTTATACTTATGTTCTTTGTTTGTTTTAAATGTCTGTATGTTATGATATGTGTAATCTAATAATTATGCATGTATTTTTTTTTATTGTGCCCGGACCTGCGGAAGAACAGCCTCTGTCTGAAATTGGTGCTGTGCAAAAATAAAATAAACTGAACTGAACTGATATGAATCAAACATTTATTGTCTTTTTTTGTTGGGGGTGGGTTGTGTGATGGATGTAATGGGTAAGGAGGTCTGACAAGGTCTATAGTGCAACAAAATAAAACCAGAACGTCAATGACGTAGCGCTCATCCGCATCTCGCAACAACAAATATCGTAAATTTTATGTGGTACACTTTTGAACTGGTCAAAAAATAAAAATTTGATGCCCTGGAAGGGACATAATTTCATTTAGCTGTACAAGATTAAATAGAAACTAAAGGAAATGGAATGAAAATTGGTTGAAAAGCAATTTTGTTATTTTGGAATAAATTTGCATAAATTACAATTAATTAATGGAGAACAATTTTTAAATTCTGTGTAGAAGTTTAGTGTACCAAAGTAAGCTCTACCAGATAAAGCAAACCAAATCAAAATCGGTCAAGAAATGAGGGAGAAGAAGCAATTTTTGTTATTTTTGGAATAAATTTGCATTAATTACCATAATTAATTAATGGAGAACAATTTTAAAATTCTGTGTAGAAGTTTAGTATACCAAAGTTAGCCCTACCAGATAAAGCAAACCAAATCAAAATCGGTCAAGAAATGAGGGAGAAGAAGCAATTTTGATTCAGCCGAGGACGCAGGTTCGAAACTGAGTCACGTCTTTCGGATGGTGACGTTAAAGGTCGGTCCCCAGACGTAAATAATCATATCTGATTGATACACGTCTGTAAAAATCCAATACACACACACAAAGTTAGCTCTACCAGATAAAGCAAACCAAATCAAAATCGGTCAAGAAATGAGGGAGAAGAAGCAATTTTTGTTATTTTTGGAATAAATTTGCATAAATTACCATAATTAATTAATGGAGGACAATTTTAAAATTCTGTGTAGAAGTTTTGTGTACCAAATTGAGCTCTACCAGATAAAGCAAACCAAATCAAAATCGGTCGAGAAATGAAGGAGAAGAAGCATTTTTTGTGATTTCGAATAAATTTGCATAAATTAGCATAGATAATGAATTTCACGATTCTGTGTAGAAGTTTTAAATCCCCCTCCTAGCCCTATCATATGAAACAATCAGAATCAAAATCGGTTGAAAAATAACGAAGAAGAAGCATTTGAATACTGTGGACGGACGGACGGACGCCGGACGCCACGCCATGGCATAAGCTCATCGGGCCCTTCGGGCCGGATGAGCTAAAAAATCTGTGAGAAATTTGGTTTTGTATCTTTTTTGGGGTGCAATATCTAGCCCTCGTAGCAACATGGGGACAGGATATAATGATAAGTACAGAACACAGGAAAAATACGGAATGTAAACATAAATATGCATGCAGGTTCAGAAAAAGGGGAATATTAATTAATCCGAGACATGATCAATTCAAAGCTAACACAAAAAATACATGAAATTTGTTTTTGTTTTTATTTATGGGGGTTGGGGTATCTAGACCTCATATCAATTCATGATGCGGAATGATTATAATTATTTCGTTATTTTAGTTATTCCAATCACAGTAATCCATATAATGTTCTTACAAAATAATGCGTATTTGAGATGTCAGTCATACAGCAATATCATCGCTCGATTCTTCTGAATGATGGGTGATATCATAACCTATATGAAAGTGTAAATCGTTCGCGCAAAGTATCCGAATTCGGATATGACTACAATCGTACCGTTTCCGCACGCTTTCTAATTAATAAGAGAGATATTAAACAATCAAAAGTTCTCAAAGCGTGGACCTAATCTTTTGAAAACTGGCAATGTACTGAATGTACTCTGAAACAGTTCCCCTTTTGGGAACAAGAAGATATTTTTCCCGTGGAAAATCGTCTTGGATGTTCTCATCTTCCGAATATTACACAAGATTCTACTTCGAATGAAGATAATAGATACAATATACTCTGTGATTTTCCAAAGGAAAAGGGCATTAAATTAGCACACCTTAACATCAGAAGTTTAAGAAATAAAGTTACAGATGTAAAACAATTTCTTATGTCAAACCCTTTCGACATTTTAGTACTATCCGAAACATGGTTGAATGAGGATTTTTCAAATCATATGATTTCTATCGATGGTTACAAAATTGAAAGAAATGACAGGGATGCCACTGGTGGTGGTGTAGGATGTTACATTAATGAGAAATTTAACTACTTAAGAAGAACAGATCTTGAAACAAAGGAGCTTGAACTCATGTGGCTAGAAATCAAAAGAACAAGTAGTAGTTCGATTTTTGTTGGTATTTTATACAGGAAATCTTCTTGTCCAGGTACATTTTTTACCACCCTTGAAGGGAATATTGAGAAAATAATGTCATTGTCAAATAATATCGTTTTGCTGGGTGATTTCAACTGTAATAGGAGAAATGATAATACATTGTCTAAAAATATTAAGGATATTTGTCGTATGTGTCAGCTTACTCAGTTAATCAATGAGCCTACACGAGTTACACCTCATACAATGTAGTAGTACACTCATTGATTTAATACTTACATGTACCTTGAATTCTATTGCTAACTTGAAGTCCGGTGTAATGTCCATTGGTTTTAGTGACCACTGTTTAATATTTCTAGTCGTAAAAGGCAAAAATCCAATGCTTCATTCGAAAATATGTAAATTTAGATCTTTTCGAAACTTTAACGAAAGCGAATTTCAAGAGGACTTGAGAAATCAAAATTGGGCTGACTCTAAGGAAATAAATGTAGAAGTTGATAAAATGTGGTCTCATATATCAAATCTGTGTTTACAATATCAAGTGATAAACATGCACCTTTTATTTCTGTCAGAAGAAAACGAAATGGGGTGCCCTGGATTACAGATGAATATATTACTTTGGCACGTGACCGTGATTACTATAAGAAAAGGTATAAAAAGACGAAGTGTGATTGTTGCTGGAAAAAGTTCAAGTATTATAGAAACAAAGCAAATAACCTAAACAAAAATCTTAGAAAAGAGTATTACCAAAACGAATTCTCAGAATGCGGAAATGATTTGAGCAAAAATTGGAAGGTTTTAACTCTTGCCTTCAAGGCAAAAGGAGGTAAACAACACAATCTTAATTGATGATGAAATAATAACTGACGAAGTAAAGGTGGCAAGTTTATTGAATGAAACTTTTAATAATGTGAGTTCAAATCTACAAACTGGTACATGTCCTAGCATTGTAGATGGTAATTTCAATTCTCTACAAACGTTATTTCAAACAGATTGTTCTTTCGAATTTCAAAAAATCAATTCAGAATTTGTTAGAAATGAACTACGCAATATTGATTGTAAAAAGGCTATAAAGTACCGAAGCTGTGACGTCATAAAAATTTATTTTTGGAATTTCTCAATTTTTTCTTCATTTTCCGAAAGAGCATCAAAAATAATGTCCAAATGTCGAAAACCAATTGAATAGGTGAAGTATTGGCTGAGATATGACCATCTGAATAAAAAGATATGACCATCTGAATAAAAAGATTGCCTATGGGAACTCAGTGTTATATTGCTCTGGCTCCTAATGTAATGAACCAGAGCAATATAACACTGAGTTCCCATAGGCAATCTTTTTATTCAGATGGTCATATCTCAGCCAATACTTAACCTATTCAATTGGTTTTCGACATTTGGACATTTTTTTTGGTGGTCTTTCGGAAAATGAAGAAAAAATTGAGAAATTCCAAAAATAGATTTTTGATGACGTCACACTTCACCACTGTATAGGAAATTAGGAATGGACGGTCTACATCCCAAATTACTCAAATTATCTCCAGATATCATTGCAAAACCACTCACTATATTATTTAATCCATCATTAAAAACTTCACAATTTCTACTTGATTTTAAGGTTGCAAAAATCACTCCGATACACAAGGGAGGTACGTTTAGTTTTGATAATTTCAGGCCCATTTCAATACTGCCCTCTCTGTCCAAAATTCTAGAGAAAGCCGTACATAAACAATTGTATTCTTACCTTAACCAAAATAATTTATTATCAGAACGTCAGTCTGGATTTAGACCACTTCATTCCACAACCACATGTCTTACAGAAATTACTGATTATCTTCTTGATAATACGAATTCGGGTCAGATTACTGGAACTATATTTAACGATCTTAGGAAAGCGTTTGACGTTATTCCACATAAAATAATACTTGATAAACTAATTTTGTATGGCATGAATAACACGGTGTATGAATGGTTTAAATCTTACTTAATTGGTAGACAACATTGTGTTACTATAAACAATCATTGTAGTGAGTATTTAACTGTTAAATCTGGGGTGCCACAAGGGTCAATTCTTGGCCCCCTGATTTTTGTTTATATATTAATGATATCAATAATTTAAAATTCCATAATAATTCCAAGATATCACTCTATGCTGACGATACTGTCATTTTTAATAATTCTAATAATTTTTCTGAAGTTCAAGAAAATTTACAGAATGACTTTGATTTAATATGTAAGTGGTTTGATATAAATAAGATGTATATACACCCTCAGAAAACTATGGTGATGTCCTTTGGATCAAAAAGAAAGTTGGAGAACAATCGTCTCTCAATTAAATTAAATGGTAATAACTTACAGTGTGTCGAAACAATAAAATACCTAGGAGTTTTACTTGACTCTCAATTGACGTGGTCTGAACATATAAAATATATAAGTACTAAAATATCTCGTTCTATTGGATGTATTCGTTGTATTATAAAGCACCTAATACCCCATAAAACTCTTTTAAATCTCTATTTTGCATTAATTTTACCACACATCGACTATTGTTGTACTGCTTGGGGAAACTGCTCAAAGACAAATTTATCGAAGCTGCAAAGATTACAAAATAGATTTGCGAGATTGATTTTAAATAAAGATTACGACACACCACAATGTACACTTCTTACAACTTTAAATTGGCAATCGGTCGAACAAAGATTAAACTATCACTACTGCCTGTTAGTTTTTAAAATTATAAATGTCATAGCCCCAACCTATTTAAAATCACTTATCAATTATCGCACTTCCAACTACTGTACCCGCTATTCATTGAATTCTCTTCTTGACATCCCGTACCCCAAAACCGAATTCAAAAAAAGATCATTCTCGTCTAAAGCAAGCACCCTGTTTAACAAACTTCCTTTTTCAATTCAATCAACCAAATCAATTGAAACATTTAAGCGCGGATGCCGATTGGCCAAGCCTTTATTATAGTAGAATCTCCGTTCTTATTTCCCTTTACCGGTATAATTGTTATTTCTTATGTTATATATGTTTGTACTCTATATTACGTCAAACATATCAATGTTTAGTTTTTATGAATGTTATATTTTCATGTATTCCTTGCATGTTTGTATATCACATGTTTGTTATGTCGCCCTAGAGGGCGTACTTGGAAAGCAGTTTTTTTTACTGACTGTACCTACCCTCTATTTTAAATAAAACTTATAAATAAATAAATATAGCTATGGCATTTTTCTGATTCTCTGATTCCTTAAGCCAATATCAACAAGGTACAAGAGAATTATAGGGTCTGAATTTTTAATCAGAATATTCATCAGAGGCTGAATGACGAAGCTACATAAAAACAAAATAATTTATTTTAGGGCATTAGTGATTTCACCAGTAAATATGCAATTACTAGTTTCTGAATTAGCAAACTCAGTCCTTAAATAACTATGATAATGGGCCTGCTTGGTTTACTTAATGTCTCAGTGGCGTAGCCTGAATAATTAGCTTAGTCGGGGACAGGGTGGTGGGGCAAGACTTCCCGCAAGGAGGACAAATTACGATAGGATTATGTGTGTGTTATATTTTACTTCTTTTTTTCGTCACCACGGGAGCGGGGGATGTCTCTATATAATTATCAAAGATAAATGGTAACATTTACAAATATTCGGGGCCATGTCCCCCCGAGCTGAGCAGCTTTGCGAGCATGACCCCGTACGTACTGAGCTGAGCAGCTTTGTAACAGAGATCTTGATTGGTTGCCTTGAAAATCAATTTTCTAGCATACTGCGCATACATTTGCTAATAAACTTCCATACGTATGCTATCGCACTGTGCAAACGTTTGCTAAATAACAGGCGGCGATTGGTCAATTATTAGCATACGTTTGCTAAGGCAGATGTAGACTGAAGATTTCTGTCTCTTTCGTTCGTTAGCCTCTGATTTGGGTAGGGTCGGCTCCTCTCTTAAGAGACAGAACCCGACCATAGCGATTGCATTGCAAACTACCACCTCCGTCCGGGTGATAAACTGTTACCCTCAATGGATGACGTCATCTTCCTTCATGCGCAGTAACAGTTTAAAATACGGCTGCAAGAATTTCAACACGGAGCTCATTTTCTGCGATGAAAATCCGGAAAAAAGACCCTTAAACGCATCATACAGTCAATCTGGTAAGTGGAACCGATGTAGTTTAGCCTAGGCCTAATTAACAATAATAAATGCATCGGATATGCATCGGGTAAAATGTAGTATTTTGGGCATAAGTTTATCACCCGGACGGAGGTGGTAGTTTGCAATGCAATCGCTATGGTCGGGGGAACAACTTTAGAATACCCCACCATGCGGATTTAAGAGGTTTTTTTGTCCACCAACCCAACGCTTCAACCTGTCAAAGTACTAGGTGCCGAGATATAGTCTTGAATGGCAATCCAAAATCGTACCAACGTGCCAACGTGCGCGTGCCAACGTACGTGCCGACATAAGTTGAGAGACGGGACTTGAATTTAATTCTCCAACGTGCCAACGTGCCAACAATTACAAGCCAACATAAGTTGAGAGACGGGACTTGAATTTAAGTCGGCAACGCGCCATCGTGCCAACATAAGTTGAGAGACTTGAATTTAATTCTCCAACGTGCCAACGTGCCATCGAGCCAACATAAGTTGAGAGACTTGAATTTAATTCTCCAACGTGCCAACGGTCCAACGAGCCAACATAAGTTGAGAGACTTGAATTTAATTCTCCAACGTGCCAACGTTCCAACGAGCCAACATAAGTTGAGAGACTTGAATTTAATTCTCCAACGTGCCAACGAGCCAACATAAGTTGAGAGACTTGAATTTAATTCTCCAACGTGCCAACGTTCCAACGAGCCAATATAGTTGAGACATTTGAATTTAATTCTCCAACGTGCCAACGTATCAACGAACCAACATAAGTTGAGAGAGTTGATTTTAAATCGCCAACGTGCCAACGAGCCAACATAAGTTGAGAGACTTGAATTTAATTCTCCAACGTGCCAACGTTCCAACGAACCAACATAAGTTGAGAGACTTGATTTTAAATCGCCAACGTAAGTTTAGAGACTTGGATTTAAGTTGCCATCGTGTCAACGCGCCAACGTGCCAACGAGCCAACATTAGTTGAGACATTTGAATTTAAATCGCCAACGTGCCAAAGTGCCAACGAGCCAACATTAGTTGAGAGACTTGAATTTAAATCGCCAACGTGACAACGCGCCAACGTGCCAACGAGCCGACATAAGTTGAGAGACTTGAATTTAAATCGCCAACGTGCCAACGAGCCAACATTAGTTGAGAGACTTGAATTTAAATCGCCAACGTGCCAACGAGCCAACATAAGTTGAGAGACTTGAATTTAAATCGCCAACGTGCCAACGCGCCAACGTGCCAACGAGCCGACATAAGTTGAGAGACTTGAATTTAAATCGCCAACGTGCCAACGAGACATTAGTTGAGAGACTTGAATTTGAATCGCCAAAGTGCGGACGTGCCAACCTTTTTTTTTTTATTATTGAAGATAACACTATCTTTGTATAAGCTCTCTTATGTTACATTATCTATAGCAATTACACAAAAAAAGAATTACAATTGTAAGGTGCTATATACATGTATACTGAATATCTAAGTACACAATTTGCTTTAAATCCTTGATAATAAAAAGAACAGTTTATTTTCTGATTGTTATCAATTACTAATCCATTTTATTATTTTATGTTTGGAAATAATTATATAATCAGCTTTCACTATTTTTGAGCCATGAGGTATTGAAAAGTTAAGCACACTTCCTGGTATTTTCTCTCAATACACATCTCGCACCTCTTTTTGATATCAATATCAACTTAGAATGCTTTATCCATGTGTCCTTGTGCACTAGCAATATTATTGATCAATAACCTTTACTCCCTTATAATTATAAAGACCACGAAATAGAATTTTACCTAACGCTCTATACTGAATACTTCCGACATGCGCCGTTTTAAGATGAGCCACGCCAGGCTTATTACATACATTTATAGCATTTTTTGTCGGTTATACTTGACTTACTTCTCTTTATTATGTTATGTCCTTGTAATTTCCTCCGCAAAATGACAAACAATGTTACATTTGTTATTTAACTTTATGCCCCGTTTTAATTAGGTGATCTGTCATTGACAGATCACCTATTGATTTTGTCAGAATTTTCTTTCTTTATTAGGTGGTCTGTCAACGACAGATCACCTATTGATTTCGTCAGAATTTTCTTTCTTTATTAGGTGATCTGTCATTGACAGATCACCTATTGATTTTGTCAGAATTTTCTTTCTTTATTAGGTGGTCTGTCAACGACAGACTACCTATTGATTTCGTCAGAATTTTCTTTCTTTATTATTTCTTCCGTACACTTTTTTGTGTAAACGTTTACTCGAAATCGACATGGTCAATTTCGAATTTCTGTCAGTCATCAGGCCCTATAATATCAAGTTCAAGTAACCTTCTCAAGGTCATGGAGTCATCGTGACGTCATCCAGGCGCCATTTTGTGATATTTTCTGAAAATCACAAACGATCATAACTTCATAACAGAAAGTCATTTCTCATTCATATTTACCATGATCAAGGTCAATATCCGTCCGGTCAATTTCAGGTCAATAAACGCGCGCGCGTACGTCCGCGCGTCAGTGCGCGCGCAAATTTAAAAATGCTCAAAATCGTCTCAAATTCATTTTGCATACGTTTCAGGTCATTTTAAGCATTTCGCAAAAAAACGCGAAAACGCGAATTTTCGCGCGTTTTCGTTCGTGACGGCCGAACGAAAAATAATTCCTCCTAGTTTATTTTTGACATGATGTTCCTCATTTTTTCTGAACAATTTGATACCATGTTTATCCTTTTATGACCATTAATAACGGAATGAGCGTCCGTTCAAGAAACATGTCCGTGCGCGCGAGCTCTTGTAATACATAGCATATATGGGCAAAAACATGCCTATACAAAATCCATTATAGCTCTTTGGGATGCACGGGGACCTTCAATTTTTTTCATATTTGGATAGATCATGAGTCGGAGATATGATTTCTGGTCTCATTTGGCCATTATATATATCGTGACATCATCATAATGGCCTTGGAACTCAAAAAACGAATTTGCATATTATGACGTCAGCATATTTATGGAAAATTGATCGTATCTCTCTCAATATTGATCAATTTTCTTTTAAATTTCGATATGATGTAGTTAAGACAATTCTCTACAAGATTAGTGCACATCATTTTCATTTTGATGACGTTATCATGGTGAAAATTTCATTTGAAGATGACATGTCAGAATTTTCTTAATTTGCGTGTTATGTCTATGGACGGTGAATTTCGTTCACATCATGAATCTACATGACATTAATCTTTGAGCACTATCTAGCTTATTTGTGCTCTATTTTCTCCCAAATTTGGGTATGTTATAGCTGAGACTATGGGCTATAAAAACCGTGCTTTTGGTTTTTGATCAGATGTTGGGATCATGTCAAAACTTTCAATTGAAAGTTGAAATTGCGAATTCGGTAGAACTTTGCAGGAACCATGCATTAGGTGATACGTACGTATTATTAGGTGGTCTGTCAACGACAGACTACCTATTGATTTCGTCAGAATTTTCTTTCTTTATTATTTCTTCCGTACACTTTTTGTGTAAACGTTTACTCGAAATCGACATGGTCAATTTCCTTCGAATTTCTGTCAGTCATCAGGCCCTATAATATCAAGTTCAAGTAACCTTCTCAAGGTCATGGAGTCATCGTGACGTCATCCAGGCGCCATTTTGTGATATTTTCTGAAAATCACAAACGATCATAACTTCATAACAGAAAGTCATTTCTCATTCATATTTACCATGATCAAGGTCAATATCCGTCCGGTCAATTTCAGGTCAATAAACGCGCGCGCGTACGTCCGCGCGTCAGTGCGCGCGCAAATTTAAAATGCTCAAAATCGTCTCAAATTCATTTTGCATACGTTTCAGGTCATTTTAAGCATTTCGCAAAAAAACGCGAAAACGCGAATTTTCGCGCGTTTTCGTTCGTGACGGCCGAACGAAAAATAATTCCTCCTAGTTTATTTTTGACATGATGTTCCTCATTTTTTCTGAACAATTTGATACCATGTTTATCCTTTTATGACCATTAATAACGGAATGAGCGTCCGTTCAAGAAACATGTCCGTGCGCGCGAGCTCTTGTAATACATAGCATATATGGGCAAAAACATGCCTATACAAAATCCATTATAGCTCTTTGGGATGCACGGGGACCTTCAATTTTTTTCATATTTGGATAGATCATGAGTCGGAGATATGATTTCTGGTCTCATTTGGCCATTATATATATCGTGACATCATCATAATGGCCTTGGAACTCAAAAAACGAATTTGCATATTATGACGTCAGCATATTTATGGAAAATTGATCGTATCTCTCAATATTGATCAATTTTCTTTTAAATTTCGATATGATGTAGTTAAGACAATTCTCTACAAGATTAGTGCACATCATTTTTCATTTTGATGACGTTATCATGGTGAAAATTTCATTTGAAGATGACATGTCAGAATTTTCTTAATTTGCGTGTTATGTCTATGGACGGTGAATTTCGTTCACATCATGAATCTACATGACATTAATCTTTGAGCACTATCTAGCTTATTTGTGCTCTATTTTCTCCCAAATTTGGGTATGTTATAGCTGAGACTATGGGCTATAAAAACCGTGCTTTTGGTTTTTGATCAGATGTTGGGATCATGTCAAAACTTTCAATTGAAAGTTGAAATTGCGAATTCGGTAGAACTTTGCAGGAACCATGCATTAGGTGATACGTACGTATTATTAGGTGGTCTGTCAACGACAGACTACCTATTGATTTCGTCAGAATTTTCTTTCTTTATTAGGTGATCTGTCATTGACAGATCACCTATTGATTTCGTCAGAATTTTCTTTCTTTATTATTATTTATTATTTATTTATTTATTTATTTTTATTTCATCCGTACACTTTTTTGTGTAAACGTTTACTCGAAATCGACATGGTCAATTTCCTTCAATTTCTGTCAGTCATCAGGCCCTATAATATCAAGTTCTAGTAACTTTTCAAGGTCATGGGGTCATCGTGACGTCATCCAGGCGCCATTTTGTAAACATCAGGTCATTATCTTATCTCGATAACGAGTCATCAAAAATCAACCATATTTGGTATACATCAATTTTAGGTCAAAGGTCAACAAAAATGTCGACAAAATCCGCGTGCGCATCTCGACGCGCGCGTACGCGCGCATCAAAATTTCAAAATGCTCCAATTCGTCCCAAATTTTGTTTGCACACGTTTCAGGCCATTTTAAGCATTTTCAAAATTTGCGCGCGCACTTATACGCGCGCGTTTTCGCGCGTATTGGCATTTTGCAACATCAAATCACCAAATTTTTTCTGTCATCATATTTGGCACATTTTTCCAAGCATTTTGATACCTTGTTTAACTTTTTCTGACCAGTAATAACGCAATGAGCGTCCGTCAAAGTATAACAGCACCCGCGGACCGCGCTATCTCTATCCACAATACATAGGCAAAAACATGCCTATACAAAACTCATTGTAACTCTTCAGAATGGATGGATACCCCCAATTTTTTTCATATTTGGATAGATTATGAGTCGGAGATATGATTTCATGTCTCATTTGACCCTCAATCAACTCATGACGTCATCATATGGCCTCCGAACTCAAAATTTCAATTTGCATATTATGACGTCAGCATATTTTTGGAAAATTGATTGTATCTCTGTAAATATTGATCGATTTTCTTCCAAATTTTGATATGTTCTAGCTGAGACAATTCTCTACAAATGCAGTCACCACGATTTTTCATTTTGACAAAGGCATCATGGCGTATTTTTGCGATTAAAGGAGGCATGTCAATTTTTCACATTTTGCGTGTATTCTCTATGGGACATGACTTTTTCCTAAACTGGATTCTACATTCCCGTCTTTCGCGAGCAATATCTCCGTCGTTTTAGCTTTGTTTTCGCTGAGCTTCGAGTATGTTGTAGCTGAGACAATAAGCTATCACAAGTGTGCCCTTTATTTTTCGATCAGATGCCGGGATCATGCTCATATTTCACTTGCAAAGTGGGATTTGAGAATTCCATTTTCCGTTCACGTGTAATGTCTATGTGGATTATTTTGGTATAGTGGTCATAGCACTTGCCTCCCATTCCGGCGACCCAAGTTCGATTCCTGGTGGGTCATTTTTTTTTTTTTGCCGTCGTTTTAAATTTGATTTTATGATCTTCTTCGACTATTATAACATATTATCATATACAATCACAAACAATGTAATAAAATGCCTAATTTTGCGTGTTATATCTATGGGAGAAGAATGTCAATCGTTTGAGTACAACCCTATGGGAAATCTGATTCCTTGTCGTGTATTAAACCTATAGGGTTAATCTCCCAAGTCTGTTGGAATATATCAAATCATCCCATTTTCATGATGTTTAGTCTCCTTCCCAGACGTTTATACTTTCCAGTTATTCAGCCCAGGTATATGCAATCTTTACGTCTCTCCCGCGGACATAGAATTGTTTACATGTCTATAACTTCTTCTCTATAATATAGTAAATATTCAATTCTATTTATGCTGGAAATATTAAAAGCATCGTTCTCCATTGCATCTCTTCTCTTGCTCTCTCTTGCTCTGTTTCCTTCCCTCTCTTGATCTGCCCTCTATCCTTCTCTTGCTCTCTCATTGCATCTCTCTCTCTACTCTTTCACTCTCTCCCTATCTCTGTCTCCTCTCTTGCTCTGCCTAGCTCCCTCTGTCTCTGCCTCTCATTGTATACTCTCTCACCCTCTCCCTTTCCCGGCCTCTGGTTCTCGTTCTCCCTCCGATATCTATTGTAATTTTCTTTAATTTCCTCTAGCTCTTCATTTTGCCCTTTGTATTCTTATTTCACCCCTACCATGTCCTCTCTCCTTCAAAGTGTATGCATTCTGATTCCTCTTTCTTCCTCGGTCCAGCTCATGTATTTTTACATGTCAATAACTCGTCTCCCTCTCTCCTTCTCTATATCTATATTTTCATTAAATTTCATTATGATCATGATTTTGATCATAATCATTTCTCAATATTTTGTTCATCAGTTAAGTTATCACTTCAGTTCAGGTCACAGTTCAATCTATCAGTTCATTCATCAGTTCATCAGTTTAGCTCATCAATTCAGTTCATTTCACATCAGTTCAATCTATCAGTTCATCAGTACTTCATTCATCAGTTCATATCTTAATACATCATTTTACATTAACATCATTAAATTGGATCATTGAATTGAAGATTAGCATGATCATAAGAATTGAAGACAGATCACCTAATTCGTCCTGATGACGAATTACTTTTCTAGTTTATTATTTATTATTTATTTATTTATTTTTATTTCATCCGTACACTTTTTTGTGTAAACGTTTACTTGAAATCGACATGTTCAATTTCCTTCGAATTTCTGTCAGTCATCAGGCCCTATAATATCAAGTTCAAGTAACTTTTTCAAGGTCATGGGGTCATCGTGACGTCATCCAGGCGCCATTTTGTAAACATCAGGTCATTATCTTATCTCGATAACGAGTCATCAAAAATCAACCATATTTGGTATACATCAATTTTAGGTCAAAGGTCAACAAAAATGTCGACAAAATCCGCGCGCACCTCGACGCGCGCGTACGCGCGCATCAAAATTTCAAAATGCTCCAATTCGTCCCAAATTTTGTTTGCACACGTTTCAGGCCATTTTAAGCATTTTCAAAATTTGCGCGCGCGCACTTATGCGCGCGTTTTCGCGCGTATTGGCATTTTGCAACATCAAATCACCAAATTTTTTCTGTCATCATATTTGGCACATTTTTCCAAGCATTTTGATACCTTGTTTAACTTTTTCTGACCAGTAATAACGCAATGAGCGTCCGTCAAAGTATAACAGCACCCGCGGACCGCGCTATTCTATCCACAATACATAGGCAAAAACATGCCTATACAAAACTCATTGTAACTCTTCAGAATGGATGGATACCCCCAATTTTTTTCATATTTGGATAGATTATGAGTCGGAGATATGATTTCATGTCTCATTTGACCCTCAATCAACTCATGACGTCATCATATCGGCCTCCGAACTCAAAATTTCAATTTGCATATTATGACGTCAGCATATTTTTGGAAAATTGATTGTATCTCTGTAAATATTGATCGATTTTCTTCCAAATTTTGATATGTTCTAGCTGAGACAATTCTCTACAAATGCAGTCACCACGATTTTTCATTTTGACAAAGGCATCATGACGTATTTTTGGAATTAAAGGAGGCATGTCAATTTTTCACATTTTGCGTGTATTCTCTATGGGACATGACTTTTTCCTAAACTGGATTCTACATTCCCGTCTTTCGCGAGCAATATCTCCGTCGTTTTAGTTTTGTTTTGCTGAGCTTTGAGTATGTTGTAGCTGAGACAATAAGCTATCACAAGTGTGCCCTTTATTTTTCGATCAGATGCCGGGATCAAGCTCATATTTCACTTGCAAAGTGGGATTTGAGAATTCCATTTTCCGTTCACGTGTAATGTCTATGTGGATTATTTTGGTATAGTGGTCATAGCACTTGCCTCCCATTCCGGCGACCCAAGTTCGATTCCTGGTGGGTCATTTTTTTTTTTTTTTTTGCCGTCGTTTTAAATTTGATTTTATGATCTTCTTCGACTATTATAACATATTATCATATACAATCACAAACATTGTAATAAAATGCCTAATTTTGCGTGTTATATCTATGGGGAAGAATGTCAATCGTTTGAGTACAACCCTATGGGAAATCTGATTCCTTGTCGTGTATTAAACCTATAGGGTTAATCTCCCAAGTCTGTTGGAATATATCAAATCATCCCATTTTCATGATGTTTAGTCTCCTTCCCAGACGTTTATACTTTCCAGTAATTCAGCCTAGGTATATGCAATCTTTACGTCTCTCCCGCGGACATAGAATTGTTTACATGTCTATAACTTCTCTCTTTCTCTATAATATAGTAAATATTCAATTCTATTTATGCTGGAAATATTAAAAGCATCGTTCTCCATTGCATCTCTTTCTCTTGCTCTGTCTCTCTCTCTCTCTTGCTCTGTTTCCCTTCCTCTCTTGATCTGCCCTCTATCCTTCTCTTGCTCTCTCATTGCATCTCTCTCTACTCTTTCACTCTCTCCCTATCTCAGTCTCCCTCTCTTGCTCTGCCTAGCTCCCTCTGTCTCTGCCTCTCATTGTATACTCTCTCACCCTCTCCCTTTCCCGGCCTCTGGTTCTCGTTCTCCTCCGATATCTATTGTAATTTTCTTTAATTTCCACTAGCTCTTCATTTTGCCCTTTGTATTCTTATTTCACCCCTACCATGTTTCCTTATACTATCCTCTCTACTTCAAAGTGTATGCATTCTGATTCCTTTTTCTTTCCTCGGTCCAGCTCATGTATTTTTACATGTCAATAACTCGTCTCCCTCTCTCCTTCTCTATATCTATATTTTCATTAAATTTCATTATGATCATGATTTTGATCATAATCATTTCTCAATATTTTGTTCATCAGTTAAGTTATCACTTCAGTTCAGGTCACAGTTCAATCTATCAGTTCATTCATCAGTTCATCAGTTTAGCTCATCAATTCAGTTCATTTCACATCAGTTCAATATATCAGTTCATCAGTACTTCATTCATCAGTTCATATCTTAATACATCATTTTACATTAACATCATTAAATTGGATCATTGAATTGAAGATTAGCATGATCATAAGAATTGAAGACAGATCACCTAATTCGTCCTGATGACGAATTACTTTTCTTATTTTTATTTATTTATTTGATCTGTCAACGACAGATCACCTATTGATTTCGTCAGAATTTTCTTTCTTTATTATTTATTTATTATTTATTTATTTTTATTTCATCCGTACACTTTTTGTGTAAACGTTACTCGAAATCGACATGGTCAATTTCCTTCAATTTCTGTCAGTCATCAGGCCCTATAATATCAAGTTCTAGTAACTTTTCAAGGTCATGGGGTCATCGTGACGTCATCCAGGCGCCATTTTGTAAACATCAGGTCATTATCTTATCTCGATAACGAGTCATCAAAAATCAACCATATTTGGTATACATCAATTTTAGGTCAAAGGTCAACAAAAATGTCGACAAAATCCGCGTGCGCACCTCGACGCGCGTACGCGCGCATCAAAATTTCAAAATGCTCCAATTCGTCCCAAATTTTGTTTGCACACGTTTCAGGCCATTTTAAGCATTTTCAAAATTTGCGCGCGCACTTATGCGCGCGTTTTTGCGCGTTTTGGCATTTTGCAACATCAAATCACCAAATTTTTCTGCATCATATTTGGCACATTTTTCCAAGCATTTTGATACCTTGTTCACTTTTTCTGACCAGTAATAACGCAATGAGCGTCCGTCAAAGTATAACAGCACCCGCGGACCGCGCTATCTCTATCCACAATACATAGGCAAAAACATGCCTATACAAAACTCATTGTAACTCTTCAGAATGGATGGATACCCCAATTTTTTTCATATTTGGATAGATTATGAGTCGGAGATATGATTTCATGTCTCATTTGACCCTCAATCAACTCATGACGTCATCATATCGGCCTCCGAACTCAAAATTTCAATTTGCATATTATGACGTCAGCATATTTTTGGAAAATTGATTGTATCTCTGTAAATATTGATCGATTTTCTTCCAAATTTTGATATGTTCTAGCTGAGACAATTCTCTACAAATGCAGTCACCACGATTTTTCATTTTGACAAAGGCATCATGACGTATTTTTGGGATTAAAGGAGGCATGTCAATTTTTCACATTTTGCGTGTATTCTCTATGGGACATGACTTTTTCCTAAACTGGATTCTACATTCCCGTCTTTCGCGAGCAATATCTCCGTCGTTTTAGCTTTGTTTTCGCTGAGCTTCGAGTATGTTGTAGCTGAGACAATAAGCTATCACAAGTGTGCCCTTTATTTTTCGATCAGATGCCGGGATCAAGCTCATATTTCACTTGCAAAGTGGGATTTGAGAATTCCATTTTCCGTTCACGTGTAATGTCTATGTGGATTATTTTGGTATAGTGGTCATAGCACTTGCCTCCCATTCCGGCGACCCAAGTTCGATTCCTGGTGGGTCATTTTTTTTTTTTTTTGCCGTCGTTTTAAATTTGATTTTATGATCTTCTTCGACTATTATAACATATTATCATATACAATCACAAACATTGTAATAAAATGCCTAATTTTGCGTGTTATATCTATGGGGAAGAATGTCAATCGTTTGAGTACAACCCTATGGGAAATCTGATTCCTTGTCGTGTATTAAACCTATAGGGTTAATCTCCCAAGTCTGTTGGAATATATCAAATCATCCCATTTTCATGATGTTTAGTCTCCTTCCCAGACGTTTATACTTTCCAGTAATTCAGCCTAGGTATATGCAATCTTTACGTCTCTCCGCGGACATAGAATTGTTTACATGTCTATAACTTCTTCTCTATAATATAGTAAATATTCAATTCTATTTATGCTGGAAATATTAAAAGCATCGTTCTCCATTGCATCTCTTCTCTTGCTCTCTCTTGCTCTGTTTCCTTCCCTCTCTTGATCTGCCCTCTATCCTCTCTCTTGCTCTCTCATTGCATCTCTCTTTACTCTTTCACTCTCTCCCTATCTCTGTCTCCTCTCTTGCTCTGCCTAGCTCCCTCTGTCTCTGCCTCTCATTGTATACTCTCTCACCCTCTCCTTTCCCGGCCTCTGGTTCTCGTTCTCCTCCGATATCTATTGTAATTTTCTTTAATTTCCTCTAGCTCTTCATTTTGCCCTTTGTATTCTTATTTCACCCCTACCATGTCCTCTCTCTTCAAAGTGTATGCATTCTGATTCCTCTTTCTTCCTCGGTCCAGCTCATGTATTTTTACATGTCAATAACTCGTCTCCCTCTCTCCTTCTCTATATCTATATTTTCATTAAATTTCATTATGATCATGATTTTGATCATAATCATTTCTCAATATTTTGTTCATCAGTTAAGTTATCACTTCAGTTCAGGTCACAGTTCAATCTATCAGTTCATTCATCAGTTCATCAGTTTAGCTCATCAATTCAGTTCATTTCACATCAGTTCAATCTATCAGTTCATCAGTACTTCATTCATCAGTTCATATCTTAATACATCATTTTACATTAACATCATTAAATTGGATCATTGAATTGAAGATTAGCATGATCATAAGAATTGAAGACAGATCACCTAATTCGTCCTGATGACGAATTACTTTTCTAGTATATTTTTATTTCATCCGTACACTTTTTTGTGTAAACGTTTACTCGAAATCGACATGGTCAATTTCCTTCAAATTTCTGTCAGTCATCAGGCCCTATAATATCAAGTTCTAGTAACCTTCTCAAGGTCATGGGTCATCGTGACGTCATCCAGGCGCCATTTTGTAAACATCAGGTCATTATCTTATCTCGATAACGAGTCATCAAAAATCAACCATATTTGGTATACATCAATTTCATCAAAGGTCAACTAAAAATGTCGACAAAATCCGAGCGCGCATCTCAACGCGCCGTACGCGCGCATCAAAATTTTAAAATGCCTCAATTCGTCCCAAATTTGTTTGCACACGTTTCAGGCCATTTAAGCATTTCAAAATTTGTGCGTTTTCGCGCGTTTGGCATTTTGCAACATCGAATCACCAAATTTTCTGTCATCATATTTGGCACATTTTTCCAAGCATTTTGATACCTTGTTCAACTTTTTCTGACCAGTAATAACGCAATGAGCGTCCGTCAAAGTATAACAGCACCCGCGGACCGCGCCATCTCTATCCACAATACATAGGCAAAAACATGCCTATACAAAACTCATTGTAACTCTTCAGAATGGATGGATACCCCAATTTTTTTCATATTTGATAGATTATGAGTCGGAGATATGATTTCGCGTCTCATTTGACCCTCAATCAACTCATGACGTCATCATATGGCCTCCGAACTCAAAATTTCAATTTGTATACATGACGTCAGCATATGTTTGGAAAATTGATGTAGACTGTAAATATTGATCGATTTTCTTCCAAATTTTGATATGTTCTAGCTGAGACACTTCTCTACAAATGAGTCACACGATTTTCATTTTGACAAAGGCATCATGACGTATTTTGGGATTAAAGGAGGCATGTCAATTTTTCACATTTTGCGTGTATTCTCTATGGGATGACTTTTTTCAAACTGATTCTACATTCCCGTCTTTCGCGAGCAATATCTCCGTCGTTTTAGCTTCGTTTTC
>CP137676.1:30732752-30791991 GCA_037976565.1 Mesocentrotus franciscanus | reverse complement strand
AAGATGATGCAGAGAATTGTTGAATTCAGTTAAAGATGCATTATCCAATGGAATCCCGAGTACAACAGTGTAAACCATCTCTTTGAAGAGCTTGACATTACACAAAATCAATTTGAGAATGCACATAATGAATTAGCATCACAACAAAGTATAATCATCAAAGAAATACAAGATGTATGGGTAAATCAGTTTAATCCAAGTCTACTAAGAAGCTGGAATGCCAACATGGATTTGCAGTTCGTAACAAATGTATTTGCATGCGTGGCTTATATTGTATCCTACATGTCAAAAGCTGAACGAGAAATCGGAATGCTATTGAGTCATACACTATCAGAAATGAAAGAAAATGATAACGCAAAGGAAAGCATGAAAAAACTTGGCCAGGTGTACATGCAAAATCGTGAAGTGTCTGCTCAAGAAAGCGTCTATCGTGTTTGCAGTCTCAGATTGAAAGAATGTTCTAGGAAAGTGGAATTCATTCCTGTTGGACCCAACCCTGTCAGAATGAGTTTACCATTAAGCGTTATAAAAAGCAGACCAGATAACGATAATGATGATGATGAGAATGTTTGGATGCCTAGCAAGCTCGACAGATACAAAGCTCGACCTAGAAACACAGAATTCAGTGATATGTGTCTTGCAACGTTTTGTTCTCAGTACAGAATCTTAACTGCATCCCAAACGCCAAGTACAAGAAGTAAAAATGTCTTTAAATTAGATAACGATCTGGGGTATATTCAGAAACGTTCTCGTGGGAGATGCAGTTGTAAGATATCCCGATTCTCACCCATCATCTCACCCGAAAAATATTATTTGAGCATTTTGCAACTCTTTCTGCCATATTTTGAAGATGACAATTAAAGCCCCAACATTTGAAACACATGAAGAGTTCTACGAGACAGGTTCTGTGAAAATATGTGGACGTGAATTGGAGAAAGTCTGGTCAATTGTCTGTACTAACCGAAAGAAGTTTGAAATGAATGCCGATGCAATTGATCATGCACAGGAGCATCTTGACAAATTTGGTCCACACGAAGATGCATGGGGTCTTTTATGTCCGGAAAAGGAAGTAGAGCGACTTGAACATCCCAAAGAAAATGTAGATGTCGAAGATTGTGATGGAGATCTTGATATCCCTGATTTAAAAAATGAACAGAAAAAAGATGACTATAGCATCGAACTACGTTCTGTAAAAATTTCCAAACAAGATGGACATTCTTTGATGAGGTCTTTGAATGAGAAGCAACAGAGTGTTTTTACAAAATACGACAGTGGTGTTTAGATAGAGTAAATGGAAAATCGGTCGAACCGTTTCATATTTTTCTAACTGGAGGTGCTGGCACTGGAAAGAGTCATTTGATCAAATGTCTTTACTATGAAGCAACACGTATACTAGCCCGAATGTTGCCACATCCTGATGATGTCTCAGTACTGAAAATGGCTCCAACCGGGTAGCTGCATACAATATCAATGGCCATACTATACATAGTATTCTTTCTATTCCAATCAAAGCACAAATACTGTATCAACCGCTGAGTGATGAGAAAATAAGTGTCCTTCGAAATAAGCTGGCTGAATTGCAAATTTTAATCATAGATGAAGTATCAATGGTAGATCAAAAGTTGATGTCTTACATTCACGCCGCCGACAAATTAAACAATCACGCGATCAAACTGCTTTTGCTGGTGTTTCAGTTATTGCTGTGGGAGACATGTATCAGTTACCTCCAGTCTTTGGAATTCCTTTATATAAAGACACACTCAATGGTGCATTGTGGAATGCTAATTTCAAGAAAGTAGAACTTGAAGACATTATGAGACAAAAGATGATACCCAATTCGCTTTTCTCTTAAATAGATTACGTGTAAAACAAGGGGATGAGATTCTCTGTGATGAAGACCTAGCAATGCTCAAGTCCTGTGAGACTGGTGAAGAATGTGAAAATGCTCTGCATATCTATGCATGTAACAATGAAGTAGATGCTTGGAACAAGAAATTATTGCATACAAAATGTGGAGATGTGATATGCGTAAAAGCACAAGACATGGACAAAGATGTTAAAAGGAAATCAAATACTGAAAAACCTTATACAAAGATGAAAACCCAGTTGCCTCCTTATCTGTGGATTGCAGTTAATGCTAGAGTGATGTTGCTCAAGAACATTGATGTTAGTAAAGGCCTGACAAATGGATGTTTCAAATGTAACAGAAATAATAACGGATCATACAAATTTGAATCCAGTTTGCATCAAAGTTAATTTTGAGAAGGCCGATGTTGGTATTCATTCAATCGAAATGTCTCAAGAATCCATTGGTAAGAAATATGTGAGAAAACAATTTCCACTTAAGCTTGCTTATGCTTGCACAATTCATAAAGTACAAGGTTCGACATTAGACAAAGCTGTTGTATCATTAAAAATGTATTTCAATCTGGACAGGCATATGTTGGGCTTAGTCGCGTACTTCGTTATCTGGACTTGTGATAGAACATTTCGATCCTAAACGTATATATTGTAATCCAGAAATTAAAGAACGCATTGAGATTATGAAGCCGTTTATCGAGAATGAAACTTCTGAAGATATTCACGATTATAACTTTTCTTTGGTAATGCAAAATGTACAAGGATTAAAACAGCATTTTATCGATTTCAAATCCCAGTGCCAATTTGTGAATGTAGATTTTATTTGCTTGACCGAAACATGGATTAATGATGATGATCTCTGTGACGTTGTTTTAGATAACTTTCGATTTTATCATCAGCCACGACATCTTTCATACTGTAATTCTGGAGTTGGAAATGTACTCAAAGAACAATCGCACGGAGGTGTTGCAATGTATATCAAGAATACATATTCAAGTAGATTAGACATATCTGTCGACAACTTAGAGTTTATCGCAATTCTTGTCACCAAACCAGTTTCTGTTGTAATTTCAGTCGTTTATCGACCTCCATCATATAGTATCAAATCATTCTGTGAATCATTAGACAATTTGCTAGATGCATTACACAAAAGAAGCATTAGGTGTATTGTGATGGGAGATTTTAATGAGGATTTGTTTAAAGGTTCTTCACAGGTAAACAAGCTAATGTGTAATAAAGGTTACAAACAGCATGTTGTTAATGCTACTACTGAGAGGGAACAATGATAGATCATGTGTACAGCAAAGGACTAGATTTATTGGAAACAGAGGTCATCCCTACATATTATAGTTACCACGAAGCTGTTAAGATTGCATTTTGATATTTATTGTAAAACGAGTGATAAGAGTAAATTTCATAATTTCTTGCGAAATAACATTTTTATTTATCATGTTTTTATTCTTACAAAAATGAATATGAGTAAATTACATGGAATCTTTAAAAGGCATAATGGTTGTGTATACTTTTGGATTGCCTTACACTTATCAATGACACCATCTGCGATTGACATCACATTGAAAGCATGATGTAAACTTGGTAAAACAATTTTCAGACTTGGTTTTCAAAAATTTGCTTAAATATGACATTACTATTTTCATCAAACTGGTAACTCCCATAAAAGGATGTCTAACAAGGCTAGGGTAAACTTTAGAGAAATTAATCCGTACTAAGTTATCAAATAGGTGCAACATGCTCACAATTCTGTATCAAATTTTTGGAGTAATGCAGTGTACATCTCATTCTCCTTTAAGGTGATGTGTGTGATTTATGTGTTGTCAATCCTTGCCTTTACCAGTAACTTTAAATTTACTGGCATCATGACATATACATGTATTTTCGACTTTTGAAAGCAATAAAAAACAGTGGTACACATTAATATATTGGATTCATAAACGAATAAAAGATGATAAATTCATGTTTTTTTCCCAGGATAAAGATTGTAAACCTGATCAAATTTCAAAGTTGGAACATTCTACATGTATGGATTTGCAAAACTCCTTCCCGACTGGGTTGGAGTAGGAGACCATTCAACTCTGAGGAAGACATTCAACTCAGAGTTCAAGCTTGACATGACAAGGAGACATGCAAAGGTAAGTAATATGTAGGATGTTTGTTATGAAGTAATTCACTATGATCTAATAATGTTGTACAGTCACAAATATATCATATATATATATATATATATATTAAAGTATTGAATTCATAAATAAATAACAAGATGATAAATTCATGGTTTTTCTTTCCAGGATAAGATTGTAAACCTGATCAAATTTCAAAGTTGGAACATTCTACATGTATGAATTTGCAAGTGCTCCTTCCCGACTGGGTTGGAGTGGGAGATAGAGGTGAAACCATGATATCATCCTGTCTTTTACATAAGATGACTGCTCTACCATTACTCTGAGGAAGACATTCAACTCAGAGTTCAAGCTTGAACATGACAAGGAAACATGCAAAGGTAAGTAAAGAAGAATATATTATTATGGTTATGGAATATCAAAATGGGAAGATTTATGATAATGAATAAATATCATCATTGGGATGCAATGTTGAATATTCTGTGAAAGATGAATTGTTTGCTAGTGATATGTAGGATGTTGATATAACAGTAGTATCTATGACCTCAATTATGTTGTACAGTCAACCTTGCCTTAGTCAAATCAATTAGAACCACACAAATGGCTTCGACTTAGAAGATTTGACTTATATGATGTGTAAATCAATAAAATCAAATCACAGTGGACTTCAAATAGGCAGTTGACTCGGACGATTGGTTGAGTTAAACGAAGTTGACTGTATTTTCATGAAACAATGATGTTCATATGACATTTTTAATGATGTTAGTCATAATGTTTTATTTTTTTTTAATACTGCATACATAAATGTTTTAGTGAATGGAAAGATATGGATAGTTATATGATGGTGAGTTGAATATCATAACTCTATCTTTAACCCAGTGATCAGTAATAACACTAATCAAAGAGATAAACAAGGCCAGTGTTTCTCCCTTAGTACAGGTAACATGATGAGTATAGCAGTAGTCAACATAAATGGGGATACTGATTAATTCATGTTTGGCAGTAAAGGAGAAATTAGAAATGTATGAAATTCATGGAAGTATTAAATATGTTGAATATTCCTACCATTTCAGAAAACCTGGTTCAGCGAAGACTGTAGGCCTTGGGGAGTGTTTATGGCTCTGTCATCATAACAGCATTGTGGCAGAAGTATGGAACACCAGCATATACATGTAATGTATCGGGACCTTCACAGGGTAAGGAAAGATTGCCAAACTAGAATGTTTGAAAAAGCCTAACCCTACTGTACTGAGTTATTTCAAGCTCCTCGAGAATGATGGCTGACCTCGGCCACTACACTGTCGATTCCCACAAAATTGGCACACCTAGAGTAAATTAGCAATTCTATGACACATCTTTTTGCTTTGAAAATGTTACATTGGGGTTGCATAGACAGAACACTTTTTATGTCAAATGCGTTCATTAATAAGGTTAACACTTTTAGGAAAGAAAAATTCAGTACTGTTCATATTCCTAATCTTCAAATGATTTTTTATTTCACTTCAGATAACTTCTTCAGATGACTGCAAAGCGCAATGTTGCAAAGCTCATTTCTACAATCCTAGTCACCAATGACAGTGCACCACCATATCCCTTTGTTTACCAGTTCAAACAAACTACCGCCCTCGAGTCAGAAGGCTGTCCTCATCGTCGAACACACAGCGGTAACATCACCCCAGGACTTCAGCCCTCTGGTGATATCATCCTGTCTTTTACATAAGGGCCGACTGCTCTACCATTACTCTGAGGAAGACATTCAACTCAGAGTTCAAGCTTGAACATGACAAGGTAACATGCAAAGGTAAGTAAAGAAGAATATATTATTATGGTTATGGAATATCAAAATGGAAAGGTTTATGATAATGAATAAATATCATCATTGGGATGCAATGTTGAATATTCTGTGAAAGATGAATTGTTTGGTAGTGATATGTAGGATGTTGATTTAAAAGTAGTACCGGTATCTATGACCTCAATTATGTTGTACAGTCAACCTTGCCTTAGTCAAATCAATTAGAACCACACAAATGGCTTTGACTTAGAAGAAATTAGACTCATATGATGTGTAAATCAATAAAATAAAATCACAGTGGACTTCAAATAGGCAGTTGACTCGGACGATTGGTTGAGTTAAACGAAGTTGACTGTATTTTCATGAAACAATGATGTTCATATGACATTTTTAATGATGTTAGTCATAATGTTTTTGTTTTTTTAATACTGCATACATAAATGTTTTAGTGAATGGAAAGATATGGATAGTTATATGATGGTGAGTTGAATATCATAACTCTATCTTTAACCCAGTGATCAGTAATAACACTAATCAAAGAGATAAACAAGGCCAGTGTTTCTCCCTTAGTACAGGTAACATGATGAGTATAGCAGTAGTCAACATAAATGGGGATACTGATTAATTCATGTTTGGCAGTAAAGGAGAAATTAGAAATGTATGAAATTCATGGAAGTATTAAATATGTTGAATATTCCTACCATTTCAGAAAACCTGGTTCAGCGAAGACTGTAGGCCTGGGGAGTGTTTATGGCTCTGTCATCATAACAGCATTGTGGCAGAAGTATGGAACACCAGCATATACATGTAATGTATCGGAACCTTCACAGGGTAAGGAAAGATTGCCAAACTAGAATGTTTGAAAAAGCCTAACCCTACTGTACTGAGTTATTTCAAGCTCCTCCAGATAGATGGCTGACCTCGGCCACTACACTGTCGATTCCCACAAAATTGGCACACCTAGAGTAAATTAGCAATTCTATGACACATCTTTTTGCTTTGAAAATGTTACATTGGGGTTGCATAGACAGAACACTTTTTATGTCAAATGCTTTCATTAATAAGGTTAACACTTTTAGGAAAGAAAAATTCAGTACTGTTCATATTCCTAATCTTCAAATGATTTTTTTATTTCACTTCAGATAACTTCTTCAGATGACTGCAAGCAAGCGCAACGTTGCAAAGCTCATTTCTACAACCCTAGTCACCAATGACAGTGCACCACCATATCCCTTTGTTTACCAGTTCAAACAAACTACCGCCCTCGAGTCAGAAGGCTGTCCTCATCGTCGAACACACAGCGGTAACATCACCCCAGGACTTCAGCCCTCTGGTGATATCATCCTGTCTTTACATAAGGGCCGACTGCTCTACCCTCCTTACTTGTACAGCAGTTCGGCATTTCTTGTCTACTGGATCAGACACCCCATCTGCAGTCCCACTGCAATCGTTTCAGTCAGGACTGACACTGACGCAGTCAGCTTCTTCAAACGTGATGGCCGTCCCAGACCCTGCCATTCCTACGTCGCAAAGATTTGGCGTCATCCTGGTCACCCACCAGATACACTCAGCAATCCTGCCTTTGTCAACAATCGTGATGATAACTATGCCTAGCCTCTCGACCAAGACATTTTGAATGCCACTCTGTATGGCTCAGCATACTTTTTAATTTTTATTCATACTAACATGTGTTCATGTCCATTTTCCACCTCTGATTCTTACATTTATTTTCTGATACCATGTTTCTGTGTGATTTTAGTCTTATTTTTACTGGTATGACAATGTAAACATATACCTTTGTTCCACACAAGATATTTTAGGATTTTTTGTGCACTTCCATGACCATGTAACTACATGTATTTTTATACGATATTTTTTGTTTCTGATTGTTCAATTCCTTTTACGCTCTCATCCCTTTATAGTTGTATCTTATTTGAGACAGAGGAAGGGAGAGGGTGAAGAGTAGAGAGAGAGAGAGGGGATGGATGCAGAAACAAAGCGCCATTCATGATGTATTTTATTATATTTGTGTATTTGACTTTGCACATACATTGCATACATTGCACGGGGACTTTACACGTTTATTTTTCTGTAAGTTTGTAAATCCTTGTATTCACACAGTGTTTTGAGTTATATATTGTAAAGATAGATCTTATGCATGCTCCTTGAGAAAAGAAGTTATATGTACATGCATGTCACTCTTCTTATCTTGGCATTACCGTAGTTCTTATATTGGTTGATGTTGCTGATATATGAAACAGATAGGCTGAATCTTATGGATATCATTGATAACAGTTACTGTTTGTCTTCTTGTTAACATCAGGATAACAGATCTTAGTAGTACAGCGAAAGACAATTCACTGTAATTTGTTATATTGTCATATATTACACGCTTATGATTTTCAATGGCACATGTTTGTACACAACAATTTTATGTCATTAGAGGTCACATATCCAGTTTGTTTCGTGAATAGACAATATTGGATTATGATTATATTGTCAGTTTATTTGCAACATTTACCCCATATATAGTGGTACCTTACAATCAACTGTCAATATCTACTGCATTCACTATACAAAGCACTGTGTTGCTTGTTGTAACAAAGAGGTATATAGGGCTGTTAGGGATTATCCATAATGTACATTGTTTTTAGTTTTATTCTTATTGTGTTTCTCTGAGCTTATATCTCACTTGCTATGTAGGGAGCCTTTCATATAGTCAGTAGGTATCTTGTTTATGTACCTGTTTTATATGTATTCCATTTCTGTTAAATATATATACATGTTAGAATGCCCTTTTCAGAGATTTGTACAAGGCTGTTCTTTTTAGTATGTACTTTTATTTTAGTATATCAATTTTTATTGGATATGCTGTTTTTTTTAAATTTATTTCTTTTAAAATGTGTTTGAAGATGATAGGTGATTACCATTTGTAATATTGCATTGCTGTTCTTTTTTAGATAGCCAAGGAAATGGCGTGATGTTAAGTTTGGTGCAGAATGTCATTTACATGCATGTAGATAGGTCTATGCAATTTAGCTTTGACTTTGGTTTGATAAGCTTTGTTTAGTGCTTTGAACTTGATTTTAACAATGAATAGACCTGTTTACTAATGTACTTCATTTCATGTTTCTATAGTACATGGTAGGGTGAAACAAGAATACAAAGGTTAGAAGGAAAAGTTAAAGAAGATTGGGGAACACTGGAAGACATAATAGAGGGAGAACAAGAGTCAGTGGCGGGAAAGGGAGAGGGTGAGAGAGTATAAAAAAAGAGAAGGGCAGAGATAGATCGAGACATCGCAAGAGAGAAAGGGAGGCAAGGAAGGAGTGAGACAAAGGAAGGGAGAGGGTGGAGAGTAGAGAGAGAGGGGGTAGGGGATGCAGAAACAAAGCAAGAGAGAGGGGCAGAACAAGAGAGGAGAAGGGGAACATAGCAAGAGAGAGGAGAAAGAGAAAGAGATGCAATTGATAACGAGGCACTCTACTAGCATAAATAGATTTGAATATTTACTATAAAGAGAAAGGGAGAAGTTATATAGACATGTAAACAATGATGATGATGATGAACATGATGGTGATCAGACCATCATGATGATCATGAGCGTGATCCTGACATCTGATTGAAATGAGGAACATTTAGATAGCATATAGTCTCAGCTACAACATACTTAAAAATCAACAAAAACCAAGCAGAAATAACGGCGATATTGCTCGCAAAAGACAGGAATGTAGAATCCAGATTTGAGAAAAAGTCATCTCCCATAGGGATTACACGCAAAAAGTAATGAGAGCAAGAGAAGGATAGGGGGCAGAACAAAAGAGGAAAGGGAAACAGAGCAAAAGAGAGAGAGAGAGAGCAAGAGAAAGAGATGCAATGGAGAACGATGCTTTTAATATTTCAAGCATAAATAGAATTGAATATTTTCTATATTATAGAGAAAAGAGAAGTTATAGACATGTAAACAATTCTATGTCCGCGGGAGAGACGTAAAGATTGCATATACCTGGGCTGAATAACTGGAAAAAAAACGTCTGGGAAGGAGACTAAACATCATAAAAATGGGATGATTTGATATATTCCAACAGACTTGGGAGATTAACCCTATAGGTTTAATACACGACAAGGAATCAGATTTCCCATAGGGTTGTACTCAAACGATTGACATTCTTCTCCCATAGATATAACACGCAAAATTAGGCATTTTATTACATTGTTTGTGATTGTATATGATAATATGTTATAATAGTCGAAGAAGATCATAAAATCAAATTTAAAACGACGGCAAAAAAAAAAAAAAAAAAAATGACCCACCAGGAATCGAACTTGGGTCGCCGGAATGGGAGGCAAGTGCTATGACCACTATACCAAAATAATCCACATAGACATTACACGTGAACGGAAAATGGAATTCTCAAATCCCACTTTGCAAGTGAAATATGAGCATGATCCCGGCATCTGATCGAAAAATAAAGGGCACACTTGTGATAGCTTATTGTCTCAGCTACAACATACTCGAAGCTCAGCGAAAACAAAGCTAAAACGACGGAGATATTGCTCGCGAAAGACGGAATGTAGAATCCAGTTTTGAAAAAAGTCATGTCCCATAGAGAATACACGCAAAATGTGAAAAATTGACATGCCTCCTTTAATCGCAAAAATACGCCATGATGCCTTTGTCAAAATGAAAAATCGTGATGACTGCATTTGTAGAAAATTGTCTCAGCTAGAACATATCAAAATTTGGAAGAAAATCGATCAATATTTACAGAGATACAATCAATTTTCCAAAAATATGCTGACGTCATAATATGCAAATTGAAATTTTGAGTTCGGAGGCCGATATGATGACGTCATGAGTTGATTGAGGGTCAAATGAGACATGAAATCATATCTCCGACTCATAATCTATCCAAATATGAAAAAAATTGGGGTATCCATCCATTCTGAAGAGTTACAATGAGTTTTGTATAGGCATGTTTTTGCCTATGTATTGTGGATAGAGATAGCGCGGTCCGCGGGTGCTGTTATACTTTGACGGACGCTCATTGCGTTATTACTGGTCAGAAAAAGTTAAACAAGGTATCAAAATGCTTGGAAAAATGTGCCAAATATGATGACAGAAAAAATTTGGTGATTCGATGTTGCAAAATGCCAATACGCGCGAAAACGCGCGCGCATAAGTGCGCGCGCAAATTTTGAAAATGCTTAAAATGGCCTGAAACGTGTGCAAACAAAATTTGGGACGAATTGGAGCATTTTGAAATTTTGATGCGCGCGTACGCGCGCGTCAAGGTGCGCGCGGATTTTGTCGACATTTTTTGTTGAACTTTGACCTAAAATTGATGTATACCAAATATGGTTGATTTTTGATGACTCGTTATCGAGATAAGATAATGACCTGATGTTTACAAAATGGCGCCTGGATGACGTCACGATGACCCCATGACCTTGAGAAAGTTACTAGAACTTGATATTATAGGGCCTGATGACTGACAGAAATTGAAGGAAATTGAACATGTCGATTTCGAGTAAATGTTTACACAAAAAAGTGTACGGATGAAATAAAAATAAATAAATAATAAATAAATAATAAAGAAAGAAAATTCTGACGAAATCAATAGGTGATCTGTCGTTGACAGACCACCTAATAAATAAATAAATAAATAAATAAATAAATAATAATAAAGAAAGAAAATTCTGACAAAATCAATAGGTGATCTGTCAATGACAGATCACCTAATAAATAAATAAATAAATAAACTAGAAAAGTAATTCGTCATCAGGACGAATTAGGTGATCTGTCTTCAATTCTTATGATCATGCTAATCTTCAATTCAATGATCCAATTTAATGATGTTAATGTAAAATGATGTATTAAGATATGAACTGATGAATGAAGTACTGATGAACTGATATATTGAACTGATGTGAAATGAACTGAATTGATGAGCTAAACTGATGAACTGATGAATGAACTGATAGATTGAACTGTGACCTGAACTGAAGTGATAACTTAACTGATGAACAAAATATTGAGAAATGATTATGATCAAAATCATGATCATAATGAAATTTAATGAAAATATAGATATAGAGAAGGAGAGAGGGAGACGAGTTATTGACATGTAAAAATACATGAGCTGGACCGAGGGAAGAAAGAGGAATCAGAATGCATACACTTTGAAGGAGAGAGGACATGGTAGGGGTGAAATAAGAATACAAAGGGCAAAATGAAGAGCTAGAGGAAATTAAAGAAAATTACAATAGATATCGGAGGAGAACGAGAACCAGAGGCCGGGAAAGGGAGAGGGTGAGAGAGTATACAATGAGAGGCAGAGACAGAGGGAGCTAGGCAGAGCAAGAGAGGGAGACAGAGATAGGGAGAGAGTGAAAGAGTAGAGAGAGAGATGCAATGAGAGAGCAAGAGAAGGATAGAGGGCAGATCAAGAGAGGGAAGGGAAACAGAGCAAGAGAGAGCAAGAGAAAGAGATGCAATGGAGAACGATGCTTTTAATATTTCCAGCATAAATAGAATTGAATATTTACTATATTATAGAGAAAGAGAGAAGTTATAGACATGTAAACAATTCTATGTCCGCGGGAGAGACGTAAAGATTGCATATACCTAGGCTGAATTACTGGAAAGTATAAACGTCTGGGAAGGAGACTAAACATCATGAAAATGGGATGATTTGATATATTCCAACAGACTTGGGAGATTAACCCTATAGGTTTAATACACGACAAGGAATCAGATTTCCCATAGGGTTGTACTCAAACGATTGACATTCTTCTCCCATAGATATAACACGCAAAATTAGGCATTTTATTACAATGTTTGTGATTGTATATGATAATATGTTATAATAGTCGAAGAAGATCATAAAATCAAATTTAAAACGACGGCAAAAAAAAAAAAAAAATGACCCACCAGGAATCGAACTTGGGTCGCCGGAATGGGAGGCAAGTGCTATGACCACTATACCAAAATAATCCACATAGACATTACACGTGAACGGAAAATGGAATTCTCAAATCCCACTTTGCAAGTGAAATATGAGCTTGATCCCGGCATCTGATCGAAAAATAAAGGGCACACTTACGATAGCTTATTGTCTCAGCTACAACATACTCGAAGCTCAGCGAAAACAAAGCTAAAACGACGGAGATATTGCTCGCGAAAGACGGGAATGTAGAATCCAGTTTAGGAAAAAGTCATGTCCCATAGAGAATACACGCAAAATGTGAAAAATTGACATGCCTCCTTTAATCCCAAAAATACGTCATGATGCCTTTGTCAAAATGAAAAATCGTGGTGACTGCATTTGTAGAGAATTGTCTCAGCTAGAACATATCAAAATTTGGAAGAAAATCGATCAATATTTACAGAGATACAATCAATTTTCCAAAAATATGCTGACGTCATAATATGCAAATTGAAATTTTGAGTTCGGAGGCCGATATGATGACGTCATGAGTTGATTGAGGGTCAAATGAGACATGAAATCATATCTCCGACTCATAATCTATCCAAATATGAAAAAAATTGGGGGTATCCATCCATTCTGAAGAGTTACAATGAGTTTTGTATAGGCATGTTTTTGCCTATGTATTGTGGATAGAGATAGCGCGGTCCGCGGGTGCTGTTATACTTTGACGGACGCTCATTGCGTTATTACTGGTCAGAAAAAGTGAACAAGGTATCAAAATGCTTGGAAAAATGTGCCAAATATGATGCAGAAAAATTGGTGATTTGATGTTGCAAAATGCCAATACGCGCGAAAACGCGCGTATAAGTGCGCGCGCGCAAATTTTGAAAATGCTTAAAATGGCCTGAAACGTGTGCAAACAAAATTTGGGACGAATTGGAGCATTTTGAAATTTTGATCGCGCGTACGCGCGTCGAGGTGCGCACGCGGATTTTGTCGACATTTTTGTTGACCTTTGACCTAAAATTGATGTATACCAAATATGGTTGATTTTTGATGACTCGTTATCGAGATAAGATAATGACCTGATGTTTACAAAATGGCGCCTGGATGACGTCACGATGACCCCATGACCTTGAAAGTTACTAGAACTTGATATTATAGGGCCTGATGACTGACAGAAATTCGAAGGAAATTGACCATGTCGATTTCGAGTAAACGTTTACACAAAAAAGTGTACGGATGAAATAAAAATAAATAAAGAACTAGAAAAGTAATTCGTCATCAGGACGAATTAGGTGATCTGTCTTCAATTCTTATGATCATGCTAATCTTCAATTCAATGATCCAATTTAATGATGTTAATGTAAAATGATGTATTAAGATATGAACTGATGAATGAAGTACTGATGAACTGATAGATTGAACTGATGTGAAATGAACTGAATTGATGAGCTAAACTGATGAACTGATGAATGAACTGATAGATTGAACTGTGACCTGAACTGAAGTGATAACTTAACTGATGAACAAAATATTGAGAAAGATTATGATCAAAATCATGATCATAATGAAATTTAATGAAAATATAGATATAGAGAAGGAGAGAGGAGACGAGTTATTGACATGTAAAAATACATGAGCTGGACCGAGGAAGAAAGAATCAGAATGCATACACTTTGAAGGAGAGAGGACATGGTAGGGGTGAAATAAGAATACAAAGGGCAAAATGAAGAGCTAGAGGAAATTAAAGAAAATTACAATAGATATCGGAGGGAGAACGAGAACCAGAGGCCGGGAAAGGGAGAGGGTGAGAGAGTATACAATGAGAGGCAGAGACAGAGGAGCTAGGCAGAGCAAGAGAGGAGACAGAGATAGGGAGAGAGTGAAAGAGTAGAGAGAGAGATGCAATGAGAGAGCAAGAGAAGGATAGAGGGCAGATCAAGAGAGGAAGAAACAGAGCAACAGAGAGCAAGAGAAAGAGATGCAATGGAGAACGATGCTTTTAATATTTCCAGCATAAATAGAATTGAATATTTACTATATTATAGAGAAGAGAGAAGTTATAGACATGTAAACAATTCTATGTCCGCGGGAGAGACGTAAAGATTGCATATACCTGGGCTGAATTACTGGAAAGTATAAACGTCTGGGAAGGAGACTAAACATCATGAAAATGGGATGATTTGATATATTCCAACAGACTTGGGAGATTAACCCTATAGGTTTAATACACGACAAGGAATCAGATTTCCCATAGGGTTGTACTCAAACGATTGACATTCTTCTCCCATAGATATAACACGCAAAATTAGGCATTTTATTACATTGTTTGTGATTGTATATGATAATATGTTATAATAGTCGAAGAAGATCATAAAATCAAATTTAAAACGACGGCAAAAAAAAAAAAATGACCCACCAGGAATCGAACTTGGGTCGCCGGAATGGGAGGCAAGTGCTATGACCACTATACCAAAATAATCCACATAGACATTACACGTGAACGGAAAATGGAATTCTCAAATCCCACTTTGCAAGTGAAATATGAGCTTGATCCCGGCATCTGATCGAAAAATAAAGGGCACACTAACGATAGCTTATTGTCTCAGCTACAACATACTCGAAGCTCAGCGAAAACAAAGCTAAAACGACGGAGATATTGCTCGCGAAAGACGGGAATGTAGAATCCAGTTTAGGAAAAAGTCATGTCCCATAGAGAATACACGCAAAATGTGAAAAATTGACATGCCTCCTTTAATCCAAAATACGTCATGATGCCTTTGTCAAAATGAAAATCGTGGTGACTGCATTTGTAGAGAATTGTCTCAGCTAGAACATATCAAAATTTGGAAGAAAATCGATCAATATTTACAGAGATACAATCAATTTTCCAAAAATATGCTGACGTCATAATATGCAAATTGAAATTTTGAGTTCGGAGGCCGATATGATGACGTCATGAGTTGATTGAGGGTCAAATGAGACATGAAATCATATCTCCGACTCATAATCTATCCAAATATGAAAAAAATTGGGGTATCCATCCATTCTGAAGAGTTACAATGAGTTTTGTATAGGCATGTTTTTGCCTATGTATTGTGGATAGAGATAGCGCGGTCCGCGGGTGCTGTTATACTTTGACGGACGCTCATTGCGTTATTACTGGTCAGAAAAAGTTAAACAAGGTATCAAAATGCTTGGAAAAATGTGCCAAATATGATGACAGAAAAAATTTGGTGATTTGATGTTGCAAAATGCCAATACGCGAAAACGCGCGCGTAATGCGCGCGCAAATTTTGAAAATGCTTAAAATGGCCTGAAACGTGTGCAAACAAAATTTGGGACGAATGGAGCATTTTGAAATTTTGATGCGCGCGTACGCGCGCGTCGAGTGCGCACGCGGATTTTGTCGACATTTTTGTTGACCTTTGACCTAAAATTGATGTATACCAAATATGGTTGATTTTGATGACTCGTTATCGAGATAAGATAATGACCTGATGTTTACAAAATGGCGCCTGGATGACGTCACGATGACCCATGACCTTGAGAAAGTTACTAGAACTTGATATTATAGGGCCTGATGACTGACAGAAATTCGAAGGAAATTGACCATGTCGATTTCAGTAAACGTTTACACAAAAAAAGTGTACGGATGAAATAAAAATAAACTAGAAAAAGTAATTCGTCATCAGGACGAATTAGGTGATCTGTCTTCAATTCTTATGATCATGCTAATCTTCAATTCAATGATCCAATTTAATGATGTTAATGTAAAATGATGTATTAAGATATGAACTGATGAATGAAGTACTGATGAACTGATATATTGAACTGATGTGAAATGAACTGAATTGATGAGCTAAACTGATGAACTGATGAATGAACTGATAGATTGAACTGTGACCTGAACTGGTGATAACTTAACTGATGAACAAAATATTGAGAAATGATTATGATCAAAATCATGATCATAATGAATTTAATGAAAATAGATATAGAAGGAGAGAGGAGACGAGTTATTGACATGTAAAAATACATGAGCTGGACCGAGGAAAGGATCAGAATGCATACACTTTGAAGTAGAGAGGATAGTATAAGGAAACATGGTAGGGGTGAAATAAGAATACAAGGGCAAAATGAAGAGCTAGTGGAAATTAAAGAAAATTACAATAGATATCGGAGGGAGAACGAGAACCAGAGGCAGGGAAAGGAGAGAGGTGAGAGAGTATACAATGAGGCAGAGACAGAGGGAGCTAGGCAGAGCAAGAGAGGGAGACAGAGATAGGGAGAAGTGAAAGAGTAGAGAGAGAGATGCAATGAGAGAGCAAGAGAAGGATAGAGGGCAGATCAAGAGAGGGAAGGAAACAGAGAGAGAGAAGAGAGAGAGCAAGAGAAAGAGATGCAATGGAGAACGATGCTTTTAATATTTCCAGCATAAATAGAATTGAATATTTACTATATTATAGAGAAAGAGAGAAGTTATAGACATGTAAACAATTCTATGTCCGCGGGAGAGACGTAAAGATTGCATATACCTAGGCTGAATACTGGAAAGTATAAACGTCTGGGAAGGAGACTAAACATCATGAAAATGGGATGATTTGATATATTCCAACAGACTTGGGAGATTAACCCTATAGGTTTAATACACGACAAGGAATCAGATTTCCCATAGGGTTGTACTCAAACGATTGACATTCTTCTCCCATAGATATAACACGCAAAATTAGGCATTTTATTACATTGTTTGTGATTGTATATGATAATATGTTATAATAGTCGAAGAAGATCATAAAATCAAATTTAAAACGACGGCAAAAAAAAAAAAAAAATGACCCACCAGGAATCGAACTTGGGTCGCCGGAATGGGAGGCAAGTGCTATGACCACTATACCAAAATAATCCACATAGACATTACACGTGAACGGAAAATGGAATTCTCAAATCCCACTTTGCAAGTGAAATATGAGCATGATCCCGGCATCTGATCGAAAAATAAAGGGCACACTTGTGATAGCTTATTGTCTCAGCTACAACATACTCAAAGCTCAGCAAAAACAAAACTAAAACGACGGAGATATTGCTCGCGAAAGACGGGAATGTAGAATCCAGTTTAGGAAAAAGTCATGTCCCATAGAGAATACACGCAAAATGTGAAAAATTGACATGCCTCCTTTAATCGCAAAAATACGCCATGATGCCTTTGTCAAAATGAAAAATCGTGGTGACTGCATTTGTAGAAATTGTCTCAGCTAGAACATATCAAAATTTGGAAGAAAATCGATCAATATTTACAGAGATACAATCAATTTTCCAAAAATATGCTGACGTCATAATATGCAAATTGAAATTTTGAGTTCGGAGGCCATTATGATGACGTCATGAGTTGATTGAGGGTCAAATGAGACATGAAATCATATCTCCGACTCATAATCTATCCAAATATGAAAAAAATTGGGGTATCCATCCATTCTGAAGAGTTACAATGAGTTTTGTATAGGCATGTTTTTGCCTATGTATTGTGGATAGAGATAGCGCGGTCCGCAGGTGCTGTTATACTTTGACGGACGCTCATTGCGTTATTACTGGTCAGAAAAAGAGAACAAGGTATCAAAATGCTTGGAAAAATGTGCCAAATATGATGCTAGAAAAAATTCGGTGATTTGATGTTGCAAAATGCCAAAACGCGCAAAAACGCGCGCGCATAAGTGCGCGCGCGCAAATTTTGAAAATGCTTAAAATGGCCTGAAACGTGTGCAAACAAAATTTGGGACGAATTGGAGCATTTTGAAATTTTGATGCGCGTACGCGCGCGTCGAGATGCGCGTGGATTTTGTCGACTTTTTTGTTGACCTTTGACCTAAAATTGATGTATACCAAATATGGTTGATTTTGATGACTCGTTATCGAAATAAGATAATGACCTGATGTTTACAAAATGGCGCCTGGATGACGTCATGATGACTCCATGACCTTGAAAAAGTTACTTGAACTTGATATTATAGGGCCTGATGACTGACAGAAATTGAAGGAAATTGAACATGTCGATTTCGAGAAACGTTTACACAAAAAAGTGTACGGATGAAATAAAAATAAATAAATAATAAATAAATAATAAAGAAAGAAAATTCTGACAAAATCAATAGGTGATCTGTCAATGACAGATCACCTAATAAATAAATAAATAAATAAATAAATAATAATAAAGAAAGAAAATTCTGACGAAATCAATAGGTGATCTGTCAATGACAGATCACCTAATAAAGAATAAAGAATAAAGAATAAAGAAAGAAAATTCTGACGAAATCAATAGGTGATCTGTCAATGACAGATCACCTAATAAATAATAATAAAGAAAGAAAATTCTGACGAAATCAATAGGTGATCTGTCAATGACAGATCACCTAATAAATAAAGAAAGAAAAATCCTGACAAAAACAATAGGTGATCTGTCGATACCGACAGACCACCTAATAAAGAAATAATAAGAAAGAAAATTCTGACGAAATCAATAGGTGATCTGTCGATACCGACAGACCACCTAATAACTCCAAGGTGGCTGCCATGCTAATTATAGCTGGCCAAGCCTATTTATTCACAGATATTGTGCTACATGTATGTGAGTATACCGATGCAATGTATGACAAAACAAATGATTTGTATCACTTTAGAAGCTATTTAAACAAAATGTATATCACAGGCCTTTTTTCTGGGGGCTTTTTTGGCTTTTTTTCTTTTGAATAGTAAATAGTATTAAAAAAAAAGGAGACAGCAATCAAAAAGGAGGTGGGCGGGGACGAGAAACACTTCATTTTTGTTATTTGGCTTAACGAAGGAGCCAAACTTCACCTAAAAGGAGTATTACCTATTTCATGAGTAATAAATGAATTAATTTCAATTTTCATTCATTCCTTTCTCTGAATATAGAATTTGGCTCAGATTATTTTTCCTGTGACTTGGGCTATAAATTTGTCCCCTAAATCTACACTACCTTGCAATTGTATTATTTTATATAAAGGGGTTTTGTCTTTCTGGGGTGAACTCCCACAACCAATTTCGTTGATTATTATCCCCTCGCCAACGAAGTCAGAGGGGATAATAACAATAATACAAAATAATAATAATAATGTATTTCCGAATTCTACGCAATCGTACATTTTCAATTGTTGTAAATCCATTTATTTTCTTATATTATTCCACGATGTAATACGATATATATCCGTGTTTCCATCTGACTACGCCATTGTAAATTTGCTACTGTGTATTATTCATTTGTGTATTATATTTTCTATTGTATATTGTTCATGTGCTCTATGTAATGCCGACAAACAGAATTTCCAAATGGACCAATAGAATTAATCTGAATCTGAATTTAACGCTGCCGTCCGTCCTTCCGTACCTCCGTTCGTAACGAATCTGGTTTCCGATCGATAACTTTAGTAATGTTTGATGGATTTTAATCAAATTTGGTATGGGGTACATGGTATCAAAACACAGCCTAAGTTCGAGTTCGGAGTATGTAGGTCAAAGGTCATAGCTCATTAAATATGTGAAAATACCTAATTAATTTTGCGACAATGTGGTTAACTTCCTTGCCTAGTAATATAATAGTAGTCTAATGGAGGTAACTTGTTCTGATGTATATAGGCCATTTGTACCCTGCGATGGGATGCTACGCTTTGCGTTGACTTGTTATTATGGCCACGAAGATGGTAATGGTAATGGTAATGGTTTTATTGAAAATTCATTTGCAGCCAGATGGCTGAATTGCAGAATTTTGTACATTGCGTAAAAACATAATCAATATAAAAAAACATAAATAAACTACAGTAAAATTATTCAGCAAATTGTATTAAGAGATATCACACAGTGATTGAATGTTCTAAATAAATAAGTGTACACCTATATACAAATTAATAAAATTCGCTAAACAGGTAACAATTGCTTAAATCTATTGCACAATCATATATGACATATATGATGAAAAGATCGTTCAAAATAAGAGAGAAAAGAGAACAAAAGGGCTGGAGGGAAATATAGAAGAGGGGTAGGGATCGAGGGAAATAGTACAGATATCACAGGAGATCCAGGAAAAATATGAGAGAGAGAGAGAAAGATGGAGAGAAAGGGATAAAGGGAGAGATAAAAGATAATGCTGAGGATGAGAGTGTATAGCAAACGTATCGAAAATAAGGTAAAAAGTACAATTCTGACAGAGAGAATACTGGTTGTAGATCCATAAATTACAAGTACATTTTACATTTTCATTGGTGAGTTATGGATAACATATTTGTAAATTGATAGGTAGGCATGCAATAAAATGAAAGACATGAAATATGGTATTTTTGACTTGCCACATTTGGCTTGCCATATTCCACTTCCAGTCATTCAAAAAGTCATGCATATCTTTACGAACATGCATCTTTATGAAACACTAGGCCAGGCCATCACCAGCCATCACCAGTCGACTCATTGTCACACGTATATGCGCTGTATGTAACAATTTAAAATCTACATAACAATAGAATATATTAACGAACCAGACAGAACAGGTTGGGACATGTCCGCAAAGCCAGACAGCGGCCAGACCACGCAAGGGAAATTAACTCTCCCTAACGGTACTATGAAATTGTTGCTTATTTCAGTTATCGGTGAAAACGTTACGAGAAGAAATCCCATAGACCAGTACAGACATTTTCTCTAGCGGAACCATACTTTTATACATGCTGAAGGTATTGCTAATTGTATTATTCTCAATTTGAAGAGTGTACATTTGCTCAACAGTGCAAGTACCGATATCCGTTGCCATCTTTCAGGAACTATTTTGAGTTTTTATATTAATTTCGAGATTTCAAACAACTTTTTTTTAAAAATCCCAAGCTTTACAACAATTTACAGGCAGAACGAATGACACATGGAGTTTTTTAAGACCGAAGCGTGCAAAACCCTAAAAGTTTTTAAATTTCAATGGATATAAATTACAGTGATGTCATGACTAGTCTTAGTAACAAGCGCTTGCAATTAAAAAAATATTGATTAAACATTCGCATCACGTTTTGGTAGACGTGATCATGCATTCGTGTTTTACTGGTGTGGAAAACAACGAATGGTAGGCCCTACACTTCGTAAATTAGAGTCACCTATTTTACGAAACAGCGCAAAACGTGAACGTGACACGTGATACGTGACTATTCGTTGCAAGCCACTATCAAGGTTGTACAACCGTCATGGTAACAAAAAGTTGTATACTATTTCACTTAAAATAAAATAATTCTACAGCTCCTCTACATGATACATCATCACAATGGGGATAAGTTTACATGTTATACAAATGTATACAAAGTGCATGATCACTACTGTGAATTCAGCAAGTGAATTATTAAAGTAGGGAACTGGACTGTTACAAAATCGTTTGGTTTTACATTTTAACTGTTCTCTAGTATTTGATTTGCGTAGGTTTCTTATGTTCTTACAAGGAGGTATGAGGTAAGATACCTTCTCGTTTGAAATCAGTTTCTCAGCAAAATTCAAACACAGTTCCTTCCTTCTGTCAGCCAAAGAGGATAGATTCAGGGCTGTCTCATATGACTGGTAATTAGGTCCCAAGATTATTTTCAGAGTTCTTTTCTACACCCTCTCTAGACGATCTACTTGTTGTTTAGTTAGGCCTCCGTTCCACACCGGTGAGGCATACTTTACGAGGGGTCTGAGGAAACTGGTGTACACTGTAGATGGTGCAGAGATCTTCGGTTGGCAGTCCGTGACCTTTCAGGATCCTGATAAGATGTATCCTTCCATTGGCATGTTTTATCATGAAATCAATGTACATCATGTACCACACTTTCCCTAACCTGCATTGTTCCAGCGTACTGATAAAACTTGTATTTACTCAACCATGGACAAATCTTTAAAAATTTAGGTAGATTTTATTTTTACATTTTTCTAATTTCTTTCTATTTTATATCATGACATTACAGGTATCCCCAAGACCAGTCTTCACTTTAGGGGAAAGTGCATGTGTATGGGGATTCAACTCTTCGTGGCCTTCAAGACAATTTGGAACTGCATAGTGAAGTTTTTTGTTCCTGGCTGTACCATGCACTCAGTCCTTGAGATCATATATAAGAGGGAATATTTGTAACTACTGAAGATATTGAAATTGTGTTAATCCATGTTGGAACCAATTATTTGTCCTTGAGTGTCTGGGATTTGGATAGCAGTGCCTACACAGATTTATACTTTACAGTTAGGGAGAAGTACATGTATCCCATTTCAAAGATCACTTTTAGTGCTATTTTACCTCGCCTGGATTGTCAGCTTTTGTACAAAGCCAGTGTTATCTATAATCTTAAGCTTCATTCTCGAACTGTGTTTTGTTGATCTGGCTTCAAGCTATTGTACATACAGTGACCTGTTTTTGATGGTGACCCTGGTACTTCTTTGGTCCCATCTCACGTTTATCCCAATGTGGTTTCTTCTGATAAGATTGTCCAGTTGCGGATTTCTTTCCTTGTGTAGATTTCCTACAACACTGCTGCCAGTGGTTTAGACCTCCACACCCACGGCATGTGTTGCCATACACTGGTCATTTCTTACTTGGGTGAGTCCTACCACAGTTCTGGCATTTACTCTGCAACTTGTTTTTCGGTATAAGTCTTCCTTCGGACTGCATCCACATTCATCTTGTGGTTACTGACAGCCTTCATCATGTTCATGTGGCTTTCTGTTGCTTCATGTGTCCTGGCAACGTCAAGTGCTGCATTCAACTTGAGCTTCTCATCTTTGCCCAGGAGTCTTTCTTGTACTTTCATGTACTTCGTACCAATGATGAGTTGCTCGATGAGGTGTTCATCCATTTCAGTGGCTGAAAACTTGCATTTCTTTGCTTGAAGTTTACACCTGGTTACGAAGTCATCAATTGTTTCATGTTGGTCTTGCCTGAAATTCTGAAGGTTAAACCGACTTATGCGAAAATTTGATTTTGGCTCGAAGTGCTTCTCGAAAGCGTCCATCACAGTATCAGGCTTGTTTCTATAATCGTCGTTAAGTTCCCAAGAGTTGTAGATTCTTATCCCTTCCAGACCTAACCATAGTAGGAGGTATGTCACCTTCTCAGGACCAGACTTCTTGGCTAATGGGCCCTTTAAAATCAACTCGCAATATTGACGAAAATTTAGAAATATGGTAGGTGGATCATCAGATCTCCAGTCCATACAAGGAGGATTAACTCCTGTCATTTCACCCATGTTGGTGAATTTTTTGTGTCAACCTGTTTGAATGTGTGTTTATCTATTGTGTAGATGGTGCAAATATGTACACTAGATCAAATCTATAGATTCTAACAGTTATAGATCCTAGTTACACAAAGGAGTAAGGTTTGGCACAAACAACCTTAATCTGTATACAAAAAGGAGTAAGGAATTTTATCCTGTATACAACTAGATGGAACTTCGACTGCGTGCAGTCGAAAATGATGCCTCCGCCATAGAGCGATTTTACAAACCAAAACAGAAGCAATTTTTGATATTTAAGTTTGATAGTAATCCATTGACGGGTTCTCAGAATATCGTGATTACAAGCTATTTTTCATAATTGGCTGTGCAAAATAAATTCCTGTCCTGAGTTTGATAGTAATCCATCTGTTGGTTCTAATTATAATGCGTTCACAAGCTATTTATATGCATACTGTACATAATGAGTCTCATGACTCTAAAATCTAATCAGTTCATTGGCTCTGCAAGATACATAAACATGTCTTGAGTTTGATGGTAATCTGTCTATCGGTTCTCAAGATAATGTGATCACAAGCTATTTTCTAATACAAAATAAGCCCCACGACTTTTGACCTTTGACCTCATGAACCCAAAATCTAATCAATTCATTAGCTCTGCAAGATACATACATGACCTAAGTTTGGCGGTAATCCATCAATCGGTTCTTGAGATAACGCGATCACGAGAACGGGACGTACAGACGCACGGACGGACGGACGGAAAACCAGAAAACATAATGCCTTCGGCTACTTTGTAGCGGAGGCATAAAAAGGAGTAAGGAAGCACCTTAATTATCCTGTATTTAAGACTACACAGAGGAGTAAGGATTAACCACCTTATCCTGTTCAGGTTACACCAAGGAGTAAGGAATTGCCTTATCCTAATCGATCAATCTCACAAAGGCTGTGCATTTTCATTAAAAAATGTCATGAGATTCGTTTTATCATGCAGACATAGGCCTGTTTCATCATCATTCACAATAAATATTATAAAATTCAACAATAATATCAACATGCTTCTGTTATCGTTTCTCGATTCCAATTCTACGAGTCTGAATTTTTCTTATTCAGCTGCGACTGAATTCGTTATCAAACTTTAATTATTCAAAGTTCAGTTTTATGTTCATATCTTGACCTGATATTAACTGCTTATCGCCGAGCGTGGAAACAAAATTGAACAATGAGTCACTTGCTGTCTTGAAAAAGACATGCTTATTTCACATTGATCATTGCTCTGTGTGAAACGTTACCTTCTGGAAAGCTTCTTCCTCGATAAGTTCATTGATTTCATCACCAGTCTATCTGCAAGAATCCAGGTGGACGTGGAACAATGGGCAGAGATAATGCATACATGAAATTGAATACATGGGACTTAAGTATATTAAGGAACAAGGAATGACGATTAAATACCGGGTATTGCACTTGTGTAAATAATTACAAATATTGAGAAGTAATCGTATTCATACTAATTTAAGGGGAATCTACCCTAATTGTAAGGATTAGAGGACGTTTTAAGGGGAAAATGTAAGATGACATCATTTTGTACTGACAAAGGGTCCGAGCGTTTGAACGCTGTGTGCAACTTCCCCTCCAAAAGTAAAATAGACATCAGTATGTTTATAGCTGGCTGCTGACCCATCTCAAAGTCATCAAGTTACTATTTTATTATATTTTTAAAGCTTAAAGGTACTATGTCCCATTTGCAGGCCAAAAAAATGAAAAGGTTAAATTCCAACGGCATTTGAAAGACAATAATAATTTAGAACTTCCCTTAAAAAAGGGGGGCTTGAAAATGTAGCCAGTAGCCAGTAAGTAATAGTCTGCTTTTTCAGACCATTGTACCGAATGGTCGTACGTTTTATGCTGCGCAAAGATTCAATCAGTTTAATTTTGGCCATTACAAGAAGTGGGTTATTGATGTAGACAAATGCTCATGTACCCTTTCCAGCTCATTTTATGTATGTTATTACCAAAGTTGAAAAAAAAACAGTCAGTCACTCAATAGTGTCTGACAGTGAAGTCTAGCAAGTAAACGGGTTTCCTTGCATAACTTGATTATTAGGACACTGCTAACGTTTAAAGTTCACAGATAGGACATACATGACATATTCATAATTCCTGCATAGTTCTACAGAATTTGATGTTGGCTGCAAAAGGGACATAGTATCTTTAAAGGTAATGCAAAGTTTTGGGAAATTTTGATATTGGATGGATAATAATTCTTTAAATTTTTGATATATTTGGATGCCCCTGTGGATGTATTATAAGCACTAAAAAATTTAGTGCTTTTTTTTAAATTTATTTATTATTTCTGCTTTCGAGCAAATTGAATAATCAAAATTTACCGGTGCTCCCGGTAAATTTCAAATATTTCAAATAGCGCCTACCGGTATAAGGCCATTCCATGGTCGCTGCGACCATGAAAATCTCATAATATGCAGTTCTGATATATAATTTCCAAATGGGAATAGCAAATCTGTTGATTGTAGTCAAGAAACATTGTTTTAAAGCTAAACTACATGTAATATCAGTCTTGAGAGGGCGCTATACCACATAAAGAGTTTATTATTTACAATTTCATCACTTTAGACTTGATTTCAACCGCGACAACGATCATTGAATATTGTAAAATCGCATATGCTTCCAATATGTTCATTTGAACCAAATTCATGCTGACCCCATACCAAAACTTTGTAATACCTTTAATCAATTTCCTTTCATAACTTGCAGCTACTTTTGAGGCCTTCGGAAAATATTGAGAAATTTAAGACGAAAACCAAAAATTCTGAAAGATAAGTCATCGTTCTAACTACTGAATTCATTGTTTGTTTTCTCTGTTTTGAAAATATAAAGATATTTCTGTGATTTTAACTTTCAACTCTTCAAAACAAAAACAATCATTTGAAAATCTTATTTTATAACGGAGCTACAAGCATTTCAAAATGAGTCTTCTTCCGTGACTTCTGAGGTCAAATCGAGTTTACGCTCGCAAGGACTCTGATAAACTAGACGTGTTTTTTCGGGCTTGCCGACTGACTGATACCAGTAGTCATGTGGATAATTTATAAAACTTCTAGAGACTGCAAACTTTTGTAAAGGAGGAAAAGTTTAATCAGCTCCAAATGGTAATGTACTAGTCATTTCAGTTAATCAATTACAATTTGAAGCCAATGTGGCCTTTACTTTGACTAGAATGCCTCAATGAATTGAAATTTTGTTAGTAATAGTGCGGTATGGTATGTAATCCCTTAGGATTTTTTTGCCAAAATTGAATTTTTTGTTGTTTTGGCTTCAAAAGGGTCCCAATTGGCCAAAAATGATGGATTTCGAATTTTCAGACCCCTCCTTCACTTCCGGGGTCCATTTGAGCATAAAATGGCTTATATAAAGCGCAATAGGGAAATTTGGTGTTTTCCACCCTAATTCATATATTTTTTCGCCAATTACACTATAATACAAGTTGTTTGAGGTATATAAGGATTAATTTTCAATGATATTGCGTCATAAAACGTGAAAAAATGGGGAAAATATTACATAAAAATTGTGCCCTTCTTCTTTCTTTTGGGCTAGAATTTTGAAATAATAAGTGGAAATGGCATTATTGTGTGTGGAATAATTGCGAAACATATCACCTGTCATTAACAATGTTATTTTTAGTCTGTTAATATAAAAATCAACCCTATTTTAGTATCAAATGAATAACTTACTTAAAGACCTTGACCGGAGCGTACACAACCATACATCCACAGACGGCTAATGAAACACAAAATACAAATACAAGAAAGAAAAAATTAAATACCCTTTCATTACTGAGAAAAATGAAAATTACAGTACAACTGCCGCCCCCTCCCAAATTCGCCTCGGTCAAGAGCCCCCGCGCCGCACGGACTTGGGTGACGTCATTCCGTGTAGACTCGAATTGTTTGCTATAATTCTTCGCCGCGCGATGTTCGAGATCGATTGATTTTGCGTACCGTGAATCCTTTCTGCTTTTTATCGATTGAAGTTTGAGAAGTTTTGAGAAGTCTTTCTAAAGAGAATGGCTACCCCAGTCGTCAGGGCAGATGCACAAGATGATTTAGTTATGGAATTTGAGTGTGAGGAGGATGGCAGTTGCGGGAAAGCGGTGAAAATGACAGTGTCAGTGGTAGTAGTGACAGTCCGGACAGTGGCAGCAGCAGTGATACCGACAGCGATGCAAGTGATGCAGACGCCGGAGAACACGGGCGTATCGTCGAGTGGGAGTATGAGCCATTACCTCGTGGTGAACCTGGGCAAAATGTTGGCGATGCTGGAAGGGCCAACAACGCAAATCGGCTTCATGAAAATGTCGAGGATTGGTAATTAAGACTTATAAGCTTATTGAATTTGTTGTGCATTCTAAATATTTATTCCCCCAAAAATTGAAATCAAATACCGTAGATCTCTAGACTCGGTCATAAATGGCATGTCTAATTCTAAAGTTAACTTGTTAGAATGATTCTCTAGATCTATGTCTGCGCACCTAAAATTCGACCTCGATTTCATTACACAGTAAGATATTATTTTAGAATCATCATTGTTATTCCGTTCTTCATATTCTAATGATTACTGAAACAAAAAAACTCGACAAATTATTCACAAGAACAATTTTTTTAACGAATTTCAGACGGGCTCGTCATTTTGTGTAGCAAAACTGAAAAGTGCCCATGTCTGCGCACTCACTATTTTGCACGCAATTCAATCAAGCACAGTGAAGTTTCATACCAGGGACAACCCCCTGTTCAGACTTTTCTTTTTTGACAATGATTGAAATTTTCAGGGTGGCAAATGAAACTTGCTAAAACTCATTTTTAATCTTCCCAATTATTTTCACAAATTTTGGTATCTAAATGAATTGTTGAGGTTAAGATTGAAAATTGGTGTCAGTTTGATGTTTTGTTCTATAAATATCGCGCATTTACGTGGGTGCGCAGACATAGGCACTGCCTTGGGCACTCTTACCATACTACGACTACGAGAACGATGTCATTTTTATATTTATCAGGAAGCTGTAATAAAATATTTATAACATTATAGTAGGTGTATTGATTTTTGTTTGAATCTTTCTGTATTTCAAGGTGTACATGTGGAAGATGTCGTGTGCCTCCATCTTTCAATGAAGGTGATTGTGTCTGTTGTCAGGAAATTGCAGAGGTCAAGGCAGAGGCTGATCGACAGGGTTCAAGTTGTCTGGTGGATTCTGAGGAGTTTGAGCCGGCCATCCTAAATGCGACAACATTGTACATCGGATGGATGGAGTACACAGATAGGTGGCGCCGAGCAGCCAAAGCATTTGGGGACAGGAACAATGAGTAAGTTATGTTTCTCCTTTTCATCATTTTGACAAGGGCAAAAAAATAAATGGATTGATTTTGAAAGTTTATTGGGTGAAACTTTTCAAAACGAATTGAGTCACCGCAAGATGAATTACTAGTTTTGACCAAAATTCTTGCCTGGTGACCACTGGTGTACTAGCTGCCTTATCTGCAGGTGCTTCGGGCACTTTTTCAGGAAATGTATACAAATAGGCAAGAATGACCACCGATTTGTGAGTTTTAGCATGTTACCCCCAATAATCTGTAGTTATGAAACACAAACTTTATATGCGATTTTGAATGTTGCCCCCCACCGCCCGACAAACAATGACTAACCCTTGGTCATTTTAGTTTTTTTTAATCATTTTTATTTTCCTGAATTAATTAAGAATTAATATTTTGACATCAAATCATCTATCCTAAGAAAAATAATGAAATTTTTTTATTGCTTTTTATTTTACAGAAAATACAGGTATGTGGCCTACAGGAAAGTCGTGAGATGGTGTTGGGGCTGGCTCGGGAAGGACATCAGGATGCAACTGCCAGCATGTGTCCATGCCTCAATAATGGAAGCGTATCCTGATGGACGTGGTCAGTACAAAGGGACCATCCTGCGTCGGTTGAGATGAGGATGTAACATCAACTATTGTCTTGCGAACTTTGAATGACTGTCATCTTCTATGTGATTGTCAGCCATCTTCTGTACGTTATTTGTGATCATCGGCTTTCATCTCCATATTCATCACAAATACTATTGTTTGAACTTCTCATGATGGTATGGTTGCTATGAACTTTGATCTCGACATTTGATTCTAATTTCCAAGAGCTGATATTCGAACTTTTGCAAAACTGTGATCAAGCAACGATTTCTTATGAGGAAGAATGTTGAAATCTATATAAACAAGCAACAAAAAAAAAAAAAAAACACAACATGCCTTGTTCCTTCTCTTTTGTTATACACCCTGCAATGTAATTTGTTTTAATAATTTGAGCATTTCATATACAGTCAACCTGCCGAGTCAGAAAAGGGGAGAGAAGAGAAAATGAAATTGAAAGAGAAAACGAAATTGAGAGAAAGAGAAATAACAGCATGGACACAACAAAGATAGACAGAGGAATAATGAGAGTAAGAGAAGGGAATTGCGGTTGACGAAATTTCAAATGTGTGATAAATGGTAAGCATCGTAATAAATCCAGGAAATCCTTTATTTTGCATCAAATCTATCCTCCCAAAAAGGATAAACCTTAACCCTATCTCCCTCTGTCCCTCTTCCTCTCTCTTTCTCCTCTTCCACCCTCCACATTCCCATCTCTCTATCCCACTTCCTCTCTCTGTTTCCTCTTCCATATTTCCATCTCTCACTCTGTCCCTCCTCTCTTTCTCCTCCTCCACATTCCTATCTCTCACTCTGTCCCTCCTTCTCCTCTTCCACCCTCCACATTCCTATCTCTCACTCTGTCCCTCCTTCTCCTCTTCCACCCTCCACATTCCCATCTCTCACTCTGTCCCTCCTTCTCCTCTTCCTCCACATTCCCATCTCTCACTCTCTCCCTCTGCCTCTCTTTTCCTCCTCCACCCTCCACATTCCCATCTCTCACTCTTTCACAATCTCTCTTTCTCCTCTTCCATCCATCACATTCCCATCTCTCACTCTTTCACAATCTCTCTTTCTCCTCTTCCATCCATCACATTCACATCTCTCACTCTATCCCTATTGGTATCTATCTTTATCCCTCTTCTTCCTTCACATTCTCTATCTCACTCTCATTTTCACAGCAATTTCCATCTTTAAATTATGAAGCTTCCTACAAGACACCTATAATAGAAATAAACAAACAAGATTTGTGTTCCTTTAGATGAATTTTTGTTTACCTTTGCTCAAAATATTCTCAGAACATCCCATTGACGGTTTTTCCCCCCAATCATTTTCTTCTCTGTTTGTGCAATATATTTCAAAATGATGCACCATTGGAACAAAAACTTTGATGCAACATGTACATTACATTCATCCTTATTTTATGTAAAGTTTACAGGATAGATGACTATTTTTATTATATCTGCAAGGATGATTATTTTTCAATCTTTTATAACCAGGTTGTTGGTTTGAGGAACCAATGATCTGTAAAGGGTTGAACAGCCTGCTGCCGACGGGGAATGGCATTTGGTAGAAGGCGCGGCGTAATTTTCCTGAAGCCATACTTAAACTTCAAGACTTGAGACGAATCATACTGGTCTCGCTCAAAATGACCACTGCAGACATGGACATGGACCCTTTCTCGGGCATCGAACCCTTTTAACTTCAGTTGAATGAACTTCACCCATGCTCGCCTGATGGATCCTTCCTTCGGTAGTTCATGTATGGCAAAGCCATCATGAATAGTGTTGCTGCACCCATACAAGACACACCGGTTTCCCAACAGGCTTCGGCTTCTTGCTGGGCTCACCTTCCTCATCTGTGTTACTCCGTTTTGACATGCTGATAACTGCAATCTATAAAAAGAAAACAATACACCAATATTACAATTGATAGAAGATTAAAATGAATATAAATATGTCAAAGATCTACATGTACATTTACATCTAGACTTATAAAGTCGGGCAAGATAAAAATTAGTGCGAATCCTGTGATTCCTTATTCTTTATCAACTTTTGTTTTGTAATGCAAAATTTATCATTTTCAGGTTTCATTTTTCACAAAATATGTTTGAAATTTTGACGAAAATAACCTCATGATTTATAGATCTTGTACACAAATTAAAAATTTTTGGCAATAGACTTGTGGTCTTCCCATTTAGAATTAGCAATGAAATATTGCAATGATTTAAAAACTCATCTCTAATTGTAAGATCTTCTTTTCAAAGCTGCCTTGACAAAATAAAACTGTCAAATTTAACCATATAAGACTTTCAGAAGAGAGATGTGGCAGAGACAATAAGCAAGATCAAGATAAAATGGCAAAATAATAAATGATCTATAACATTAACATTGCTATTAAAGTTAGACAAAAGTTAGTTAAACTTAGTTTCATAGAAAAAAAAAAAGCAAAGTTAATCTGTAGGTCTAGTCGGATAAAAAAAAAGAAGCAAAGTCAACAACAAATGACCGATGATTTTGTTTTAATAATCATCCCTGGCAACAACACTAGATCTAGACCATTTTGATTTGAATAAAAACAGTGCTTTCATCACGAGAAAGTATCAAGAAGAGGCACCCATGTGATTTCTGACATCAATTCAAAATAATTTAGTTCCTGGCTTCACTGTACTGCAGTGCACTGCCACTGGGCGGCACGAGTCCAAGGCCTAGATTCTACCAACTACCTAGTTTTCTTTTTCTTTTTTTTTAGGCCCAATTCTTCTTCAAAATCTCCATTTCATCTTCTTCTTATTTTTCATTGTTTACAGACTATATTCTAGACAATAAAACATATCTGTGAGATAAAAGCGAGCGAAACTTAGTTTTGTTCGAGAAATATTCCACGACCACCAGCATGACACGGCGCGGCAAGTCAGGCCGGGCCGGCTGCGGCCCGAGTGCTCTCGCGAGGCTCAGCGATAGATTGCTGAAAGTTGTGCAATCGCAGACCGAGGCAGGCAGCCAGCAGCGCGGGCAAATGATTCGTTTCAATCTAATTTAGTGGAAATTTGGGGTTGATATTCCATATTACATAGCGTGAAATTAATACAGATATAAAATGTCAACATTCTAATCGTAAAATGTCCAAATACAGCTTCGACATTGATATTTACAACAACAAAAAAAGAGAGAAGAAAACTTCACATACCGACCACCATGCGAAGAACCAGCTGCTATACCGAGTGGCCAAATAACCTACACGTTATGACGTCATCAGAAACGGGTAGAAACGGCCACCGGCTAGCGCAGCCGAAACTAAATCTCCGGGGTGCCCCTCAAATCCGTGAATCCTGGGGTTCGGATGCTAAATACTTCTTTCAGAGGCCGTGGAATCTCGAGAAGTTTGCATTTTCATATTCAGTAAATATTCACGAGTCCGTAGGTATATAATTTGTCTATATAATGCTCTGCTCCGGTCAAGGTCTTTAAGCACCAGATGGTGCCAAACACCTTCAGATGATAATATAACAAAATTCTCAAATATTAACTTCTAGGCACTGTAATTGCATCAGTCAATCAGAAAGTTGACAAATTATATATGTAATATTTTTTTCAAATGCAAAATTATACGAAAATGTGCATTTTGTTTTGTTGATATTGTCCCCCCGCCCCCCCCTCCCTCCCCCGAAAAAAAACAAACAAGTTGAACTATTTTGTTCCAAAATACTTGTACATGACACAATCTTTATCTAAATCAAAGAATTATTTGGAAAAAAATTTCCAGTTATAAACAAAACATAAAATAAAATGTGGAAAGGGGTAACCACCTACTTCATGGTTACCATGACAACAGGAAAGGTTCATCAGACTTCCAGCAAAAGTCAATCGCTGTCACTATCTGGAGCATCCTCCCTTGTCCAGTTTTCACAGTCTCCACCATAGCATTTGCAGAGAGGAGTGCAGGGCAAATCGTTCTTGGAGCAGCTACATCGTCCCTTGCATCCTGCTTTGCAGCCACATTTGATGAGTTCAAGTACTGCCCATGGTGCAGGGAGCGCAAGACACTTGACTGGAAGACATCCTCGATTCTCTGAATACCATTCATTCTCTTCGATAGGAGGAAGCACTGGGTAGTTAGTCTTGTATGATTTATCTCTCATCGTGATGTAATTGGCACGGAGGATGTGAGGTAGTAATGCGGCACGAGTTGGAGGTAACATCTCACCTTCCGGGTTCTTTGATCGGAACAGTTCCCATCTGAGCGATGGTAGGGTTGTTGGACCTGATGAACAGTAAACACGACACATGAAATGCTCTAGTGCCTCGCCCAGTTCTTTGAATCAGATAATGGCAGGATCATTATCATCAAGCTTTAAGTAGGCATTGATCCATGTCTTCTTGGATATCCCAACAAACTTTCCTCCCCAGTCAGCACCAGAAAAATATGAAGTCCAAGGAGGCCTTGACATTTTTGATGTCCAATGACTTGAACCCGCTCCAGCACATCTATTTCTCGTTTCTTTGTACCCTTGCCTGTAGAACATTGTAGAGAAGTGGGCACTGCATTGTTTCCACAAGATGCTAGATGAATTAAGAGAAGGAGGACATCAGTGTCAGGGGACCAGACAGTAATTTCTCGCAAGGCACCACTAGCAGTAGAGGCAAGGACTTGATTAGGAATCAGGGTATCGGCCTCTTCATGTGTGTGCGCCTCCTCAAAATCATGTCCCTTGATGAAGGTATCATACACAACCACTAGCTTGAAAGGGCTGTCCGTGTTCTGTGAAAAGTTATCAAGCAGCCCCTGACCTAACAGGCACGTCAGCTTTTTCTTGGTTGACGATGAAGTTAGAAGCTCCTTGATGGACATTGTGAGCTTCATTTCTGGGTGTATCTCGTATTCTACTGATGTAGTTGCCCTCTTTTGTTGAGTCTTGTTCTTTAATGACTCTTCCATATATCGATCAAACACAACTCGACCTTCATCATAGCTAGCCATCATCCCTTCGATGCGCCTGTTGAATACATTCTGCAGGTCTGACATCTTTTGCATGGCAGGTGTCTTTTTCATGCCTTGTAGTACACCCATGACATCAATTATCAGCACCTTGACAGGAAGATCATGCAAGAGGTTAGGTTGTTGGGCTGCTCCAGAAGGAACCTGCGTTATCTCATGTTCTACGGTAACCGGAACCTCTTCCTGCATCCTTTCAACCTGCGGGGAAGTTGAATGATTATCCTCCACGACGTCAGGCTGTTTTACAGCATTGGGAGGTTCTGCCTTTGCATCTTCAACTGCATGCATCAGACTTGCTTTGTCTGTTAGGATGTACAAAGAACCATCGACAGCACATAGTGAACGGGGAACCACTGACATTTCATATTCACCTATTGTTTCCGCAAGTTTAGGAACTAAGCTTGGGTGGCTGCCTTGAATGATAAGGAATCTTCCCAGCAATTCACGTTCCTCCCGCAACTTGATGACCGTGTCTCCAACACGCACTTTCCTTTTCTCCATCCAGTTCGAAAAGGATTTCAGCTTCAGTTTCTTCATTTTGTCCCACACCGAGAGGGTTGATGATGAAAGCAAATGATCAGATACAAACTCCTCAAAGTGCTTCTGGCGTAGTTTCAGAGCATTCTTCTTTGACCTCACTGCAATGTCTCCTGAGAGCTGATGATGCTCCTTCCTCACTGAAGCTCCAGTAGCTTTGGGGAAGTCATTGAGGTAATTAAATGATTTACCAGAGCAGCGAGGTAAGGTGTGGTAGTGACTAGTGGGTCCAGAGCGGCTTCATTTCTTGTGAGTCCAACCATCCCACCATTCCCCTTTAGTTTCTTGATTTACCACAATAAATCATATGTATCTACCTATTATTGCTTAGTCCTCCAGACAGAGCAGTCATCGAAATAAAAAAAGTCACAGTAGTGCATACCCCAACCCCGATATACCCTTCAGTCACGCGCACTCTACGTCCGCAAGCAGACTTCCTCTCTCTTTTTCGCAGTCATTCGTTGAGTTTTTTGCTCCTCGCAGCGTTTTGGAGTGCTTTCTTTCTGTCATTTCCAGTTCCAATTTGTTTTTATACATTTTGGTTCGGTTTTTTAACCCTAAGTCACTTTAATTTGGCAGTAATTAGTGTTCACTTTTGCCGACCGTACTTCCCTTTTGAGTTCAGTCCCGGACACGGTAATTTGTGTACCGGGGCTTTTTCACTTAGTGTGTTTGTTAAGGGATTTCTTTGTGCATACCTCTAGTGTAGATTGCAGTGCGGCTCTATTGTTGAGCGCGCTGTGTGTTAATTTCTTTTGTTGACGCTAGCTTTGTTTAAGAGTTTAATTAAACGGTTTTGAAGCGGCGCTGTTTGTTGCTTGTTTTAGTCGATGCTTGTTTAGTTCGTCGATTGTTTGGTTTTAGTAACTGTTGTTGCTTTTCTTTTGTTGTTGTTATCGCTTTCCTTGGAAAGTTTGTTTTGTCTTATCCACAGGTTTCCAATGGACAAGGAGTCTGATTTGGAGTGGATTCACTACCCCCAGTTTCGGTTGTCGGTACCGCCTCACTAGCGAGTGAGTTTGGTGCGGCAGGTAGGGGGGGGGGTAAGGGCACCCCGAGTACAGGCTCGGGCAGGTTACTCCACGCACTGGGTATTTTTGTCGAGTGTCGGGAGTTTTGCCCTGTAGAAGGTTACCGACGGATACCGCGTCCGGGCCAGCCAGCGGGCTGTGCTCCGGCGCCTGTATGTCGAGGTCTATAAATTCAGCTCAGCAGAATATAGAGACTCCTACTGGTGGCTCTCCCCCTCGTGGGTCTGTCCGTCCGGTAGAGGCAACAGCCGTGCAAAGCACGAGCCATGCATTCAAGCATGAAGGAGACCCGGTTTACGCACCCGATTCATTTCAGCAGTATTCCTGCGTCCACATTTGGGGTGCCTGTAATCACGCCAGTGGAACGCCAAGGGCTCGAGCTCGCTGAGGCCTCTCACGAAGCACTGAAGCGAGCAGGCCCCGGTCACACCTCGCTGGCGTTTCTCTCGAAACTTTGCAGCGAGCAGGCCTTGGTCTCACTCTCCGTAGTGGTTTCGCTGTAACTTCTCAGGGAGTATTGCAGCGTAAGGGCCTTGGTCACACTGACCGTGCGGGGTTTCGCTCAGGTTTTCTATAGATTCAGTGAAGCGAGACAGCCTGGGTCAATTTGACTGTGGTGCTGAGCTGAAGAAAGCTAGCAAGGCCAAGAAGCCCCCTTCATCCCCCGTTGCGACGGGGAAGAAGCGGAAGAGTTGAGCCTCCATGCTTCGGCTGCTTAGCGGACAAGACAAAGGCCGGAAAGCCTCTTTTGTTGGGGCTGTCGATCAAGTTTCTATAGAAGCAGTGAAGCGGGACGGCCCAGGTCAATCTGACCGTAGAGCTCAGCTCAAGCTAGCTAACAAGACCAATAAGTCCCCTTCGTCCCCCGTTGTGGCGGGGAAGAAGCGGAAGAGTTTGTGCGTCCATGCTTCGGCTGCTTAGCGGACAAGACAAAGACCGGGAAGCCTCTTTGTTGGGGCTGTCGATCAAGTTTCTATAGAAGCAGTGAAGCAAGACGGCCCAGGTCAATCTGACCGTAGAGCTCAGCTCAAGCTTGCTAACAAGACCAAGAAGCCCCCTTCATCCCCAGTTGCGGCGGGGAAGAAGCGGGAGAGTTGAGCCTCCATGCTTCGGCTGCTTAGCGGACAAGACAAAGGCCGGAAAGCCTCTTTGTTGGGGCTGTCGATCAAGTTTCTATAGAAGCAGTGAAGCGGACGGCCCAGGTCAATCTGACCGTAGAGCTCAGCTCAAGCTAGCTAACAAGACCAATAAGTCCCCTTCGTCCCCCGTTGCGGCGGGGAAGAAGCGGAAGAGTTTGTGCATCCATGCTTCGGCTGCTTAGCGGACAAGACAAAGACCGGGAAGCCTCTTTGTTGGGGCTGTCGATCAAGTTTCTATAGAAGCAGTGAAGCAAGACGGCCCAGGTCAATTTGACCGTAGAGCTCAGCTCAAGCTTGCTAACAAGACCAAGAAGCCCCCTTCATCCCCAGTTGCGGCGGGGAAGAAGCGGGAGAGTTTGTGCGTCCATGCTTCGGCTGGTTCGCGGACAAAGAAGACTTAGGCCGGGTAGCCTCCTTTGTTCGGGGCTGTCACACAAGTTTCCTTTCCTTTGCTCCTCGTCAGCCTCCGTTTCAGGCTCCTCGTTGGGCTCCGGCTCCGGCTCGGGCCCCGTTTGCCCCCCGGGGCCATTCGGGCCGTTGCAGGGGTTCGGCTAGAGGTTGGAGTGGTCTGAAGTCTTCGGCCAAGTCCTTCCCTCCGTCCAAGCGCCCCTTTTGAAGGTCCGCCCCGAGCTCTTGTAGACCCAGTCGTCGGATGACTCCGGGGATTTCTTCCCTCTTGGGAAGCTATCACCGAAGACACTTCGTGCTCTCAGTCGTGCGAGAGGGCTTCTACATAGAGTTGGTAGAGCCCCTCCCGAACGGCGCCTTTCGAGTTCGTCCGCCTAGAGCGAGTCTCGACCTCCTGGTCTGAGTCTCTATCCGGTTTTTTGTCATCCCCAAGCGCTCGGGGAAGCTGAGGATGATCCTCAATATGAAGAGGATCAATCTGCATATTGCTCCCATGCACTCCCGCATGGAGCACCTGGCTACGATCCTTCCTTCATTAGAACCGGAGGATCTGGCGGTTTCGTTAGACCTTAAGGATGCCTACTTCCATGTACCCATCCATCCACTTTCAGGGGATCTTCTGGTTTTCGCCTTCGAGGAGAGACCTACAGATTCAAGGCCCTCCCCTTCGGTCTGAGACCGGCTCCTCGCGTTTTACCCGAGTGGTCTCGACCCTTACGGCTTTCCTTTGAAAGCAAGGGCTCACGCTGTTTGCCTATTTGGACGATTGGCTTCTGGTGGCGAGTTCAGAGACTCGCCTTCAAGAGCAGTTGAGTCTACTGCTGCAGGTCACGCAGGGACTAGGGTTCCTGGTGAATTGGGACAAATCCGAATTGTCTCCCACCCGCAGGTTGGTTTATCTGGGTGCGGAGTTGGATTTTCCGAGTCAGTTGGTCCGTCCCAGTGGGGACAGAGTTCGGTCCATTACCAAGTGGCTCCAGTGGCTGGGCTTTTTGGCCAGCCTGGTCGATGTTTTTCAGGATGCTCGGCTTCTCATGAGGCCCTTTCAAAGACATCTTCTGAGGTTCTACAGACCGAGTGTAGATTCCCTTTCGGTCAGAATTCCTTTACCAAAGGAGATCAAGCTTCTGTTGGCTCCTTGGTTGGACAGTGCCTTCTTGACTCGGGGCAAGCCCTTTCGGGTGCCCCTTCCTTCGATCTCCCTGTCGACTGTCACTGTTTGGGCAGCAAGGTGTTGGGGACTTGGGATTTTCCCGTCCTTCCCCACATCAATGTCCTAGAAATGATGGCGGCCTTCGCGTCGCTTCATCATTTCAGACGGTTGTTGTCTGGTTACACGGTGCTGCTGGTGTCGGGCGGTAGAGATCATGCCAGTAGCATCGTTTATTCCTGGCCAGGACAATCTGGTAGCAGATTTCCTGTCCAGAGGGAGGTGCCTCCCATCGGAGTGGGCCCTCCATTTGGAGGTGTTCGATCTCCTCCTCTCGGTCTGGCCTCCATTGGAGATCGACCTGTTCGCATCCCCGTTCTATCTTCGGCTTCCGAGATACTGTTCTCGGGTGCGGGATCCGGAGGCTTGGGCGTTAGACGCCTTTTCGCTCCATTGGGGCTCGCTACGGAGTTATGCGTTTCCCCCATTCGCCTTGATTCCTCAGGTCTTGAGGAAAATCAGGTCGGACGGGGCTTGGGTTCTATTGATCACCCCCCATTGGCCGAGGAGGTCGTGGTTTCCGGATCTTCTGGATTGGGTAGCGGGTCAACCGCTTTGTCTTCCGCTGATGGAGGTCTTGGTGGCTCAACCTCTCTCAGGGATACTTCATCCGCGGCCAGCGGTTCTCCTTTGACTGCTTGGCCGTTATCGGGGAGGTTGCCAGAGCTGAGGGCCTCTCAGAGAGAGCCTCTCAGTTTTTGATCAAGAGCCGCCGAGATTCAACGAGAGTGGTGTATAACTCTCGGTTAGAGGCCTTCCACCAGTGGTGTGAAGGTCTTGGCGTGGTACCCAGGATGGCGGCTCTTGGTGTCATAGCCGATTTTCTTATATCTCTTTATTTGACAAGGGTAGATCTCTGTCCACGTTGCGTGGGTATCGTTCGGCCATTGCTGCTATCCATGCAGGGTTCCCAGATGGCTCGAGTGTGTCAAACTCCCCTCGACTAGCAATGTTGTTGCGGTCCCTTTTTTCTAGAGAGACCGCCCCAACAGAAGCTGGCTCCCACTTGGAGTCTGCCCAAGGTTTTGGCGGCTTTATCGAAGCCTCCCTTTGAACCTCTGGCTAAGGCGTCTCTGCACTGCCTCACAATCAAGACTTTGTTTTTAATTGCGATTGCGTCCGGGCAGAGGAGAGGCACGCTTCACGCCCTTTGCATTTCTCCGGGCCACATTCGCTGGGAGAGGAAGGGTGTGAGACTTACTCCCAAGCCTTCTTTCCTGGCAAAGAATCAAACTGTCTCATCCGATCCTGTGGAGATCTTCCTTTGTCCTTTGTCCAGTGTCTCCTCGTTTGAGGAAGACAAAGTCTGGTGTCCAGTTAGGGCTCTGAAGTGGTTTTTGGACAAGACTAAAGGTGTACGGAAGGATGAGCAGTTATTTCTGATTACGCGGGAACCCTTCTCTCCGGCGTCAAAGGAGTCCATCTCTAGATGGATCGTTGAAACGGTTCAGGCCACAGGCCCTGAGGCTCTCTCAGAGGGTGTACCTCCTCGCGACACCAGGGGTGTTAGTACCTCCTGGGCTTTGTTTCATGGTGTTGCCCTTCATGATATTTTGTAGGCTGCATTTTGGTTGTCGCCTTATACCTTCATCTCGTGTTATCTCAAGGATATTCCTGCGAGTGAGCAGCGTTTCGCTACAGCGTCGTTGTTGGCGGCTTCGTCTTCGTTGGTCCCCCGTTAACCCTTTTGTTTGGGACATGCCACCCGCTTTCATCTGTGTTGGTCTAAGCAATAATAGGTAGATACATATGATTTATTGTGGTAAATTAGTTAAATCAGAACTGATTTTATTATTTACTATATAAATCTATGTATCTACCTATGTCCTCCCACCGCCCCTCTCCTTGTTAGCAACATGTCCCTGGTTTGTTTTGGGACTGCTTTGAGAGAGGAAGTCTGCTTGCGGATGTAGAGTGCGCGTGACTGAAGGGTATATCGGGGTTGGGGTATGCACTACTGTGACTTTTTTATTTCGATGACTGCTTTGTCTGGAGGACTAAGCAATAATAGGTAGATACTAGTGATGACAAGTAGCCCTCCCAGTCCCCTGATCGACAGGAACTAATGAGATGTAGAAGACTCTCCACCTGGTTAAGATACTGGGTCAAGAACTGGGCAAACTCGCCAAGGTCTTCAGCTTCTTCAAGCGGTTTGACATTGCTTGAGTACCAGGATTGAATTTCTTCATAGATCTCCACCATCTCTGGGTCACGTCCATGAAGTTTTTCTTTGAGAGTATTGCACTGGATGCGAATTGGACCCTTGGAGAAATCCGATCCGACAGTTCCTGTGATAATACTTTTCAAAAGCTAAAGCATCACCAACGTCTTCTAAGTCTGCTACGCAAATTCTTACTTGGTCATCCTGGGTCTCCTGCTTCATCTCAAGAAGTGTTTGTCCCATTGCATCAGAAAAAACACGATGAAGAGTTTCTGAACCAACCTTTGAGCAGAAGTCGCATTGTGAGAATAAACACACCTTTTCCTTTGGAACAGTCTTTGATCCTTTGGGTCTGGCAGGTCCTGTTGTACTGGGAGGTCGCCCAGGTCTTCCTCTTGAACAGCCAGGAGAATCAGGCAGGGATCTCTTTCCCTTGAGACGCTCGATCATAGACTTGTTCACGACAGGCTTCCAACACTCACTATGATAATGAATCAATTTTAGTTCCAGATCACTCAGGCCAGACAGGTGGTCTATAAGCGGCTGCAGATTACTTTCTCCTAAAGACACTCTCTCCCTGCAGGACCGTAAAAGATCATCAATCATGGCTGGATTGTTTACCAGTCGCTTACCTGGGATGGAAGCCCCTTTACAGATCACATATACCTTGTTTTCATCTGGCATGGTTGCTAGAACCCATCCCATCCTAAAAACACAAAGATACAAAAGAGACTCCGCCGAACCAGTTTTGATTTTATTTCCACCTGAATCAACCATGAATTTCTCTAAAATTCTGTCATTTTCTTTTCTCAAAGTTTCTCAAACGGGGGAAATAAATGTGTACTCTGATATGTTAATCTTATATCTATATATATATATATATATATATCAATGCATAAAATGTTTACCAATTTGTCAATTAAACCATATTAATTGATTGATTGATTAAGAGTAGTAAAGTTATCTCTTGTTTTTGCAATTTATTTTACAAAAATTATGTTTGATATCTTTCTTCTTCTCTAACAGATATGAAGACCCACATCACATAAAATGTTAAAATCTAGATTTGCCATTGGCTATATGTTTATGCTTACCTTGGAAAATCAGGCAATAATACTGCAAAATAGGGGTCTTTATTCTGTCAAACTTGTAAAGACCAAGGAACAAAACAACTTAAACCACAGAAGAGCTGGAAACAAAGATTGTCCTCACAGAGCAGCATAATTATGTAGGAATGTGTGCATGCGAGCGCGCTTGTCTGTGAATGTTTGGTGCGTTTGGGTGTGTGTGAGTATGTGTGTGGGGAGGGAGGGTGTGTGCATGCGTGTGTGTGTGTGTGGGGGGGGGGGAGGTAGATGTGTATACATGTAGGTTGTCTGCATGTTTGTTTCTGTCTCTTTGTGTTTGGAAATGGGCTGGGGTAGGGGTGGGGATGGCTTGGTTGGAGGGTTTATCCAACTGAAAGTCTTCAAATTACCTTTCTCGCTGTTGAGGGATAATCACAGTTCTAAAAAACAACTCAAGTTTTGTGAAACCAGTCATTAGATGAATGACACACCCAATTTTAGGGGGCCCCATAATAGGAAACTACCCCCAGAGAGGGGGTGAGGGTCGGGAAAATTTGAACCCAATCAACTTCTGATAGCTTTGACCCCAATGAATCCAAAAATGCAAAAAAAAAACCAACAAAAAAAATCAATTTTGGCACAAAAGTCCTACGGGAGCTGTTTCTGTGACATACCGTACCACACTGTAATGCTATTGATATCTTTCTTCAGAATGTCAATTATCAACAAGAATATACTGTTTGTTGATATATGTATCTGTATCCAATGGAACTGATTTCTTTTAAAAATCAGATCGCTGAAGGATCATATAGTGTGCAGTGGGCTTTTCAGGGAAAGGGGGAGGCATACATGTACTTCATCTGTTTCCACCTTCCGGGGTTCCACATCACAGGTTCTGCAGTTTTCTAATACTCTTAACAATTTTTTTTTACTTCATCCCTGGACCCAATGCTACAAATCTACCTAATCAGAAACGTAATCTTAAACCTAATCTAAAACCCAATAGCAACCCCAACCGTAAATCTTTGACAAATGCAATTTTAAATGTAGGTCTATTATGAGAAATAAAAGCAGCAAATTACAGTGAGTAATTGAGAGATAAATTTGAGTACTGGTCCTGTGATTATATTGTGCTAGAAACTGTCTAGAAGTTCTAGAGTACAAAAGAATTGTTGTTTACTAGGAGGTTTTGGAACCATTGAAATAACAGTAAATTGACTCTATCTTGCTGAAAATGTATGTACTGCATGTAATGAGGGCGCTGTACTGCGGTGACCTATTGCTTGGTATTTCGTGTATCCATATACCATGTAAGAACATAAATTTCCATTATTAAATGGACAACAAATATGAACCATATGAATCTTATGAAATGGGTATATGGGACTGCATACACGTGACATGAAAGCTTGGTCAAAATTTTTCTTCTATTTCTTGTCAAACGTGTACATGTATTTCCAAAATGAGGGCATTTTTACTATGATATTCTTCCCAAAATAACATAAAAGGAGTGAGAAAACTTGCAAACTATTTCTCATCATTACCGGAACTCTGCCATCTCTTGAAACTGTCTCTCCTAGATTCTGATGATCCGCAAACAGTCATTGCCCACACCCCGATGCCGACAGAGCACTTAGATTCCACTCTGTTGAAGGAATTGTGGCAGTCATACGGAGAGGACACCAATAAGAGTCGTAAAGGCTTCGACAGAATGTTTATCATATTGCAGGATCTAGAGGTGAGATTGAGTAGGGAATATTTGTAACGGAAACGAAAAAAAATATTAGTCAGATTGCATAAAATTTGAAATCCAAAATACATGTAAGTCACATGAATGGTTCTTGGTAAAGGATTACAGAGCATTGCATATTAGAGTGGCAAGAAGATGGATATTGGGTTGGGTGAAGTTTAATGAGCTGGCCTAAATCCTAGCTGGTAGAAGGTTTACTATGAGAATAAAAGGAAAGATCGATCGAATGTAAAGACATGTAAAGAGCCATGATACTGCATGAACATATGTGGTGTGAAACTGTCGATAGAAAGAACACATGAGGGCTCATGGAAAGGTTGGGTCTGGAAGAAACTGGTGGAAGTAGTAAAGAGAAGTGGATTGAGATGGATGGGTCATGTGTTGAGAAGGGAAGATGATGAAATTGTAGAAGTGGATAGGAAGTGGAAAGAGAAGAAAGACTTCATGGAATGATATGGTAAAGAAAGAAAGTAAGCCAGGTTGGTTCTAATAATGAGGATGCTCAAGACAAAAAGAAGTGGAGGGAGGGAGTGTCATCATTGCACAGAAGTCAGTAACCCCTCATAAGAGGGAAAATGCTGACTTTAATAAATGATGATGATGAAGGGGAAATATTGATTTTATGTCGCCCAAACTTGACTTCGGGGCCTACCGGTATGTACGTGTAAATGGGTGCCTTGACCGCATTGTAGTCAAATTTTAAGTCATTTACCTTTATTTAGAAAAATATCATATTTTGAAAAGAGTATTTGCCTACTCCCACACTTTGTAATATGCACTGACTGTAAAGAGTGTGGTAGCTCAAAGAGAAAATAAAGATATTGATTGAAATCATCATACCCCCAATGATGTAACCAACAAGGGAAAAAGAATTTTGCAATTTGATTATTAGTTTTCTTCTAAAACAGAGAATTGTCTGGCAGAAATATATGTTTCCTAGCACTTGCTATATTTATGTTTCTCTAATTATAAAGAAAGAGCCCATGCCACTCAGATACTTAACAAAGTAAGGGTCTCATGATTGCTGTTTGATTTCAAGATAAAAATGCATCAAATAGCAGCCTATGCTATGAAGATTTGCCACATACCATATTATCCAACATAAGGTTTAAGAGATTAAATAAATATCGCATGTAACTTTGTTCGATTTCGGTTTCAAATTATCTGTCTGAACAGCCAATCTGTTTGGGCACACAATGTGTGGGTGTATATTATGTTCTGATTAAATACACTATTTAGAAGTCTCCTTAAGTTATGTTTATAATTCATGATGTTAATGTTGTATGTATATCTTATCTTTTTAACATATACCATTGCCTATCTGTTGTTTCTACAGATTATATCACCTGCAAACATTGAGGTTCTCAAGCAGTTTCGAGATTCGGTCCTCAGGGCGACGGTGGAGCCGTCGTCTGATTCCTCCTCAAGCGATGTAAGATCTTTTGGGAGATTTTGTTTTTATATAGGTTACCCATATAGATGTCACATCTTAGCCTTGTGCCATAACATTTTCAATCATCATATTTTTAGAATTTAAAGTCATTAATGAGCATTAAAACAAAAATGATAGTAAAATTGATAGTGACGATATTTCTCCTCATATTGATACTAACCTTTTTTTGTTTTGTTAATATTTAACCCTAAAAGGGCCTGGCGGGGGGTGAGAGAGCACCAAAATACCCTGGCCTTTGTAGGGTTAAAGTTAAAAGTAACTGATCAAAGTGCTTTACAGTGTATTGTCACTAGATTTAATCGCGCGTTTTTCACTTAAATGAACACTTTGCTGCTGAAAAACAGATGCTCTTTCACTGAAGATCTTAGCCCAAAATACTTTTTGACTTATAATGTCTTGGTACCTGAGATGAAAGATATGTCCAAAACTGTTTATTATGAATTATTATGGATGATAGAATAATTTAGAGATATATTCATATAATAAGAGAGATTATTTACGATACAATCTAATATTGTACAACATTTTCGTAACAAACTCTCATTAGAATAAGGTAAATCAGCATCTCGCACTTTTTTGTATTCTATTTTTTTTTTTATTGTAAAGTGATGTGCATATCTTGTACTTCTGTAGGATCCCGCTGATGGCAGCACTGTATCGCCCTTTGGATTTAAAATACAGCTGCTATATCTTGATCCTTTGAGCTACTGCCAGGAGCGCTACAAAAAATTCTTCATCCAAAAAGAACTCCTTGGTAAGGGAAGCTTTGGCACGGTGTACAAGGTATGAATTTTCATCCTGTTTTGTTCTGCATTTTGCACTCTGTTTACCTGAGCTGCATTTTGCACCATAATACACTGTTTACACTTTCTTGCATAGTTGTACAGTTTGCAAGCTTTAAAGATACTATGTCCCTTTTGCAGCCAACATCAAATTCTGTAGAACTTTGCAGGAATTATGAATATATATGACCTATCTGTGAAATTTAAACTTTAGCAGTGTCCTAATATTCAAATTATGCAAGGAAACCCGTTTACTTGCTAGACTTCACTGTCAGACACTATTGAGTGACTGACTGGCTTTTTCATCTTTGGTAATAACATACATAAAATGAGCTGTAAAGGGTACATGAGCATTTGTCTACATCAATAACCCACTTCTTGTAATGGCCAAAATTAAACTGATTGAATCTTTGCGCAGCATAAAACGTACGACCATTCGGTACAATGGTCTGAAAAATCAGACTATTACTTACTGGCTCTATAGCTCCTAAGTCGATTCGACAACTAATAGTCGTTATTTTCCCACTTAAAGACATTTTCAAGCCCCCCTTTTTTTAGGGAAGTTCTAAATTAGTATTGTCTTTCAAATGCCATTGGAATTTAACCTTTTCATTTTTTTGGCCTGCAAATGGGACATAGTACCTTTAAACTCTGATTTATATCGTTCAAATGATAAAGGTATTCTTTGCGTGTTCTTAGAGAAACTTTGAAACTGACTGTGAAAATGAACGTGAACCTCGTCAACAACACTCCTACAATGCATACTTGGCGATGGGTGTAAACCGCACTATTAATTTTTTGAAGTTTTGAAAAGGTAAAATACTCTACTATTAGTATTACAACATTACGTGGGTTATTTTAAACACATTTTCAATCATATATATACCCTTTTGGTACATGATTTTACTACTAAAATGGAAAGAAATTTCGTAAACTTACTTTTAAAGCCCTGTTTTCCCCTCTACAAAAGGCGACTGCTTAGTTCCCTCCTCCTGATATCGATAAAATCAAAAAGCGTGTGTTGCGGACACTCTACCAGTGACGTCATTTAAAGCAATATCCAACGGGTGGCTGCGAGTCTATCTCGCATGTGCAGATAGCCTGCTGCTGACCTGTCTTAACAAATGATCGCAACGATAAACACATGCAATGTAATCGGGCGTTGAGGTCTCCCTTCATTTTGAAAAAACGTCATAAAATTTAAAAATGCCGGAACATAGCTGAAGATGCTTGGCCCAATCGGTAAAAGTGGGATCAGATATATGGTAATGGTAATGGTAATGGTTTTATTGAAAATTCATTTGCAGCCAGATGGCTGAATTGCAGAATTTTGTACATTGCGTAAAAACATAACTAATTGTACAAACATAAATAAGCTACAGTAAAATTATCCAGCAAATCGTATTAAGAGATATCACACAGTGATTGAATTTTTATGCCTCCGCTACAACGTAGCCGGAGGCATTATGTTTTCTGGTTGTCCGTCCGTCCGTACGTACGTACGTACGTACGTCCGTACGTACGTCCCGTTCTCGTGATCGCGTTATCTCAAGAACCAATTGATGGATTACCGCCAAACTCGGGTCATGTATGTATCTTGCAGAGCTAATGAAGTGATTAGATTTTGGGGTCACGAGGTCAAGGTCAAAGGTCACAGGGCTCATTATGTATGCAAAAATAGCTCGTGATCGCGTTATCTCAAGAACCGATTGATGGATTACCGCCAAACTTGGGTCATGTATGTATCTTGCAGAGCTAATGAACTGATTAGATTTTGGGGTCACGAGGTCCAAGGTCAAAGGTCACAGGGCCCATTATGTATGCAAAAATAGCTCGTGATCGCGTTATCTCAAGAACCGATTGATGGATTACCGCCAAACTTGGGTCATGTATGTATCTTGCAGAGCTAATGAACTGATTAGATTTTGGGGTCACGAGGTCAAAGGTCAAAGGTCACAGGGCTCATGTATGCAAAAATAGCTTGTGATCACTTTATCTCAAGAACCGATTGATGGATTACCGCCAAACTTGGGTCATGTATGTATCTTGCAGAGTAATGAACTGATTAGATTTTGGGGTCACGAGGTCAAAGGTCAAGGTCACAGGGCTCATTATGTATGCAAAATAGCTTGTGATCACGTTATCTCAAGAACCGATTGATGGATTACCGCCAAACTTGGGTCATGTATGTATCTTGCAGAGTCAATGAACTGATTAGATTTGGGGGCACGAGGTCAAAGGTCACAGGGCTCATTATGTATCTCAAAATAGCTTGTGATCGCGTTATCATTAGAACCAACAGATGGATTACAATCAAACTTGAATTTTAAAAATTGCTTCCATTTTGGTTTGTAAAATTGCTCTATGGCGGAGGCATCATTTTCGACTGCGCGCAGTTGAAATTCCATCTAGTTTAAATAAATAAGTGTACACCTATATACAAATTAATAAAACTCGCTAAACAAGAAAAGGCAAAAACAGGCATGGCTAACAACTAGTACAATGGAAATTGCAAGTAAAAGGAGGCAAGCAAAATCAGAAGGGAGACACGCAGATTGGAGACAACTAAATAAGGAATATAACCAAAAAGCATGTGAAGATAAAAGAGCATTCCTAGAAGGAAAATGTGAAGAAATGGGAAAAGCAGCAAAGAAGCACAACATGAAGAAAGTTTTCAAACTTGTAAAAGAGATTACTGGAGACAGCAGCATGAAGACTGATGTTGTGAATGACAAAAATGGAAAAACTCTGACAGAAGAAATGGACATAAAACAGAGATGGGCAGAGTACTACAGGGATTTGTACAGCAGTAGAGTCATGTCAGAGAGACAACAGACCGGTTGGGGAAGACAGAGAACCACCTCCACTGAGATCGGAAGTTGAATGGGCTCTGAACCATATAGATAATGGTAAATCTCCTGGAATGGATAATATGCCTATTGAAGTATGGAAAGCAACAGGTGAAATAGGTATCGATCTCTTATGGCGGCTATGTATCAAGATATGGGAGAATGAAGAATGGCCCAAAGACTGGTGCAGAGCTGTTTTCATACCTTTACCTAAGAAAGGCAATCAGAAAGAATGTTTCGAAAATAATATCGCTAGTGATATTTGTTTGTCTCGCAATGTGGTCAATAAGGAATCTAAAAGATCTCGACGTTTCGTGCGCCACTGCAACACTTCGTCAGGTGATAAAAACTAATGTAAGCAAGGGTGCTTTATACTCTACGGGAGGACCGGCGCGACGGTCTATAGTTCGATCGATAATCGGAACAATAACGCACAAGGCCTATTGGTCGACGCACACGGTGCTCGACCAATCAGTAGGCCGCTGGTTCGGCTAATTATGCAAATGGCTCGGCCCCTCTGCTGATTGGAATCGACCGGTGCTGGCCGGCTGGACGGGGAGTGTCATTGCGGCGTATCGTACGCATCCAAAATTCGGGGATATCAATCCCGTTGTCTCTGTTGAAATTATTGGGATTGAGACGGATATTGATAGCTTCTTTTACCCTCCGTGTGTACCAATGCCGTTCCTGGGAAAGGCACTGAACCCCATCCCAGTCTGGTTGATGCTGGTTATCCCAAGCATGTTCGGCTATGGCTGAGTAGTCAGTTCGGCGGAGCCTGACGTCCCTCTTATGCTCAGTGATTCTTTCTTTTATCGGACGGGCAGTTTCACCGATATAGGATCTATCACATCCTTTGCAAGGGATGTTGTACACAATGCCGTCTCGTCTATGTGGAGGAATTGGATCCTTGGGGCGTGTAAGTTGTTGACGATACTTATAAGCAGCATCTAATAGGCTATTTTCATAATGTAACCAAATTTAATGCATACATCTTTGTGAAGTCTCCGATACAAACTTTTCATTTACCTGATAAGAATAATAGCATCTCAATAGACAATAGAATCCAAACTGCTCAACTTTTCAGTGGAGTGGACTTGTACTTCAGCCCCAGACTATAGGTGGGGCTAAGACCCCCCTTTAATAACCCCATCTATAGTCCGGGGTTAAGCAAAATTTTGCCAGTGTGAAAAGCATAATCAAGTGAGACCTGATTTAGGCTTGAAACTACAGCAGAAGCAAGCGCCAAAAAAAGAGAGAGTGAGAAACTTTGAAGTTGGTGAACGAGTGAGAGTGCTAGATTTTCGGATTCTTTCTGAAAGATGGTCAGAAGGTGTGGTGATGAGAGTCCTGGGTCCAGTGACTTTCAGGTAGCGATAGATGGTTTTCTGTGGAAGAGGCATGTCGACCAGATCAGAAGGATGTTGCAGTGTTTAGATGCAAGGATGGGGCCACTCAGACAAACAGTACCACACACAGACATATACATTGACAGAGACATCCCCACAAAAGCCGTGACAGACGAAGACATACCAATCATACCTATACCTATAAAACACAGGACACTAGTGGCAGCATCACCAAAAACTATAGGTGCGTAGATTTTACCAACATACACTTCCATACTCAATTATGGCCCCCAAGATCTCGGCCGTGAAACGGCCGATCGCCGCGAAAATTTGCATGCATGTCAAGTGAAGTGTATAGAATACTATAGCAATTTAAATTTTTGGAAAAAATTACTCATTTGCATATTTATGGTAAATTATGCAAATAAGGTCAAAAAATTCATATTTTTACCCATAAATCATATATTCTTCATATTTAAGCTTTCTTTTCCACTACATATATTTGTTAGACCATTTGAAATAATAATACGAAAAAAATTTGGAAAGCTAGGTTATTCCTTATGTTATCTCTTGTTTTGATAATTTCTTATGTATTTCTTTGTTTTTTTAACTTATGTATTTTATTGTTTTTGTTGTTTTATTTCATTTCTAACTATAATTTAACTATTTTGACCCCTAAAACAAACACCTAGACTTTAAACAAGACCAAATAACCAATGTTTTATCTCTTTTTAGGAAAAATGATATTTCCATATGTTTTGTACACAAATCACGAAAATGAGCGATTTTCGGGCCGACATGTAAAGACAAAAGGTCACGTGACTTTGTAACGGTAGGTCTGATTTTCAAAAAAATTGTTTTAAAAGATGCGCAAGCCTCGAAAGAATAAAGTCATGAAGCAGCGGGGCGTCAATCGTATGCGTTCCCGAACAATCAGAAAAATCGCGGAGGGGGCATGATGGCCCCGGCCTTATTAGGGTTAAGCAATGATGCAGTAAGACCACACACTATGTAGAGTGCACACAAGATATCTATCAAAATATGACCTTTGACCCTATAAAAGACGGAACAATGGGTGCAGCATCACCAAAAGTTAAAGGTGTGTAGATTATACCAAGATACACCGGCCTCCATACAAAATTTGAAAGAAATCCGTCAAGAAAATGATGCAGTTAGACCACACACTAGAGTGCACACAAGACGTCTATCAAAATATGACCTTTGACCCTATAAAAGACGGAACACTAGAGGCAGCATCACCAAAATCTATATAGGCTTCTAGATTATACCAAGATACACCTTCGTTTAAAATTTGAACAAAATCCCTTGAGAAATGTGGCCTATAGAGCGCACACAAACCATCCACAAAGATATGGGCTTTTACCCTATAAAAGACAGAACACTAAGGGCAGCATGACCAAAAATTATAGGTGTGTAGACTATACCAAGATACATCTCCATACAAAATTTGAAAGAAATTTGTCAAGGAATGTGGCAGTTAGAACGCACACAAGAATATGACACGGCGGCGGACGCGGTGTAACGCTGCTGAATCCAAAGTACCCCACCGGCATACTGCCGTGGGATAAATATAACCCAGACTCGATTAAGACCAAAGTCACACAGAACAACAGAAACACATGGAGCAAAACCTTTGTCATTCAAAACGTCACCTCAGTATAAACCAGTTTGATTGGATTTAGAAAAAAGAAGAAAAAGAAAACACACTTTTTTAAAGATGTTCATGTGTGTGTATTCGTATATAGAGGGCAGCACACGGACACCGCCATAATCTCCTGAAGGAAACTGGGCGTGTACATCGGAGCAGTTTCGTAGTACCGCGCGTAATACTATAATAATCATACATAAATACAGTTATAGGAAGTCTGCATGAACATTTGCAGTGTACGTACAGTGCATATATTGACCATAATACATACATGTAATATAATCTTCGAATTCCCATCAAATATCAAATAAAACTTGCAAGATTAAAATGTAAATAGATATACTTACTTAGAACTATAATGTGCATTTTTTAAATCTATTTATTTAATCACATATCAATAAATTTGATATTTTAAAACTTAATTACAAACAGTCAATCAAAACTCGGTATATATCAGACTAGACTCGGTCGTTCGTGAAGTAGGCAAGTTGGCGATCACTACATAACTCTGAGCCAACGGGTATTACACCTGTGTGCGTAAAAAGTTCGCAAGATGTTATAGGTATCGCACGTCCATGTGCTGCCCTCTATATACCCACGCATGAACATCTTTAAACAGTTCTTGTTGTGTACAATGATGTTATTGATAAGATGAGATCAAACTAATACATGTATGTTGTGATTTTTTTCTCTGTCAGTTCATCGATACCGGATTACAATGCAGTACAAAACCAATATTTGATACTATATAAGTTCAAATAACGACATCTCTTATTTATGCAAACTTGCCAATGCATATGTATACTGGAATATCACATGTGATGATAATATTACAAAGACAATTTGTAATTCTATGTGGAAGGAGAGGAGATGTGGTACAGCGCCACCTTGTGTTAATAAATGTGACTCTCAAGCCATTTCTGGCTAAGTTAGCTTAGAAATGGGATGAATGTGGAAAATCATTTGTTTAATTTCATAGAGACAGAATCAATTTATTAGGATGTACAGTTCATGTATACAGTTCGGGTCCACTGTAGGTCTCGTGACTCAATTAGCCGGGGGCAAAAATAATACCAAAAACTAGAAAAGTAATTCGTCATCAGGACGAATTAGGTGATCTGTCTTCAATTCTTATGATCATGCTAATCTTCAATTCAATGATCCAATTTAATGATGTTAATGTAAAATGATGTATTAAGATATGAACTGATGAATGAAGTACTGATGAACTGATATATTGAACTGATGTGAAATGAACTGAATTGATGAGCTAAACTGATGAACTGATGAATGAACTGATAGATTGAACTGTGACCTGAACTGAAGTGATAACTTAACTGATGAACAAAATATTGAGAAATGATTATGATCAAAATCATGATCATAATGAAATTTAATGAAAATATAGATATAGAGAAGGAGAGAGGGAGACGAGTTATTGACATGTAAAAATACATGAGCTGGACCGAGGAAAGAAAGAGGAATCAGAATGCATACACTTTGAAGTAGAGAGGATAGTATAAGGAAACATGGTAGGGGTGAAATAAGAATACAAAGGGCAAAATGAAGAGCTAGTGGAAATTAAAGAAAATTACAATAGATATCGGAGGGAGAACGAGAACCAGAGGCCGGGAAAGGGAGAGGGTGAGAGAGTATACAATGAGAGGCAGAGACAGAGGGAGCTAGGCAGAGCAAGAGAGGGAGACTGAGATAGGGAGAGAGTGAAAGAGTAGAGAGAGAGATGCAATGAGAGAGCAAGAGAAGGATAGAGGGCAGATCAAGAGAGGGAAGGGAAACAGAGCAAGAGAGAGCAAGAGAAAGAGATGCAATGGAGAACGATGCTTTTAATATTTCCAGCATAAATAGAATTGAATATTTACTATATTATAGAGAAAGAGAGAAGTTATAGACATGTAAACAATTCTATGTCCGCGGGAGAGACGTAAACATTGCATATACCTGGGCTGAATAACTGGAAAGTATAAACGTCTGGGAAGGAGACTAAACATCATGAAAATGGGATGATTTGATATATTCCAACAGACTTGGGAGATTAACCCTATAGGTTTAATACACGACAAGGAATCAGATTTCCCATAGGGTTGTACTCAAACGATTGACATTCTTCTCCCATAGATATAACACGCAAAATTAGGCATTTTATTACATTGTTTGTGATTGTATATGATAATATGTTATAATAGTCGAAGAAGATCATAAAATCAAATTTAAAACGACGGCAAAAAAAAAAAAATGACCCACCAGGAATCGAACTTGGGTCGCCGGAATGGGAGGCAAGTGCTATGACCACTATACCAAAATAATCCACATAGACATTACACGTGAACGGAAAATGGAATTCTCAAATCCCACTTTGCAAGTGAAATATGAGCATGATCCCGGCATCTGATCGAAAAATAAAGGGCACACTTGTGATAGCTTATTGTCTCAGCTACAACATACTCAAAGCTCAGCAAAAACAAAACTAAAACGACGGAGATATTGCTCGCGAAAGACGGGAATGTAGAATCCAGTTTAGGAAAAAGTCATGTCCCATAGAGAATACACGCAAAATGTGAAAAATTGACATGCCTCCTTTAATCGCAAAAATACGCCATGATGCCTTTGTCAAAATGAAAATCGTGGTGACTGCATTTGTAGAGAATTGTCTCAGCTAGAACATATCAAAATTTGGAAGAAAATCGATCAATATTTACAGAGATACAATCAATTTTCCAAAAATATGCTGACGTCATAATATGCAAATTGAAATTTTGAGTTCGGAGGCCATTATGATGACGTCATGAGTTAATTGAGGGTCAAATGAGACATGAAATCATATCTCCGACTCATAATCTATCTAAATATGAAAAAATTTTAGGGGTATCCATCCATTCTGAAGAGTTACAATGAGTTTTGTATAGGCATGTTTTTGCCTATGTATTGTGGATAGAGATAGCGCGGTCCGCGGGTGCTGTTATACTTTGACGGACGCTCATTGCGTTATTACTGGTCAGAAAAAAGTGAACAAGGTATCAAAATGCTTGAAAAAATGTGCCAAATATGATGCTAGAAAAAATTTGGTGATTTGATGTTGCAAAATGCCAAAACGCGCGAAAACGCGCGCAAATTTTGAAAATGCTTAAAATGGCCTGAAACGTGTGCAAACAAAATTTGGGACGAATTGGAGCATTTTGAAATTTTGATGCGCGTACGCGCGCGTCGAGGTGCGCACGCGGATTTTGTCGACATTTTTGTTGACCTTTGACCTAAAATTGATGTATACCAAATATGGTTGATTTTTGATGACTCGTTATCGAGATAAGATAATGACCTGATGTTTACAAAATGGCGCCTGGATGACGTCACGATGACCCCATGACCTTGAGAAAGTTACTAGAACTTGATATTATAGGGCCTGATGACTGACAGAAATTCGAAGGAAATTGACCATGTCGATTTCGAGTAAACGTTTACACAAAAAAGTGTACGGATGAAATAAAAATAAATAAATAAATAAACTAGAAAAGTAATTCGTCATCAGGACGAATTAGGTGATCTGTCTTCAATTCTTATGATCATGCTAATCTTCAATTCAATGATCCAATTTAATGATGTTAATGTAAAATGATGTATTAAGATATGAACTGATGAATGAAGTACTGATGAACTGATAGATTGAACTGATGTGAAATGAACTGAATTGATGAGCTAAACTGATGAACTGATGAATGAACTGATAGATTGAACTGTGACCTGAACTGAAGTGATAACTTAACTGATGAACAAAATATTGAGAAAGATTATGATCAAAATCATGATCATAATGAAATTTAATGAAAATATAGATATAGAGGAGAGAGGGAGACGAGTTATTGACATGTAAAAATACATGAGCTGGACCGAGGGAAGAAAGAGGAATCAGAATGCATACACTTTGAAGGAGAGAGGACATGGTAGGGGTGAAATAAGAATACAAAGGGCAAAATGAAGAGCTAGAGGAAATTAAAGAAAATTACAATAGATATCGGAGGGAGAACGAGAACCAGAGGCCGGGAAAGGGAGAGGGTGAGAGAGTATACAATGAGAGGCAGAGACAGAGGGAGCTAGGCAGAGCAAGAGAGGGAGACAGAGATAGGGAGAGAGTGAAAGAGTAGAGAGAGAGATGCAATGAGAGAGCAAGAGAAGGATAGAGGGCAGATCAAGAGAGGGGAAGGGAAACAGAGCAAGAGAGAGCAAGAGAAAGAGATGCAATGGAGAACGATGCTTTTAATATTTCCAGCATAAATAGAATTGAATATTTACTATATTATAGAGAAAGAGAGAAGTTATAGACATGTAAACAATTCTATGTCCGCGGGAGAGACGTAAACATTGCATATACCTGGGCTGAATAACTGGAAAGTATAAACGTCTGGGAAGGAGACTAAACATCATGAAAATGGGATGATTTGATATATTCCAACAGACTTGGGAGATTAACCCTATAGGTTTAATACACGACAAGGAATCAGATTTCCCATAGGGTTGTACTCAAACGATTGACATTCTTCTCCCATAGATATAACACGCAAAATTAGGCATTTTATTACATTGTTTGTGATTGTATATGATAATATGTTATAATAGTCGAAGAAGATCATAAAATCAAATTTAAAACGACGGCAAAAAAAAAAAAAAAAATGACCCACCAGGAATCGAACTTGGGTCGCCGGAATGGGAGGCAAGTGCTATGACCACTATACCAAAATAATCCACATAGACATTACACGTGAACGGAAAATGGAATTCTCAAATCCCACTTTGCAAGTGAAATATGAGCATGATCCCGGCATCTGATCGAAAAATAAAGGGCACACTTGTGATAGCTTATTGTCTCAGCTACAACATACTCAAAGCTCAGCAAAACAAAACTAAAACGACGGAGATATTGCTCGCGAAAGACGGGAATGTAGAATCCAGTTTTGAAAAAGTCATGTCCCATAGAGAATACACGCAAAATGTGAAAAATTGACATGCCTCCTTTAATCGCAAAAATACGCCATGATGCCTTTGTCAAAATGAAAAATCGTGGTGACTGCATTTGTAGAGAATTGTCTCAGCTAGAACATATCAAAATTTGGAAGAAAATCGATCAATATTTACAGAGATACAATCAATTTTCCAAAAATATGCTGACGTCATAATATGCAAATTGAAATTTTGAGTTCGGAGGCCATTATGATGACGTCATGAGTTAATTGAGGGTCAAATGAGACATGAAATCATATCTCCGACTCATAATCTATCCAAATATGAAAAAAATTGGGGTTCCATCCATTCTGAAGAGTTACAATGAGTTTTGTATAGGCATGTTTTTGCCTATGTATTGTGGATAGAGATAGCGCGGTCCGCGGGTGCTGTTATACTTTGACGGACGCTCATTGCGTTATTACTGGTCAGAAAAAAGTGAACAAGGTATCAAAATGCTTGGAAAAATGTGCCAAATATGATGCTAGAAAAAATTTGGTGATTTGATGTTGCAAAATGCCAAAACGCGCGAAAACGCGCGCGCAAATTTTGAAAATGCTTAAAATGGCCTGAAACGTGTGCAAACAAAATTTGGGACGAATTGGAGCATTTTGAAATTTTGATGCGCGCGTACGCGCGCGTCGAGGTGCGCACGCGGATTTTGTCGACATTTTTTGTTGACCTTTGACCTAAAATTGATGTATACCAAATATGGTTGATTTTTGATGACTCGTTATCGAGATAAGATAATGACCTGATGTTTACAAAATGGCGCCTGGATGACGTCACGATGACCCCATGACCTTGAGAAAGTTACTAGAACTTGATATTATAGGGCCTGATGACTGACAGAAATTGAAGGAAATTGACCATGTCGATTTCGAGTAAACGTTTACACAAAAAAGTGTACGGATGAAATAAAAATAAATAAATAAACTAGAAAAGTAATTCGTCATCAGGACGAATTAGGTGATCTGTCTTCAATTCTTATGATCATGCTAATCTTCAATTCAATGATCCAATTTAATGATGTTAATGTAAAATGATGTATTAAGATATGAACTGATGAATGAAGTACTGATGAACTGATATATTGAACTGATGTGAAATGAACTGAATTGATGAGCTAAACTGATGAACTGATGAATGAACTGATAGATTGAACTGTGACCTGAACTGAAGTGATAACTTAACTGATGAACAAAATATTGAGAAATGATTATGATCAAAATCATGATCATAATGAAATTTAATGAAAATATAGATATAGAGAAGGAGAGAGGGAGACGAGTTATTGACATGTAAAAATACATGAGCTGGACCGAGGAAAGAAAGAGGAATCAGAATGCATACACTTTGAAGTAGAGAGGATAGTATAAGGAAACATGGTAGGGGTGAAATAAGAATACAAAGGGCAAAATGAAGAGCTAGTGGAAATTAAAGAAAATTACAATAGATATCGGAGGGAGAACGAGAACCAGAGGCCGGGAAAGGGAGAGGGTGAGAGAGTATACAATGAGAGGCAGAGACAGAGGGAGCTAGGCAGAGCAAGAGAGGGAGACTGAGATAGGGAGAGAGTGAAAAGAGAGAGAGAGATGCAATGAGAGAGCAAGAGAAGGATAGAGGGCAGATCAAGAGAGGGGAAGGGAAACAGAGCAAGAGAGAGAGGAGAGACAGAGCAAGAGAAAGAGATGCAATGGAGAACGATGCTTTTAATATTTCCAGCATAAATAGAATTGAATATTTACTATATTATAGAGAAAGAGAGAAGTTATAGACATGTAAACAATTCTATGTCCGCGGGAGAGACGTAAAGATTGCATATACCTAGGCTGAATTACTGGAAAGTATAAACGTCTGGGAAGGAGACTAAACATCATGAAAATTTTCTAAA
>CP137676.1:30648668-30732252 GCA_037976565.1 Mesocentrotus franciscanus | reverse complement strand
CAAAGAGGAGACTGAGATAGGGAGAGAGTGAAAGAGTAGAGAGAGAGATGCAATGAGAGAGCAGAGAGAGAGAGGATAGAGGCAGATCAAGAGAGAGGAAGGGAAACAGAGCAGAGAGAGAGGAGAGACAGAGCAAGAGAAAGAGATGCAATGGAGAACGATGCTTTTAATATTTCCAGCATAAATAGAATTGAATATTTACTATATTATAGAGAAAGAGAGAAGTTATAGACATGTAAACAATTCTATGTCCGCGGGAGAGACGTAAAGATTGCATATACCTGGGCTGAATTACTGGAAAGTATAAACGTCTGGGAAGGAGACTAAACATCATGAAAATGGGATGATTTGATATATTCCAACAGACTTGGGAGATTAACCCTATAGGTTTAATACACGACAAGGAATCAGATTTCCCATAGGGTTGTACTCAAACGATTGACATTCTTCTCCCATAGATATAACACGCAAAATTAGGCATTTTATTACATTGTTTGTGATTGTATATGATAATATGTTATAATAGTCGAAGAAGATCATAAAATCAAATTTAAAACGACGGCAAAAAAAAAAAAAAATGACCCACCAGGAATCGAACTTGGGTCGCCGGAATGGGAGGCAAGTGCTATGACCACTATACCAAAATAATCCACATAGACATTACACGTGAACGGAAAATGGAATTCTCAAATCCCACTTTGCAAGTGAAATATGAGCATGATCCCGGCATCTGATCGAAAAATAAAGGGCACACTTGTGATAGCTTATTGTCTCAGCTACAACATACTCAAAGCTCAGCAAAAACAAAACTAAAACGACGGAGATATTGCTCGCGAAAGACGGAATGTAGAATCCAGTTTAGGAAAAAGTCATGTCCCATAGAGAATACACGCAAAATGTGAAAAATTGACATGCCTCCTTTAATCGCAAAAATACGCCATGATGCCTTTGTCAAAATGAAAAATCGTGGTGACTGCATTTGTAGAGAATTGTCTCAGCTAGAACATATCAAAATTTGGAAGAAAATCGATCAATATTTACAGAGATACAATCAATTTTCCAAAAATATGCTGACGTCATAATATGCAAATTGAAATTTTGAGTTCGGAGGCCATTATGATGACGTCATGAGTTAATTGAGGGTCAAATGAGACATGAAATCATATCTCCGACTCATAATCTATCCAAATATGAAAAAAATTGGGGTATCCATCCATTCTGAAGAGTTACAATGAGTTTTGTATAGGCATGTTTTTGCCTATGTATTGTGGATAGAGATAGCGCGGTCCGCGGGTGCTGTTATACTTTGACGGACGCTCATTGCGTTATTACTGGTCAGAAAAAGTTAAACAAGGTATCAAAATGCTTGGAAAAATGTGCCAAATATGATGACAGAAAAAATTTGGTGATTCGATGTTGCAAAATGCCAATACGCGCGAAAACGCGCGCGCATAAGTGCGCGCGCAAATTTTGAAAATGCTTAAAATGGCCTGAAACGTGTGCAAACAAAATTTGGGACGAATTGGAGCATTTTGAAATTTTGATGCGCATACGCGCGTCGAGGTGTGCGCGCGGATTTTGTCGACATTTTTGTTGACCTTTGACCTAAAATTGATGTATACCAAATATGGTTGATTTTGATGACTCGTTATCGAGATAAGATAATGACCTGATGTTTACAAAATGGCGCCTGGATGACGTCATGATGACTCCATGACCTTGAAAAAGTTACTTGAACTTGATATTATAGGGCCTGATGACTGACAGAAATTCGAAGGAAATTGAACATGTCGATTTCAAGTAAACGTTTACACAAAAAAGTGTACGGATGAAATAAAAATAAATAAATAAATAAATAATAAATAATAATAATAAAGAAAGAAAATTCTGACGAAATCAATAGGTGATCTGTCGTTGACAGACCACCTAACTAGGCTGTTTTAGTATTGAAATAAGTCGGATCAGAATTTTAAATGCACAGACCTAGCATTTTGCATTCTGGATGCATCTTTCTGCTACACTTCTCTAATAACTAAGACATTAATTCACATGGTTGTTCATGAATTTCATTTTTTTTACTATCAGGTTCAGCACGAGTTGGATAAAAAACACTATGCTGTAAAGAAGATCGGAGTAGAGAGTGAGCTATACTCCTGTGAGGTGAGCATTTGCTCCATAATACCCTGCTGTGCTTTTCTATAAATCTGATTACTATGATGATGAAAAGGGGAAGGGGAGAGGGAGAGAAAGAATAAGAAGAAGAAGACAAAGAAGAAGAAGAAGGGGAAGGAAGAGGAAGAGGAGGAAGAAAGAGAAGAAGAAAGAGAAGGAAGAGGGGGAGGAGGAGAAGAAGAAGAAAAGAAATAAGTAGAAGGAAAAGAGGAGAATAATGAAGGAAATAATGGGGGGGGGGATCTAACCAGTACAGAAGCAATTATGCTGATTGAAATTGAAACCTTACTTGTAGTACTTTTTTCATAATCTCTTCCTCCAGTCTATGTATAGAGAGATGAAAATCCTAGCCAGACTGGACCATCCCAACGTAGTAAGGTATCATCAGTCATGGTTTGAAGACGAGGTGCAGGTGCTTTCTAAGGAAACTGTTCAGGTGGGACACGGGCCATTACATCAACGGTAATTTATACCTTGTTTCCTTCCTACCATAATGTACTGTTTGTTCAGACACAGTAGTAGTACTAATGTCCTTTGACAAGATATTAAACTACATTTGCCACTCCATAACCAGGAGATAATTGGGGACCTGGTAGGATGATGAAAGCTGTTTGATAGAAATTGCCATTTGCCCTCACAGTGACCATAATGGTAGGAATACTCCCCAGGGAGTGGTAATGGTGCATACTGTGTGCTTGAATGAATCCGATGACCAGGGTAATAATGATATCTGTAAAATGCTTTGAGACAGTAATAATAATAGTCTGTTCTTGTATAGCTCATAATACATTATGATATATAGTCTCTATGCACTTCCAAAGAGCTTTGGAAATTATTACCCTGGCTTTAGCTGCGGCAGCCGTTATCAGCGCACAGTGCATTTCAAGGAATAATCCTACCAGGTACCGGTACCCATTTACCTCACCTGGGTGGAGTGTGGCAAAGGACATTAGTGCCACGTTGGGACTCAAACCGTTGACCTTGTGATCCACAGTCCGGTGACATATCCACTTGACCACGACACCTCTAGTATTCTGTATGAAGCGCTATATGAATAATGAAATAAATCCAGATTCTTTATTTAGATATAAATAATGATATAAATCTTATGATTTATTATATGGTTTAAATATTAAATTGAGTACTGGTCATGGAATTACATTGTGAAAAAAGGTGTCTTTAAAGTGCCCATTTAAAGAAAATCACAAATATGGCAAATAACGTATCACTAGAAACTGGTAAGCTAACAGATGGCCATCGTACAAGTTTTAGGTCAACTACATATCAGATGATTTATAAAAAATACAAATAAAACCACTTCCATCATCTGGGATATACAAGAGATTCGCCAGGAAAACAACAATGTTTTAATGACGTCACATAATGCACCAATCCTGCCCAAGCAGACGATGTCCCATAAAGAATGAACATAATTGCAAAGCTATTATTTCTCAAATTATAATGAGTTAAGTGTACATATAAATGTGATCAAAGAAACCACACTTTCAAATTGAAAAAAATCCTGAATGAGAGCATGAACGGCATTTGTTTCCTCTTGAAACGCCGAACATACCGCGGTGTATGCAGCTGAAAATACAATGGCGTCTTATTTAGTTTACAAGCAACGGATTCCTTAATTTTTTTATCGCTGCATTTTTCATCAAAATAATACCATGCGCTGGGTTTAGAGTGAGGCAATAGATTAAACATTTAGCCTGACAGAAATAACTGAAGAGAAGACGAAAAAACAGACACTGAAAATGTGTGAAATGTCATGGGACATCGTCTGCTTGTGCAAATCATGTTCAACCTGTGATGTCACACATCTCAGCAGCGCTCGGAGAGCTCTTCAGGTGCTATGCCGGGGCTGTATTTAAGCGTTTTGTAATTGATAATCATTACTTTGAATGTTTCCAAGCATTGAATTTTGATAACCTTGTCCAATCAAAGTTTCACCTTTGCAATAATGAAAATAAAGTACGTTTTTAAAATCAATATTAAGCCATATGGGAAAGAATAATTATGTAGTAAAAAATGACATTGCTTCAAAACAGGCCGACGTTCAAGGGCTGTCTCTATCTCTACATCCAGATGGAGTTGTGTTCGAGTACACTAGAAAAGTGGCTGGAGAAACGCAATAAGAAAATATCAAATACTGAGAGTAAGTAGACAGTTGTAGAAAATTTATTTTCTGAGTCAATGTACATTTTCATGGGGATTGATGTAGTATGAAGCCCTCTTTATCAATAACTTGACTGCTAAACCCAAGTGATTTGCAGGAGTTTGGAGATTTTATTAAATCTTTGCATCTGTACAAGTTCATAATATTCATTTCATAACCAAAAATGATTATATTACCAATTCAATGATTGTAGCCACGATATATTTATCCATTTACTAATGTACCACTCACTTCATGTAAGTTAATTGTGTAGAATTTTTATGCCTCCGCTACAACGTAGCTGGAGGCATTATGTTTTCTGGTTGTCCGTCCGTCCGTACGTACGTCCCGTTCTCGTGATTGCGTTATCTCAAGAACCAATTGATGGATTACCGCCAAACTCGGGTCATGTATGTATCTTGCACAGCTAATGAAGTGATTAGATTTTTGGGGTCACGAGGTCCAAGGTCAAAGGTCACAGGGCTCATTATGTATGCAAAATAGCTTGTGATCGCGTTTTCTCAAGAACCGATTGATGGATTACCGCCAAACTTGGGTCCTGTGTGTATCTTGCAGAGCTAATGAACTGATTAGATTTTGGGGTCACGAGATCAAAGGTCAAAGGTCACAGGGCCCATTATGTATGCAAAAATAGTTCGTGATCGCGTTTTCTCAAGAACCGATTGATGGATTACCGCCAAACTCGGGTCATGTATGTATCTTGCAGAGCTAATGAAGTGATTAGATTTTGGGGTCACGAGGTCCAAGGTCAAAGGTCACAGGGCCCATTATGTATGCAAAAATAGTTTGTGATCGCGTTATCTCAAGAACCGATTGATGGATTACCGCCAAACTCGGGTCATGTATGTATCTTGCAGAGCTAATGAACTGATTAGATTTTGGGGTCACGAGGTCAAAGGTCACAGGGCTCATTATGTATGCAAAAATAGCTCGTGATCGCGTTATCTCAAGAACCGATTGATGGATTACCGCCAAACTTGGGTCATGTATGTATCTTGCAGAGCAATGAACTGATTAGATTTTGGGGTCACGAGGTCAAAGGTCAAGGTCACAGGGCTCATTATGTATGCAAAATAGCTTGTGATCGCGTTATCTCAAGAACCGATTGATGGATTACCGCCAAACTTGGGTCATGTATGTATCTTGCAGAGCTAATGAACTGATTAGATTTTGGGGTCACGAGGTCAAAGGTCACAGGGCTCATTATGTATGCAAAAATAGCTCGTGATCACTTTATCTCAAGAACCGATTGATGGATTACCGCCAAACTTGGGTCATGTATGTATCTTGCAGAGTCAATGAACTGATTAGATTTTGGGGTCACGAGGTCAAAGGTCTAAGGTCACAGGGCTCATTATGTATGCAAAATAGCTTGTGATCACGTTATCTCAAGAACCGATTGATGGATTACCGCCAAACTTGGGTCATGTATGTATCTTGCAGAGTCAATGAACTGATTAGATTTGGGGTCACGAGGTCAAAGGTCACAGGGCTCATTATGTATCTCAAAATAGCTCGTGATCGCGTTATCATTAGAACCAACAGATGGATTACAATCAAACTTGAATTTTAAAAATTGCTTCCATTTTGGTTTGTAAAATTGCTCTATGGCGGAGGCATCATTTTCGACTGCGTGCAGTTGAAGTTCCATCTAGTTTTTACCATTGTCTGATTGCTATGCATTGCTTTGTTTTTTTTTATTAAAACACAACCTTCTGGTTGCAATAAATAGATTGATCAACATCTTTGATTATGTTGGAAATATCCCATAGCATGCAATTTCTATGTCTATGTCAGAGATGTGAAAATACAAAAAAATTTATGCAGAGAAAAAAGTGGGATTGTTGACTCTAAATAAATCTTGCTTTAATATATATATATGTATGTGTTACATGCATGAAGTTTTGATATGAGACAAAGCATTTAAGAAGTTTGAGAATCGGATTTCCTAAAAGAAAATAATACATTTTCTTCTTGGCTTTTAAATGTTCAGTTTAAAAAAAAGTATTTTGTAATGCTTTTCTGTGAATTCTACTAGATCTTCTTTCATGTCCATCATCTGAGCTCATATGTTCTGCCAGGCCCTTGCACAATGAAGAGCCTTCTCATTTGGGGTCTTCCAGGCAGCATTGGTCATCTAGGAGTGGGCATCTTAATACGTGTGCCATAGATTGCACAGATTGCACCAGCCAGGATGTGCAAGCTGTCCGCATTCGTGGACTTGAGGCAGCCAGTGATGCATCTGCAGCTGTCATTGAGTGCTGCATCAACTTTCTTTGCATGGGATGATCTTTCCCATACAGGGCATGCATATTCTGCTGCAGAGTAGCGCAACGCAAGAGCAGTATATTAGACCTCAGCGCGGAGGAATTGGCACCCCAAGAAGAGTTTGCCATTTTGCGTAGGACGTTGTTCCTTGTCCCGACTTTATCCTTCACCTTTTGAACATGCTGTTTGTAGGAAGGGTTCGATCAAGAATGATCGCAGTGTTTCAAGGAGACAGCTTCCTCCCAGCGATGTGATGGCGGAGATGGAATAAGCTAACCTGGGTCTTGGCAGGGTTAGCCTTCAGTTGGTTGTTGTTGAAGTAGTCTGTCAGGTTGTCTAGGGCTGATGAAAGGGTAGCTTCTATCTTGTCTATATGAGAACTCTGGGCTGCTATGCCAAGATCATCAGCATAGATGAAGCTATACTTGTCACTGGGTACACTGGCTGGTCATTGGTGTAAACATTAAAGAGCACAGGAGCAAGAACTCTGTCCTGCGGTAGACCATTCCTTTGTTTCCTCCATCTGCTGCGCTTCCCATTGAGCTCAACGTAGAAGCGTCTATTTTCCAGGAGCATTTGAATAAGTTTAGTCAGATGGAGGTTCTTTGCCATGGTATAGAGCTTGTCGAGAAGTATACGGTGGTTCACAGTATCGTAGGCAGCTGTCGGATCGATGAACACAACTCCAGTTGGTTCGTTTTTCTCGAAACCATCTTCGATGTGCTGGGTTAGATTTAGCACTTGGCCAGTGCACGATCTCCCAGGCCGGAAACCTGCTTGCTCTGGTATCGGGTGTTGTTCTGTGACTGCCCCCAGTCTGTTCAAGATGAGGTGCTCAAAGAGCTTGAAGGGGTGGCACAACAGCGAGATTGGTCTGTAGCTGTTTGCTTCGGCTTGAGGATAGCAATCACACAGGCTTTCTGCCAGATTTCAGGAAGCTGGGAGAGGGTTACGCAGTTGTTGAATAGAGAGAGTAGCCACTCCCATGTAGTGTGCCCAAAATGGTTGATCTGTTCTGAATGGATGTCAAAACCAGCTGCCTTGCCATTTTTAAGGGAGTCGATAGCCATCTGGAGTTCCAAGTTGTTAAAGTGCCGGGTAGATTCTGTGTTGCCCTGTTGCCAAGGATTCCTTTTGTGGCGTTTCTTGTGTGGCTATTCAGGAAAAGTTGGTGAGCAACCTGATCTGCAGTAACATTAGAATGGAGTGTAGTTTTCTTGGGATCATTGCTGATTTTCTTAATCGTATACCAAGCTCTCTTACTATTGTGTGTCATATCAACACCCTCAATGCGATCTTGCCGACTTCCTCCGTTCCTCTGATATTGCTACCATCAGAAGCTCACCTGCAGTCTCGAGTTTCCTTTGAAAAGGGATCTTCCTCGTACAGTTTTGTATACTTCTTGTACAGCAAGGCACTGTCAGCTGATATTCCATGTTTGTAGTATTCCCTACATCCATGTGGAATGTGCTTCCTGGATATCTCTTGTACAGTCCGGACAATTGGTCATAGTCTGCCAGGACTGGGTCAAGATCAGATAGCGCTTCATCTAGATCAATGGCGAACTGCTCCCAATCAGCCTTACGAAAGTTGAAACAGCGTCGTAGGGGAACTCTTTGAGGCACCACAGCAGCAATGATGTCAACGTCTATTGGTTTGTGTTGTGAATGTCGTATCGGCTCTAGAACTTGTTTCTTGGTTTGGCATGATATTCGTTCACTTGTAAAGAATAGGTCTTGTTTATAAATTTTTTCCATCGACAGCTATTGAAGGAATGGGGGAGCCTAACATCATGGATTAGGTCAAGATGATGTGCCTCTGCCCAGGCCTCAACAACTACTACATGAAACATGCATGACGTTCTGCAGTTATTTCACATTTACGTTTTCTATGCTCTTAATTTTGTAAATCGCTTTGTAGATCGGTTTGATGTAGTGAATGAGAAAGAGAATCAGAACATCTACAAGCAGATCCTGGAGGGGATGAACTACATCCATGGAAAGTATATACTACACAGAGATGTTGCAGTGAGTACAGGAAACTAGAAAATACTTACATGTTCATGAATTTTTTGTTTATTTTTCTGAGGGGTTGAGATTCACAGAAGCTTCATACCACTAAATAATTGAATCACAGTTGAAACGAGACTTAAATTTAGCAATTTGCAAAAGATTCTTGACGAGACAATGGCTGTCCTTGACAATTTCTGAAAGTGTGTGGTAGTACATTTTTCCAACATATGTGTACATGCGAGGTGTTTGTTCGAGACTGTGGGTATGAAAAAAAAAATATACCCAACTTTGGTAGATTTCAATTTAAAAGTTGTAACCTGTGTGACCTTGAATGATATGTCATTTTGAAGAGTAACTAACATTCTATCTAATGAAATCTTATTCATAAATCTGCTGTTGTGGATGACTGAGCAGCAGCCTTTTCAATAAGTACCGGTATTGTAAAAAATCTCCTGTACCAAGTTTGGGCTGAAGCAATGAATGTTATTTCAGTTAAAAAATAATTGCTGACTCAAGAAAAGGCTCATTTACAAGCAAATTTTAAGATATAAATTTTTTGTTGCATTGACACAATCTTGGCTTCTTTCGCATCCCTTGTTTAACGTAAGCTTTGTCATTGAGTAATTCAAACTGGACAAAGTTTACTTGGAAGTTTACGCTCTTTATCATAGGTAGTTGTCAACATGTGTTCTTTCTTGCATTTACTAAATCTGAGAAGTTAGTAAACCTCTGAGTTTTCATGTTTTGTTCAAAACAAATACCTTATATGCACCTTACTCATGTGAAATGGAGCGACGGACAAGTATGCAGAGAGATCTTAATAATAATAATAACAATAATAATATGTCTTGTTTACCCAGGGTAGCCTCATCGGTATTAATACTGTTCTCCCTGAGGGCCTTGTAATAATATTTTTACCCCGGCTTTAGCCAAACTAGCATGATAAGGCCCTCAAGCATTCAATGAATTTGTTCCTACTTGGTACCCAATTACCACACCTGGGTGGAGAGTGGCAAATGCAGATTAATATCATGTGACAAGCAGTTGATTGAAACAAGGTCCTGTAAAAGCTTAGATACTTTGGACCACTTTAAAAAATGAATTCATGAAGCATAAATCAGAATTTAACTTTTAAAAGGATTTCAGACCAAATTAACACTTGCATATCGCCTGACCCACTTTTAGTGCGTCAGCCCAAACTTGGTACAAGGAGATTTTGACTGCACTTTAAAAAAAAACCAGGTTCTAGGACAATAACCCCCTGGATAATCACCCCCGGCCAATTACCAGCTGGACAATTCCCCACAAGGACAATACCCCCCCCCACAAAAAATGACCCCCCAAGGACAATTAAACCCGCCCCCCCCCCTCAGAAAAATACTCCGCAAGTCACAATTACCCTCCAAGATAATCACCCCCGTGCACGTGTGTGTGGGGGGGGGGGATCGCACGTGATATCTTGTCTTTTGGCAATCGTCTTTGGGGTAATTAGGTGGTTGTCCTTGGGGGTAATTTTCCAGGGGGGGGGTAATTGTCCTGATACGATGAATAAGGTATCATTAGACAGAAAACATTAATTTTTACCGTGAAATATATTTCAAGATCACATTTAGTATGAATTTTTAATCATAAGGCACCAAAGTTTGGTATATGTGGGTTTTTTTAAATATAGACACTGTATAATAGGGTTCCACTGTATTTCATGCAATAATTTTGTTTGTAATCAAGCTTTTAGAATATGTTGATTCATAACTCTTCAAATTGTTCTTTTCCTCCAGCCTAAGAATATATTCTTGAGTGACAAAGATGATGGCCAACTTCTGGTCAAGATAGGAGACTTTGGAGTAGCTAGGGAGCATGTCCTCAGTAAGACCAAGACCTCTATGAGACAACTGGACCAAGCCTTCGATGGTAAGACAAAACAAAGTATTCAGCAAGTACATTTACCACAATAAATCATATGTATCTACCTATAATTGCTTAGTCCTCCAGACAAGCAAGCCATCGAGAGATAATTGTGCATACCCCACCCCCAGGACACCGCTATACCCCTAGTCACGTATGCACCACGCGCACATACAAACTTCCTCTCTCTTTCTCGCAGCCATCTTGTCTGCATACAGCTAAGTCACCTGCGCTAAATTCTGGGTTTTTGACTCCTTGTCGCTTTTTGGGGTGCCTTTTGAACATTAAATTCCAGTTCCATTTTGTTTCTGTAATGGGCCCGTAGAGGGTCGGTGACTAAGTGTTTGGAAACAAAATGAAAACGAAACAAGCTCGGATATACAGTTGAAGTCCACTTTATTATTTAAAAAATCGGCCAAAACTCCCAATAGTTTAAAAGAAATTTATTTATTAAACAACATTTTAAAATAGCTTATTCTTTCAGAGTTCTCTCAGAGGCTTGGCGGCCCTAAAAGATCAAGAGACCTTAGCACCACATCCTCATATTGTAACAGAACAAAGTAAACTGAGCTCCAAAATCTCGCACATGGCGTTTAAATACTCAAGCACCCGACGAGGCTTAAAGTCACACGATCTTATAAGCCAATCAGGAGGACCCTTACGAAGACAACCAATTACAAGATATGATATATAAAATGACCCTTGGGTCATCCGACCTCGGGACCAGTTCAATCTACCAATCAAGAGGGGAGTTATACCTTCAATTAAATATAACCAATGACAAAGCACCATAGATAGAGTGGTTCTGACTGTTTCTCCAGAGAAAGTAGGAGGAGCCTACAGCCCCGCAAGAATGTAAGGTCCCCGGGTTTTTACCCTTAGTCACACTTTGTTTGGCAATAAATAGTGTTAGTCTGCCGAGCGGACTTCCTTTTTTAGTTCAGTCCCGTTCACAACTTTTTGTGTACCATGGTTTTACACTGTGTATATGTGCTCAACTCATTACGCATTTTTGTGTGCATACCTCTTTTGTTCTTTGAAGTTATTGTTAAAGTGTTGACTTGTTCGTAGTGGTTTTGTTCACTACTCGTTTTGTTTGTAGCGGCCTTTGCTACTTATTCAGTTATTTTGTTGACGCTAAGATAGCTCGTTGACGCTTTGTTCGGAGTGGCCTTGTTGCCACTCATTAGGTGGTCTGTCGGCATCGACAGATCACCTATTAATTTCGTCAGAATTTTCTTTCTTTATTTATTTATTTATTAGGTGGTCTGTCGGTATCGACAGATCACCTATTAATTTCGTCAGAATTTTCTTTCTTTATTTATTAGGTGGTCTGTCGTAATCGACAGATCACCTATTAATTTCGTCAGAATTTTCTTTTTTATTATTATTTATTTTTATTTCCTCCACTTTTTTGTTCCTAGGATAACTCAAGATCGGTTTTGTCAATTTCTTTCAATTTTGGACAGTCATGGGTCATTGTCATAAAACGTGACAGGAACATTTTCAAGGTCATCAGGTCATCGTGACGTCATCCAGGCGCCATTTTGTGAAATCACATGATCAATCATATCTTCATGATGCGTCATCAAAGGTCATTCATATTCATATCACATATAATTCAGGTCAAGGGTCAACAGGTCATGTCGTCAAAAATCACATAAAGGTCATGACGCGCGCGTACGCGCGTCAAAATTTAATATGCTCAAAATCACTTAACTATTAAACGAGAGTACGAATCAGGTCATTTTAAGCATTTCAAAAATTCCGTCCGTGCGTCCGCGCGCGTTATGCGCGCGCGCAGCGTACACATCGTAAAAACGCCTTTTTTTCGCATGGTTTTTATTTCTGACACTATTTTTGACAATTTTCAACTATTTCCAGTAATTCTCGACCTTCCATAATGCCACACGCGTGCGTCAAACTTTAAAATTCGTGCGCGCGTCAATGGGCAATATAATGTAAAAAGTGGTAAAAACATGTCTATATAAAATCCGCCATAGCTCGTCAGAATGCCTAAATACCCCAAATTTTTAACATTTTCTGGAAGCCCATGAAATGTTTATGTGATTTCATGTATAATTTTGTCCAATCGTATGTTCTGACGTCGTCATATTTGCATATGAACTCGAAAATTTGATTTTGAAAATATGACATCATAATTTTGGTATTCATTTGATAATATTGCAGTAATCGGTTGTCAATTTTCTTCCAAATTTTGATATGTTGTAGCTGAGACAATTCTCTACAAATGCAGTCAACACGATTTTTCATTTTGACAAAGGCATCATGGCGTATTTTTGCGATTAAAGGAGGCATGTCAATTTTTCACATTTTGCGTGTATTCTCTATGGGACATGACTTTTTGTCAAAACTGGATTCTACATTCCGTCTTTCGCGAGCAATATCTCCGTCGTTTTAGTTTTGTTTTCGCTGAGCTTCGAGTATGTTGTAGCTGAGACAATAAGCTATCACAAGTGTGCCCTTTATTTTTCGATCAGATGCCGGGATCATGCTCATATTTCACTTGCAAAGTGGGATTTGAGAATTCCATTTTCCGTTCACGTGTAATGTCTATGTGGATTATTTTGGTATAGTGGTCATAGCACTTGCCTCCCATTCCGGCGACCCAAGTTCGATTCCTGGTGGGTCATTTTTTTTTTTTTTTTTGCCGTCGTTTTAGATTTGATTTTATGATCTTCTTCGACTATTATAACATATTATCATATACAATCACAAACAATGTAATAAAATGCCTAATTTTGCGTGTTATATCTATGGGAGAAGAATGTCAATCGTTTGAGTACAACCCTATGGGAAATCTGGTATTAAACCTAATATAGGGTGTATCTCCCAACTCTGCTACAATATCAAATCACCTTGCTAGTCTCCTTCCCAGACGTTTTTACTTTTTCCAGTTATTCAGCCCAAGGTATATGCATGTTTACGTCTCTCCCGTGGACATAGAATTGTTTACTTGTCTATACTTCTCTCTTTCTCTATATTAAATTCTATTTATGCTGGATATATTGAATGCATCGTTCTCCATTGCATCTCTCTCTTTCTCCTCTCTCTTGCTCTGTTTCCCTTCTCCTCTCTTATTTTGCCCCTCTCCTTCTCTTGCTCTGTCTCTGCATATATATATCTCTCTACTCTTTTACCCTCTCCTCTCTCTCTCTGCCTCCCTCTACCTCGACCTCTTGCCTTGCCTCCCTCTTATTCTCTTGCTCTGTCTCCCTCTGCCTCTGCCCTTCTTTTTCTTCTCTCTCACCCTCTACCTCTCCCGCCTCTGGTTCTCGTTCTCCTTCTATTATGTCTTGTAATGTTCCTTAATTTTCTATAGCTCTGCCCTTTGCCCTTTGGCCTTGGAACTCAAAATACGAATTTGCATATTATGACGTCAGCATATTTATGGAAAATTGATTGTATCTCTGTAAATATGGATCGATTTTCTTCCAAATTTTGATATGTTGTAGCTAAGACAATTTTCTACAAGATCAGTTATTCAGATTACATAACAGACCACCTAATTCGTCCTCATGACGAATTACATTTTATTATTTATTTTTATTTCCTCCACTTTTTGTTCCGACGATAACTCAAGATCGGTACAGTCAATTTCTTTCAATTTTGGCACAGTCATGGGTCATTGTCATGAGACGTGACAGAAACATTTTCAAGGTCATCAGGTCATCGTGACGTCATCCAGGCGCCATTTTGTGAAATCACATGATCAATCATATCTTCATGATGCGTCATCAAAGGTCATTCATATTCATATCACATATACTTCAGGTCAAGGGTCAACAGGTCATGTCATCAAAGGTCACATAAAGGTCATGACGCACGCGTACGCGCGCGTCAAAATTTTAAAGCTCAAAATCACTTAACTATTAATTGAGAGTACGAATCAGGTCATTTTAAGCATTTCAAAATTTCCGTCCGTGCGCGTCCGCGCGCGTTATGCGCGCGTGCAGCGCGTCCACATCGTAAAACGCCCTTTTTCGCATGGTTTTTATTTCTGACACTATTTTTGACAATTTCCAACTATTTCCAGTAATTCTCGACCTTCCATAATGCCACACGCGTGCGTCAAACTTTAAAATTCGTGCGCGCGTCAATGGGCAATATAATGTAAAAAGTGGTAAAAACATGTCTATATAAAATCCGCCATAGCTCGTCAGAATGCCTAAATACCCCCAAATTTTTAACATTTTCTGGAAGCCCATGAAATTTTATGTGATTTCATGTATAATTTTGTCCAATCGTATGTTCTGACGTCGTCATATTTGCATATGAACTCAAAATTTGATTTTGAAAATATGACATCATAATTTTTGTATTCATTTGATAATATTGCAGTAATCGGTTGTCGATTTTCTTCCAAATTTTGATATGTTCTAGCTGAGACAATTCTCTACAAATGCAGTCAACACGATTTTTCATTTTGACAAAGGCATCATGGCGTATTTTTGCGATTAAAGGAGGCATGTCAATTTTTCACATTTTGCGTGTATTCTCTATGGGACATGACTTTTTCTCAAAACTGGATTCTACATTCCGTCTTTCGCGAGCAATATCTCCGTCGTTTTAGTTTTGTTTTCGCTGAGCTTCGAGTATGTTGTAGCTGAGACAATAAGCTATCACAAGTGTGCCCTTTATTTTTCGATCAGATGCCGGGATCATGCTCATATTTCACTTGCAAAGTGGGATTTGAGAATTCCATTTTCCGTTCACGTGTAATGTCTATGTGGATTATTTTGGTATAGTGGTCATAGCACTTGCCTCCCATTCCGGCGACCCAAGTTCGATTCCTGGTGGGTCATTTTTTTTTTTTTTTTTGCCGTCGTTTTAGATTTGATTTTATGATCTTCTTCGACTATTATAACATATTATCATATACAATCACAAACAATGTAATAAAATGCCTAATTTTGCGTGTTATATCTATGGGAGAAGAATGTCAATCGTTTGAGTACAACCCTATGGGAAATCTGGTATTAAACCTAATATAGGGTTTATCTCCCAACTCTGCTACAATATCAAATCACCTTGCTAGTCTCCTTCCCAGACGTTTTTACTTTTCCAGTTATTCAGCCCAAGGTATATGCATGTTTACGTCTCTCCCGTGGACATAGAATTGTTTACTTGTCTATACTTCTCTCTTTCTCTATATTAAATTCTATTTATGCTGGATATATTGAATGCATCGTTCTCCATTGCATCTCTCTTTTTCTCCTCTCTCTTGCTCTGTTTCCCTTCTCCTCTCTTATTTTGCCCCTCTCCTTCTCTTGCTCTGTCTCTTCATATATATATCTCTCTACTCTTTTACCCTCTCCCTCTCTCTCTGCCTCCCTCTACCTCGACCTCTTGCCTTGCCTCCCTCTTATTCTCTTGCTCTGTCTCCCTCTGCCTCTGCCCTTCTCTTTTCTTCTCTCTCACCCTCTACCTCTCCCGCCTCTGGTTCTCGTTCTCCTTCTATTATGTCTTGTAATGTTCCTTAATTTTCTATAGCTCTGCCCTTTGCCCTTTGGCCTTGGAACTCAAAATACGAATTTGCATATTATGACGTCAGCATATTTATGGAAAATTGATTGTATCTCTGTAAATATGGATCGATTTTCTTCCAAATTTTGATATGTTGTAGCTAAGACAATTTTCTACAAGATCAGTTATTCAGATTACATAACAGACCACCTAATTCGTCTTCATGACGAATTACATTTCTAGTTTATTCTTTATTTTTATTTATTTCTCCCCCTTTTTTGTTCCGAGGATAACTCAAGATCAGTTAAGTCAATTTCTTTCAATTTTGGCACAGTCATAGGTCATTGTCATGAGACGTGACAGTAACATTTTCAAGGTCATCAAGTCTTCATGACGTCATCCAGGCGCCATTTTGTGTTTTTTTGGTACTTTCAACTCATGATCATATCTTCATAACGGAAAGTCATTTTTCATTCATATTTATCATGATCAAGGTCAATATCCGTCCGGTCAATTTCAGGTCAAAAAACGCGCGCGCATGCGTACGTCCGCGCGTGAGCGCGCGCGCAAAATTTCAAAATGCTCTAAATCGTCTCAAATTCATTTTGGATACGTTTCAGGCCATTTTAAGCATTTCGCAAAAAAACGCGCACACACGAATGCGCGCGCGTTTTCGTTCGTGACGGCCGAACGCAACATAAATCCCATATTTTTTTGGCATGATATTCCTCATTTTTTCTGAACAATTTGATACCATGTTCCTTTTATGACCATTAATAACGGAATGAGCGTCCGTTCAAGAAACATGTCCGTGCGCGCGATCTCTTGTAATACATAGCATATATGGGCAAAAACATGCCTATACAAAATTCATTGTAACTCTTCAGAATGGATGGGAACTCCCAATTTTTTTCATATTTGGATAGATTATGAGTCGGAGATATGATTTCATGTCTCATTTGACCCTCAATTAACTCATGACGTCATCATAATGGCCTCCGAACTCAAAATTTCAATTTGCATATTATGACGTCAGCATATTTTTGGAAAATTGATTGTATCTCTGTAAATATTGATCGATTTTCTTCCAAATTTTGATATGTTCTAGCTGAGACAATTCTCTACAAATGCAGTCATCACGATTTTTCATTTTGACAAAGGCATCATGGCGTATTTTTGCGATTAAAGGAGGCATGTCAATTTTTCACATTTTGCGTGTATTCTCTATGGGACATGACTTTTCTCAAAACTGGATTCTACATTCCGTCTTTCGCGAGCAATATCTCCGTCGTTTTAGTTTTGTTTTTGCTGAGCTTTGAGTATGTTGTAGCTGAGACAATAAGCTATCACAAGTGTGCCCTTTATTTTTCGATCAGATGCCGGGATCATGCTCATATTTCACTTGCAAAGTGAGATTTGAGAATTCCATTTTCCGTTCACGTGTAATGTCTATGTGGATTATTTTGGTATAGTGGTCATAGCACTTGCCTCCCATTCCGGCGACCCAAGTTCGATTCCTGGTGGGTCATTTTTTTTTTTTTTTTTGCCGTCGTTTTAGATTTGATTTTATGATCTTCTTCGACTATTATAACATATTATCATATACAATCACAAACAATGTAATAAAATGCCTAATTTTGCGTGTTATATCTATGGGAGAAGAATGTCAATCGTTTGAGTACAACCCTATGGGAAATCTGGTATTAAACCTAATATAGGGTGTATCTCCCAACTCTGCTACAATATCAAATCACCTTGCTAGTCTCCTTCCCAGACGTTTTTACTTTTCCAGTTATTCAGCCCAAGGTATATGCATGTTTACGTCTCTCCCGTGGACATAGAATTGTTTACTTGTCTATACTTCTCTCTTTCTCTATATTAAATTCTATTTATGCTGGATATATTGAATGCATCGTTCTCCATTGCATCTCTCTCTTTCTTCTCTCTCTTGCTCTGTTTCCCTTCTCCTCTCTTATTTTGCCCCTCTCCTTCTCTTGCTCTGTCTCTGCATATATATCTCTCTCTACTCTTTTACCCTCTCCCTCTCTCTCTGCCTCCCTCTACCTCGACCTCTTGCCTTGCCTCCCTCTTATTCTCTTGCTCTGTCTCCCTCTGCCTCTGCCCTTCTCTTTTCTTCTCTCTCACCCTCTACCTCTCCCGCCTCTGGTTCTCGTTCTCCTTCTATTATGTCTTGTAATGTTCCTTAATTTTCTACAGCTCTGCCCTTTGCCCTTTGGCCTTGGAACTCAAAATACGAATTTGCATATTATGACGTCAGCATATTTATGGAAAATTGATTGTATCTCTGTAAATATGGATCGATTTTCTTCCAAATTTTGCTATGTTGTAGCTAAGACAATTTTCTACAAGATCAGTTATTCAGATTACATAACAGACCACCTAATTCGTCCTCATGACGAATTACATTTCTAGTTAGAATTTTGTTGACGCTTTAAGGAAAGCTTGTAGTATTTCTTGTTTTGCTTTCTTTGGAAAGCTTGTTTGTTTATATCTCCTCAGATTCACCATGAGCTAGGGTTCTTCTGGATCTGGATTGGATTCCCTCCTCCCAGTTACGGCTGTCTTTACCTCCTCATTAGCGAGTGAGCTTGGTTCGGCAGGGGGGCAGGGCGTCTCGAGTTCAGGCTCGGGACATCTTGCACCCCGCACCGGGTATTTCATACCTGTCTCTGGTGCTTTGCCCTTCGGTAAGTCGGCTACTGTACCGCCCAGGCCAGCGATCCTGCTGCGCCCCGTCGCCAGTATGCCACAGTCTATAAATTTGACGCCAACGGCTGACAATATAAAGACTGCTACAAGCAGTACGCCCCTATCGACGGGGTCTGTCAGCCTTGTAGAGGCCTCGGGCTTTGCGGCCCGTGGCTCTGTTGCCATGCAACAGCCCGTGCTCTCAAGCACGAAGGTGACCCGGATTTCACGACCGACTTTGTTCAGGAGTGACCCTGTTTTCACTAACGAGGTGCCTGAAATCACCTCCGTGAAACGTAAGGGCGCCGTTCTCGCTAAGGCTTCCCGTGAAACGTTGGAGCGAGACGGCCCTGGTCACACCGGCCATAAAGTCAAGCTTAAGAAAGCTAGCAAGGACGCGAAGCCCCCTTCGTCCCCCGTTTTGACAGGTAAGAAGCGGAAGAGCTCGAGCACCCAAGCTTCGGCTGGGTCACGGGCTAAAAAGGCGAAGAAGATATCTACAAAGTCAAAGTCAAAGTAAGCCTTTTCTGCTACTGCTCAGGCGGAGCTGAGGGTTCTGATGGAACAAATGTTCGGGCAGCTGGGGTTGCCAGTGGCCCCGACAGACGCAAAAGGTTTGGCGTCAAATTTGTCACCCTGTGGGGCGGTGGCTCGGCGCCTACCGCTACCCGTGCCCTGGCATTGGGTTAGCATTGGCATTGGCAATCCTGGGGTTGGCCATCGTCGCTGTTCAGGCCGTGTTCCTCCCTGGAAGGCATCCCGCTCCCAGAGGATTTTAAGTCCGAGTTTGAGAGGGACTCGGTGAATCCGGACGTGGCTTTTAGGGAGGTGAAGCGCCAGTGTTTGGCCTTCTCCTTTAATGATGAGGTTACTCGTAATTACTTTGTTGCCAAGCGGCTTTCGCCGGACCTTGTCAACGTGACTCTAAGGCTGGGGGTGAACCTCAGGGTTCAGGGTTACAAGGACCGAGATAAGCCGTTTGCTACTGTATCGGATGTTTCCCTTCGTCTCTCCGCCTATCTCGGCTCCCTTGTCAGCCTATTGGCTAGATCTGACGAGTTTGGGGTTTAGGTCGAGAATTCGTTGGTCCTGAAGAATCTTCTTCTGTTGCTGTCGGGCCTAATGTGGACAAGTCTCTCGTGTACAGACGACGTTGTTTCCTCTCATCGCCGCCTGCTCGCACTGTCGGCGCTTGGGGTCTTGGATCGTGACATCCCGTCGCTGTGCGAGGGTATTCCCTAAACTGATCGGTTCCTCTGTGGGGGACAATTTCCTTCTGTTTTGCAGAAGGAGATCGATCGTAGAAAGCAGGCAGCTGATATGGCTAGACATTAGGCCTGAGTCGGTACGGTCGGTCACACCGAATCCCGACCGTCGCCATCGGGTCCCGGTTTCGTTTTTTGGAAACCGATGCTCCAATAAAAATATTGAAATATGCAGTATTGCACACCACAAAAATTAATCCACCTTAAAACTCTTGCGTATTTAATTTTTACCAATTTGTATTTCATATTCTAGCTCAACCTAAATAGATCCGAACTGCCGATATAAATATGGGTTGCAAAGCAGTTTGCTCTTTGCGGCATGGGGTTGTTGTTGCCAGCGCAGCTAGCAAGTTACCCACTGGCCGGGTGTCTAGTCTCGTCAGGATGAATAAATCAGGTTAAAAAAACACATAGTGTTAGAATAATAAAACAGCTTCCTAAAAAATTCTTCTTACAACAGACGGATCAGATTTTTTTTTTAAAGACAAAGTAAATATTTTCTTCTTAATAAAATTAATTTAAACACTGCATGCTTTTTTTTAAAGCTGATAATTACTTATGATCACAAGTTCGATCGATACTGATAGGCAAATTCGGACTAGTCACGGAAGGTATGTGCAATACACTTCATTAGCTGTAAATGTGTGCCGAAACGAATCCAAACAAATACGTGATCTTATCAAGAAATCATTCAAAACTACGAGAGTACAATTGGAAAGACAACAACTACTCAAAATTACCGTAATCAGATACATAACTTGGACGAGGAATACAATAGTTGTCCAAGAAAAGCCACAGATATAGTGATATCTGAGGAGTTACTAGGTACATTTTTTATCGGAATGAGGTATGTGCACGTCACATGAACTGTGTATGCTGATCACATGCACATGGCTATAATCCATATACTGCCCTCTACGATAAAAAGCAGTATAACAATGGATTCGAGTATAGTGATTAGACATGTGCAGCAGGCCTCTTTCGATAAAAATGTACCCAGTAACTCCTAGAATATCACAATATCTGTGGCATTTCTTGGACAACTATTGAATTCTTTGTCCAAGTTATGTATCTGATTACGGTAATTTTGAGTAGTTGTTGTCTTGCTCTTGTAGTTTTGAATGATTTCTTGGTACGATCACGTATTTGTTTGGGTTCGTTTCGGCATGCATTACAGCTAATTAAGTGTATTGCACACATTCCTTCCGTGACTTGCAACAGCTATCAGTATCGAAACTTGTTATGTTGTACTAAGTAATTATCAGCTTTTAAAAAAAGCATGTGCACAGTGTTTAAAATAAGAGAAAAATATTTATTTGTCTTTCAAAAATTATTCGATCGTTATGTTGTAAAAGAAGAATTTTTAGATAGCCGTTTTATTCTTTTAACATTAATGTTTTTTTAACCTGATTTAGTCATTCTGCATGAATCAAAATGGCGGCTCGAATGTTCTCTTTTTAGTATTGTCGCAGTTTATTTATTTTTAGAGGCATGATGATGGCACTAAACATTGCCAAACATGGATGAAAATAATGTCAAATGGGAGAATATACCGATGTGAGCCTAGGTACGCATGTGTTGATTTATTTGATTGATAAAAAAGGTCACTTTTAAGGGGCATACTGATGAAATGCGCTATTTATAGAGGCATGTGACAGATCCTGCTAGCTGATATCGGGAGACCGGTTCACGACCGGTGCAAGGCCGTCGGGACCCGGTTTATAAAATTCCCGACATGACTCTGGCCTACTAGACATTTCCGCCCGCAGCAGCCAGCCAGGTCTCGTCCGAGGCCTCCCAGCAGACCTGCTCCCACATCACGTCAGCGGGCTCTGGCTCAGGCACCTCACCGTGCTAAGGGTCCCGTTCGTAGCCCGCGTTCTCCCCAGCCCCGGTCGGGCCGTGGCAGGGGGTCGGCTAGAGGCTCAGGGGGTCTTCGGCCAAGCCCTTTCCCCAGACCAAGTGGCCCTTTTGAGGTGTTGCCCCGAGCGCTTGGAGACGGAGACGGCGGGCGGCTCTGGGGGTTCCTTCCCACTTGGGAAGCTGTCACCGCAGACACTTTCGTGCTCTCAGTCGTGCGAGAGGGCTTCTACATAAAACTAGTAGAGCCCCTCCCGGACGGCGCCATTCGAGTTCGTCCGCCGCCGTTGTCCGCCCCTTTCCAGCAACACATCTCAAGCGAGATTCTCGTGTTGCTGGAGAAGGGCGCTATAGAACGGGTTGCCGACCACCCTTGTCTGAGTCTCTCTCCAATCTTCATCATCCCCAAGCGCTCGGGGAAACTGAGGATGATCCTCAATATGAAGAGGATCAACCTCACATCGCTCCGGTGCATTTTCGCAAGGAGCATTTTGCGACTATTCTCCCGACGATAGGTCGGGAAGATCTGGCGGTCTCAATCGATCTCAGGGATGCTTATTTTCACATCCCCAATCGAGGGATCTGCTGCGGTTCGCCTTTCAAGGTGACACCTTCAGGTTCCGGGCTCTTCCCTTCGGGCTGAGGCCTGCTCCTCGTGTGTTCACCCGTGTGGTGTCCGCTCTCACTGCCTTTCTTCGGAAGCGCAGTGTCAGGCTTTTTGCCTATCTGGACGACTGGCTCCTTCTAGCGAGCTCAGAGGCTCGTCTGCTGGAAAACACTTGCAACTTCTTTTGCACACCACGCAGGGCCTCGGCTTCCTGGTAAATTGGGAGAAGTCAGAGCTGTCGCCCACCCGTACCCGGCCGGCCCGTGCTCGGCCCACCCAGTGGGGACAGGATTCAGACCATTACAAGGGCGGCCCAATCCCTGCGGCATGCCTGCAGAGTTCCGGCCAAGCGATGGCTTCAGTGGCAAGGTTACTTGGCCAGCCTTGTGGACGTCTTTCCAGACTGTCGTCTTCTCATGAGGCCTTTTCAAAGGCACCTCCTGGCCTCCTTTGAGCCTCTGGCCAAGGCTTCTCTTCATTGTCTTACGATCAAGACTCTGTTCTTGATTGCCATTGCTTCTGGGCAGAGAAGGGGCACCCTTCATGCCCTCTGTGTTTCGCCAGGCCACATCCGCTGGGAGAGGAAGAGAGTGAGGCTTATTCCTAAGCCGTCATTTATCGCGAATCAAAGAATCAAACTGCTTCATCCGGTCCGGTGGAAATCTACCTTAGTCCCTTGTCCAGTTTCTCTTCTATCGAGGAGGACAAGGTCTGGTGCCCTGTTAGGGCGCTTAAGTGGTATCTTGATAGGACTAAAGGCTTCCGGACAGATGATCAGTTATTTCTTATTACGCTGGAGGCTGGAGGTTCAATCTGCAGGTCCCGAGGCTCTCTCGGAGGGTGTGCGTCCTCGGGGGCATGATACCAGGGGGGTGTTTCACAAAGCCCTAAAATCGATCTTAAAATCGATCCGATCGATTTTAAGGGCCTAAAATTGATTTCGATTTTAGGAGCTGTTTCATCAAATAAATTGAAAATCGATTTTAAGTTAGAGTGTGATCCATATCAATTTTAAGATCGATTTTAGCCTTAAAATTGATCTTAAATTAGTGTGTGATCCATATCAGTTTTAAGATTAATTTAATTCTTATTCATTTGATTATTGATATGCTATGTTAAGCATTCATTGGTTATACAGGCGTAAGTTTCGGCTAATTAACTTCAATTTGATCATGCATCGGGAAATGGAGAATTCTGTTCAAAATTAATGGCAATTTTTAGGCAATGATTTCTTTTGGGGGATGGGGGAGGGGAACAATTCTTTGTTGATAACCAAGTATTTTTTTAATTATCAAATTTAATACCAAGCATGATCAATACCAAAGGCTGCAGTTTAGGCAGCATTCCGGGTTTGGGGTTGGCACATTTGCCCGTTTTTTCAGGTACTTACATAAGTGTGGGGCCTGTTTTCTCCTTAAACATTCCCTTTTACATCTGATTAATATCCCTTTTTATTTTTTTATTTTTTTTATAACAAGTGCACTTTTCCTTCATGCAATTTGTCCTGTTTTACTTTGTTTTAAAGTTCCTCTTGTTACTGTTTTGTTCTCACTCTTAGTAGTGCCCCTTTTCCATTCTGTTGTGTGCTCCCTTTTCTATATTTTTCTTACCATATCTGCTTACAACTATGTGCCGTTATTCCATTCATATATACTCTCTCTCATTATACATACAATGACACTCCCATATCACAACTCTTTGCTTTCCGCCCCTTTCAAAGTGATTGTTTTGTTCTTTCATGAACCCTCCCCCTCAAAAAATAATAAAGTACAACAATTAATAAATAAACACTAACTTATAAGAAAAAGCATTGCTAGGATATGTCAATACTCACCATCAAACACACCATCATTGAATCACATCATTGTCCTTTATCATCATTTCATAATTACCAGCATACAATCTCATTCATTCATTTTTTGGCCTCCCCCATTAACTTGTTAAATGAAAACCAATACATTGATTACATACAAAGTAAAATTAACACAGATTTAAAAGCTTCAATGTATACCGGTAATCAATATGCTTATGCTTTAATGAATGAAATCTACATTTTGTAAATGAGCATAGCAAATACATTCAAGGGATACAATAAGAACATTTGAAATGACACTAATGAAAGTACTGTTAAAATGACAGCCAGTTGTGTAAAGTATTGCAGCTGATATCTGCCACTGTCTAGTCAATGTACCCTTTTGGATATTAAAAGAGTAATATTTGTCACAAGGATTGCTGTTACTCATATGGTTGTTAATCTAAAGGTGACATACATTGTCATGTAAGGTCATGCAGTCGGTGAGAATGTGTTTTTCTTGATACAATAGTTTGTCTATATGAAATTAATCAATACTTTCTATCAGATTCGAAAAAAATTCTAAGGACAACATAAGTCAGAGTTAATATATTTTCTACAGGACAAATCTGTTTTCACTGCAATCACAAAGTTCTGTTGTTTCTTTTGTATTATTTATTGTGCAATTGCTACAATAGCACTTTAGGCATCAACAGGTAATTATCGATACATAGTCATGCCAGAAGTGCCTCTAGGAAGAATTCCAAATAGGCCATCAAATTGATTCACTGCTACTCAGATGAATTGCTACTTTGAAATTTTCAATTTGATATTTTAAGATTTATTGCAATGAACAGAATTATCTGTGTAATGTGAGTTTGGTAACAATAACCTCCATGACAGAATCATAGCTTTTTAGATCAGCAGCAACACTTAAAATGAAATTTCTCGAAAGTGCAGGCCTAAATTGCAGAGTTAAGTTAGTATGGATTATAACTTCGGTCTTATCCTCCAACTGTAACTAGTTCTTTTTTTTCTTCCGCAAGATTCTAAAATTCTGTTTAAAATACAGGAAATCTTGGAAGTATCATTGAAAATTTTAATTCCTTTAAAATATTATGTGATTATGATAACATCTTATCAAACCAAAAATCTCATATTCTATGGCAAATTTTAGTAACTTGAATGGAGCAGTTCTAATAGCTTCAGAGGAATTAATTTGTAAATCTTATTTTACAAGAAGTGGTGGTTGAAAAGAAAAAGCGACCAGTCCATGATACCGAGATCTGTATCTCATTGTGGTCGTCTTGCTTAAAGCTGGAAAAGGCAACTTGTATCTGTAAGCTGGCTGATGTTCCATATGAAGCATAACGATGCAGGTAATTCAGGCTCTGCAGTCTAGAATCAGAATTTAAAGTAATAAATGAATCAATTAATAAATACCAGTGTAATTTTTCAATCTATCTACAACTTTTGTATTCATGATTATGTCAAATACTTTGATTGCAAAATAAATAAGTAGAAGAATAAAAAATATTCTTTATAAATTTTGAGACAAAAGCAGTTTTAGTTACAAAAGATGAATAATTAATTGTTTGCTTTGGAAAAGAAATCCTTTCATAACCATTTGTGTACGTTTTATACAACAGAATGAGTAAGATGGGTATTAGACTTCTTACAAGGATTATGAAAAATGTACTGACTTATGTCGTTTCATTAACGACTGCTGTAGGGGTATGGTAACAATGACAGGCACAGAACAAACTGATAAGATCAATTATGGTAACTGATACTGCTTACCTTTTCAACTTGAAGAGATGGACAATAACTTAAGAATGAAATTCCAGATGTCATGAATTAGCAGTACATGTAGATGCCATAGCTCTTTATTTTGCAACCTAATATTTAAAACAGAGATACATATATATGTCATGAAGAGCGCAAATATATTTCTCAGAAAAATAATTGTCACTGTATCTAATGTGTTCAACTGAACATAAGTACATTTTCATCAGTGATTCTAATTGTTATTTAAATGTATTTGGTCCCACACATTGTTACCAACCACATTGAAGGTTTTAGACATTTGCAAAATGGACTATTGAGTTTAATCTTGAACCAAACAATGATGTAAACAGAATTAATGAACATTCCCGTCGTGAATAGAAGAGAAAGAGATACCTTAAGTTACTGGTATATAACAAACAGAGCAGCTTACATCATAAACATGCTCATTACAGTTGGTTCAATCACATCTTTATACATTAATTGCTGCCCTATTCTTTGTACAATATGTATCAGTATGGCTGATGTAGTAATTTATCTATGATTTAGACCTGTCATGGTTGACTTCCCCTTACATTGAATTACCAGTTTGTGATTGTACATAGAAAATGTAATGAAATCCAGTACCTTAACCCTTTAATTATATATATCAATCAAGATTACACACTCAACAACAAATTAGTAATTTATTTATATGTAGGTCTAGAAGAACCAAAAAAAACCTTACCTTTGTTTATAAATATTGGTGTACAAATTTTACTAAGAAGATCACTTCACAAGGCCACTTAGCACAGTAGGTTCTATACTGTAGATGTCACCTGGACATTGAGCTTGGCCTTGAGTACATTCTGCATATCCAAACCCTTTCCTTGAGCCTTGAGGCCGAGCTAGGATGAGAACCAAGTCCAAGACTTTGAAGCCATGGCAGGAGAGAACTTTTGGACCAATGGTCTATTCGGTGGATACGACTCGAGGTCCACTCCATCTCCGAGTCTGACTCTGTCAAAAGAAAAATGAAATTAAGAAAAAAATAATTAATATAGATCTAGATCTAGTCTAGGCCTAGAGCTTAATAGTTTTAATAGTTTTAATAGTCTATGTGTGCGTAGAATTTTAGAAAGGAAAATCTACTAGACTCTAGACCTCCTCTACATAAAATTCTAGGCCTACATCTAGTCTAGCCTAGAAGAACCCAAATTGTTACTGTTAGGCACAGACAAGGCCTAAACTCCTGCTAATTTAGATCTTACAAAATACAGTAGATCTAGATTTTACTTTCTATAGATCTAGGTCCAGTAGAGGCTAGGTCTACATTTACCCTAGATCTATCAAGACTCAAGTATCAATTTCATGTAGACTCTAGATCGTTGACTAAATAGATAGAGTCTATATTAATTATTACCATTAGATCTAGATGGATCTAGGATCTACATCTATATAGGGTCTACATCTAGGCTAGATCTGTATCAAGATCTAACTTAGGTCTAGACTAGATCTACTTAACTTAGATCTATTCTAGGCCTACTTAGTCTAGTTAGAGTCTACTGTAGTACTAACTTAGCCTTAGGTATAACTCTAAGTCTAACACGAGTCTAACTTTCTTTTATAAAATGTTAACATTAAAACAAAGATCCTGTAGATCTAGGCTGTAGACTAGATCTAGATCTAGATTCTAGGTCTAGACCTATCAACAAAAACAAGACAAGGGATAGATCTAGGCCTAGGCCTAGATCTAGATCTATACCAATTACCATGTAGACCTAGATCTACTAATCCTAGATCTACTATCTAGATCTAGCTCTAGGCCTAGACTCAAGAGCTACTTTACCGGCGCGGCTAGGCCGACAGAATGCCAGAAATCGAAGTAGGCCTAGACTAGTCTAGTCTAGTCTAGAGCACTACTAGCCTAGATCTGTAGAGCCTAAAAAGTTAGTACTACAGAGACAGAGTACAGTAGTTCTAGGCCTAGGCGCTAGGCCTACTTGAGTACTAGTACTAGTAGTAGGCCTATGCCTATACTAGATCTAGTACTAGTAGTTAGTTTAAGAGGGTCTAGATTCTAAACCCAAAGCTACAACTAGAGTCTAGTCTATTTGAAATAGAGTCTAGTCTAGAAGTACAACTGGGCTAGCCTAGACCTATATCTATAGATCTAACTAGATCTAGATCTAGTTTAACTTAAGCACAAGACCAATCATTAACCATTACAACATGATGATTCCTAAGGCCGTGTTGGACCTAGAAAGTCTATAATATTGTTATCAACTGCAAATAATGCAAAAATATTAGTAGGGTCTACCTGTCCTAACGAACGATCATCGGTAGACAATTTTAGTTGGACCTGCATGAATTTATATGAATGGGACTGAAATGAATTAACCGGTGCAATTCGTCCACTTTTAGCCCAGTTGGGGAGTGATATTAACTGATATTTATCTTAAATATCGTTCGGTTAAATAAAAATGTATTCGCATAAAAATGAGAAGAATATTTTTCTTCTTCCAAGAGTTTTTATCAACAGAATTAATATTTTCAGAGAAAAACGGAATTTACTTACTTTTTAAGGACCTCTCTTGCAGTAGTTTACCGATGCCATTTTGTAGTGGATTTACCCCAAATTGTCTAGCCTTGATTACAGACCCCTAAAAATCTATTTTAGCTTAAAATCGATTTGATGAAACAGCTCACAACTATCAGTTTTAATAATAATAATAATAATGTAACTTATATCGCGCCAAATCCACTCTGTGGAGTGCTCAAGGCGCGTGTAAACAGGAAAAACGATCAAGACTTGAAAAGGAATGTTTTGAGATGAGTTTTGAAAGAATCAGAAGATAAACATTTTTGATGTCTTCAGGAAGGCCATTCCATAATTTAGGACTAGAGTATGCAAATGATCTTTCCCCACGTTTTGGTAATTTTGGGGTCACAAGAAAATTGGAAGTGGATGAGCGTAGAGGTCTTGCAGGAGTGTAGTTTTGGATTAGAGAGATAAGGTATTGAGGAGCAGAGCCGTGAACGCAATGAAAGGTAAGCAACAAAATTTTGAAAACAATGCGATCTTTTACTGGGAGCCAGTGTAGCGACTGCAAAACTGGGGAAATGTGGGTACGCTTGGTGGTCAGAGAAACAATACGAGCTGCAGCGTTTTGAAGCTTCTGGAGTTTGGACAGTAGATTCTGGGGTAGATTGATTAGGAGGGCATTGCCAAAATCAAGACGGGAGGAAATCAGAGCATGTACTAATTTTTCAGTGGCAGACTTGGACAAATATTTACGAATAAAACCGATATTACGCAATTGGTACCTTACTGATCTGCAAATATTAGAAACTTGGTCAGACATTGTCATATGTGAGTCAAACATAACACCGAGATTGCGACACGTTTGTGACAAGTGAATTATGTGGCCAGAAAATGAAATGCAATTGATATTAACTTTACTAAGCTGTACTTTGGAACCAAATATAAGGAATTTGCATTTGTCAAAATTTAATTTCAAGGAACATGCGAGCATCCAATCATGAGCATCAGCCATGCAAGATTCAAGGCGATGAACGGCTCGTTCTGCAGCGGCTTGATCTGAATTGAAGGAAATCATAAGTTGAATATCGTCTGCATAAATATGATAATCTATGCCATGTTGTAACAAAACTTGTCGCAATCCAATTAAATAAATTGAGAAGAGAGTAGGCCCGCCCACAGAACCCTGTGGTACTCCACAAGAGAGAGGCAAAGCAACTGATTTGCAACCATTAATACAAACGATCTGAGAGTGGTATGACAGATAAGACTCGAACCATTTGTATGCCTCACCCTTGACACCAAGTGAACTAAGTGTGTTCAAAAGGATAGTGATTAACGGTGTCGAAGGCGGAGGACAAGTCTAGCAGCAGGAGAGCAGTTGAGTTACCCCTATCCATTCCTTGCAGGATATAGTTGGACACATTCACAAGCAGTGTTTCCACACTATGATGGGTTCTGTAACCTGACTGGAAAGGGTCGAACAAATCATTGTCCAGAAAATAATCCGAAAGACGAGAAAACACAACCCTTTCAAGAATTTTGAACAAAAAAGGTAGGTTTGAAACTGGTCGATAATTTTGGAGGGAATTTCGGTCCAGAGAAGGTTTCTTCAACAACGGAGTAACATGAGCTATTTTCAATGAGGAAGGAACATGTGCCTGCTCTAAACTCAAGTTAATCAAGTAAGAAAGGATGGGAGCGAATGTGGAGGAACAGTCCATTAATAATTTAGTGGGAACAGGGTCTAACTGACATGATTTGGGGGGTAGTTTACGTAAGAGTGACATAATCTCCTTAGGGTAGTAGGTTGTATTACTTCAAAGGAAGAGGAAGTAAGGGGATGGTGTGGTGTTTCGTCAGGTGATAAACTGTCGCAGATGGTCTTGACTTTCGTCTGGAAGAAGTGGGTGAATGTAGAGGCCATTTGCTGGCTGTCCGTGTGGGCTGGAAGTGGTGATGACTGTCGACGATTCAGAAGTTGGTTTGCTACTGAGAAGAGCTTTCTGGAATCATTCCGACAGTCTTCAATAAGATCTACAAAGTATGAGCGCTTCGCCCTTTTCACAAGTGAATTTACGAGGTCACGCTGGGCACAGTACAGATCTTTGTCAGTCTGAAGTCGGCCATTGGCCCTCCATTTCCTCTCCAGTTGTCTACGTATCCTCTTCTGAGTACGAATGTCATTGGTATACCACGGACAGTCTGCATGATTCCTCACTTTCCGTGATCTCTGAGGAGCATGAGCATCTAGAACCCTCCCGAGTTCTAACTTGTAGTGATGAACAGCTTCTTCGACACTACATGTAGCAGAAGCAGTGATATTGCAGTCAGCAATGCTATTCGCGAAGGTCTCTCTGTCAATATCTCTGATGTTACGACTGACATATGTAGAGTGGGTCCGACTAGGCTTAGCGAAGTTTAGCTTCCATAAGATAGCAGAATGGTCGGAGATGCCAGGTATAACCTGAGGTTTCGAACACATGATTTGATCATCAGCGTTCCGCACCATGACAACGTCCAGGATGTGACCCTTGTCATGGGTAGGAGATTTGACTAGCTGGGAGATGCCGTGACTAGTGAGAAGATCATTAAACTTTTGTGTGTTCGGTGCAGAGTTATTGTCCAAGTGAATGTTCAAGTCGCCGGTGATGACAAAAGGTGGAGTTCTGTACATTCTACCATCAAGAAAGTCAGAGAATTCATCCAGAAATTTGGAGAAGCTATGTCCACCAGGCGGCCTGTAGATTACCGAGATGTCCATACAGCTTGAGTCACTGGAGATAGTTGGAGATAGTTGCAGACATACATTCAAAACTGTCGTAGTTTTCTGATGACATAATAACCTGGAGGCTGTCTTTATAAAGAAAAGCCACCCCACCACCCCGCCCAGAGGCTCTTGGACAGTGTTTGAAAATGTAAGAGCCTGGGCAAAGGTCAGCCACGACTGCATCATCATCGGATGATAGCCATGTTTCACAAATACAGACAAAATCTAATTTGTGATCAACGACAAAATCTTGAAATATGGTTGATTTATTGCGCAGAGAGCGGGAGTTGAGAGTACCAAATTTAAGATAGTCCTTAAAGCGATCACGCCCACCCCTCTTACCCCGATGTGTCCTCCGCCTTCGACACGATCTACTGATCCCGAGAGAAACCAGCCGATCCCAAACAAAGTGATTCTCCTCTCGCCATTTTCCAGAGGAACGGCCATCCCAAATATTAAGGGCATGAAGAGTCTGACTATCATAGGTATAATCTATAGTCAAGGAATCATCGGAACAGTTAGGTCCTTGAGAGGAAGGCCCAGGGTTGGGGCATTGTGTAAACTTGCACAACCGTGCAGACTGTGCACTAACATGTGGAGTAAAGGTATGACAGGCAAGTGAATATGGCTACTTACAACACAAGTAAGGCAGTGGTGAATGCAAAACCAGTAGATGTAAAATGTATGACAAATATCACATGAAATATGGCCAAAATAGTCTAGTAGCCTCCTGAAGACATACAGAATCAGATGATATAGATAGAGTAACTGAATAACAGATTAAACAAGAAAGATATACAGTAAAGTGCAGAGCTCTGTGGGCGGGCATCCACCAGGCGCGCACAACCCTAAAAAAAAAAAAAAAAAAAAAAGCTAAAATCGATTCGGCCTTAAAATCGATTTTAGTTGATGAAACACGCCCCAGGGGTGTCAGCACCTCCTGGGCTCTTTTCCATGGGGTGGCTCTTCATGACATCATGAAGGCTGTCTTTTGGCTGTCTCCTAATACTTTCATCTCGTGTTATCTTAAGGATATTCCTGCGAGTGAGGAGTGTTTCGCTACGGCGACTTTGAGGGCGGCGTCGTCTTGCCTGGCCTCCCGCTAACCTTTTGTTTGGGACATGCACCCCGCTTTCATCTGTGTTGGTCTAAGCAATAATAGGTAGTTACATATGATTTATTTTGGTAAATTAGTTAAATCAGAACTGATTTCATTATTTACTATATAAATCTATGTATCTACCTATGTCCCTCCCTCCGTCCCCTCTCCTTGTTAGTAACATGTCCCAAGTTTGTGACTTGGACTGCGCGTAAGAGAGGAAGTTTGTTTGCGCGCGTGCTGCGTACGTGACCAAGGGTATAGCTGTGTCCTGGGGTAGGGGTATGCACAACTGTAACTTTTTTCTCTCGATGCCTTGCTTGTCTGGAGGACTAAGCAATAATAGGTAGATACATAGATTTATATAGTAAATAATAAAATCAGTTCTGATTTAACTAATTTTGAGCATTGATATCTCTCTTGTTACTTAGATTTGGTATCATATTAAAAAGCCTAATTATTCCCCTTTACATTTTGCCCCATTTGTAATGATTATTTAATCATGGAATGCAGTAAACCTGAATATGGGGCGGGGTATAAACTTAATAATAAAATTTTGCCAAACATGCATTGTTGGTGTCAATAGTGATAGAATATTAAAACAAGATGTTTAAAGCCCAATTCCACTCCAAAAATAACTTACTTTCAATAGAACCAGAAAAATCAGACAAACCAATCAAAAAAAGTTTGAGCAAAATTGGATAACTAATAAGAAAGTTATTAATTTTTAATGACATGAAAAACTTTGAAAATCACTACACAAATTGGCAACTCACTCATGAGTCTGTGACGTATGGTCCTCACTATCCACTAATTATTATCCCCTCGCCGACTTCCGGAGGGGATATAGAGTGGTGAAGTGTGACGTCATCAAAAATCTATTTTTGGAATTTCTCAATTTTTTCTTCATTTTCCGAAAGAGCACCAAAAATAATGTCCAAATGTCGAAAACCAATTGAATATGTTAAGTATTGGCTGAGATATGACCATCTGAATAAAAAGATTGCCTATGGGAACTCAGTGTTATATTGCTCTGGCTCCTAATGTTATGAGCCAGAGCAATATAACACTGAGTTTCCCATAGGCAATCTTTTTATTCAGATAGTCATATCTCGGCAAATACTTAACATATTCAATTTGTTTTCGACATTTGGACATTATTTTTTGTGCTCTTTCGGAAAATGAAGAAAAAATTGAGAAATTCCGAAAATAGATTTTTATGACGTCACAGCTTCGGTACTCTATAGAAACGCCGCTGTCCGTCCTTCCTTCCTTCCTTCCGTGCGTGCGTCCGTAACAAATTTGGTTTCCGATCAATAACTTCAGTAATGTTTGACGGATTTTAATGAAGTTTGATATGAAGGTACATGGTATCAAAATACAGGCTAAGTTTGATTTCGGAGTATGTAGGTCAAAGGTCAAAGGTCATAGCTTATTAAATATGCGAATCTGGTTTCCGATCGATAACTTTAATAATGTTTGACGGATTTTAATGAAATTTGATATGAAGGTACATGGTATCAAAACACAGCCTAAGTTTGATTTCCGAGTATGTAGGTCAAAGGTCATAGCTCATTAAATATGCAAATCTGGTTTCCGATCGATAATTTCAGTAATGTTTGACAGATTTTAATGAAATTTGATATGAAGGTACATGGTATCAAAACACAGCCTAAGTTCAATTTCCGAGTATGTAGGTCAAAGGTCATAGCTCATTAAATATGCGAATCTGGTTTCCGATCGATAATTTCAGTAATGTTTGACAGATTTTAATGAAATTTGATATGAAGGTACATGGTATCAAAACACAGCCTAAGTTCAATTTCCGAGTATGTAGGTCAAAGGTCATAGCTCATTAAATATGCGAATCTGGTTTCCGATTGATAACTTTAGTAATGTTTGACAGATTTTAATGAAATTTGATATGAAGGTACATGGTATCAAAACACAGCCTAAGTTCAATTTCGGAGTATGTAGGTCAAAGGTGAAAGGTCATAGCTCATTAAATATGCAAAAACACCTAATTATATATGTGAAAATGTGGTTAACTTCCTTGCCTAGTAATATAATAGTATAGTCTAATGGAGGTAACTTGTTCTGACGTATATAGGCCATTTGTACCCTGCGAGGGGATGCGACGCTTTGCGTTGACTTTTCTAGTTTTCTTTATATTGATAACATAAATTTCCTATTTTCCCCCTAAGAATCTTATTTCTTCACACCAGCATCCAAGTTAGATTGATAGGAATATGTTTTTGTGTGGATGCACTAATATAGAGTAATTTTTTTCCAGTTAAATCATGAAAAATGTGAATTTTGATAAACTATTTATATAAAAATCAATAAATATGAATATACAATATTCAGAAAATAGTATAAATTCTTCAAAGTTCATGCAAGCAATATGATACAAATCATATAAAAAGGGAAATTAATGGGATTAAACTATATAAAGCAATTGACAATTTGTGAGGACATGACATCACAAACATAACCAAATTGGCAATTTGTGTAGTGATTTCCATTGCTTTTTAGTTTTACATACTTTTTCGAAAATTCATAACTTTCTTATTAGTTATCCGATTTTGCTCAAACTTTTTTTGATTGGTTTGTCTGATTTTTCTGGTTCTATTAAAGGCAAGTTATTTTTGGAGTGGACTTGTACTTTAATGCTCAAACTTGAATTGCAGAAGTTTAGTTTTTTATGTGAGTTTAAGACACTCGACTCACTTCTTGTTAGCAAATTTTAAATTTTATTTTACAGAATTGTACAGTACGCCTAGAATATTAGTAAGGGAAAACTCCATGGTAGTGGTTCACCTGTATATCCCAATCAGATATACAAGGAAGGGCTACAGTAATTCAGTTTCATTTCCCCCTTAAAGGCACAGGTGATGACATATGGTAATAATATAATGATAAGATTTAATTAAATAATAATAATAAATCATACAATAACCATAATTATGATAATAATGATAATCACCATCATCATCATCATCATTGTTGAACACTCAAGTCTGTATTTAAAGCTATCTGGGGGGCGTTTCATGAAACAATTAGTCGGTGGTTTTCACCGACTAATATCATTTTCACCGACTAATATCATTTTCACCGACAATTTTATTGTCACCGACTATTTTCCAGGCCTCTGATTGGTCAAATTTAGTCAGCGCCGACAGTTGTCGGTGGACAAATGTTGATGAAATGCCCCCCAGAAGGGGAACTGGAAATGTGATCTTCTACTGGTCTCTTCACTCAGAGTTTACTATAACATTTTAGAATTTATTATATATGCATGTTTGTGAATATTCATATATTTTTTTTTTTTCTGATGATACTTGCTATTTTGGCAAGTTTAAAAAGGATTACTAATAATGCCATAATATTCTGTTAAATTGACTTGACTGTATTGACCTAAAATCCCTTCATAGATCTGGCAATATTTTCACATGTATTTAATTGCTGCATAAACAAAATGCCATATGGGTCAATATTGTAGATTTAATATCCTCTATTTTCTTCTGTTGTGATGTGTTGTGTAGGCCTCAGTGTCTCTAAAAGTTTGACATCGGGCATCGGAACAATATACTATGGAGCACCAGAACAGTTTAACAAGAGTACATATGACAATAAGGTAAGCTATACTAATTTATTGAACCTATAGATTTACTCTCCAACATGAGTTTTGCTCTATTCTAAATCATTTTTCAGAATATGTAGACGATGTGAATTGAACTGTATAGTTATTATGGTCATTGTAATAAGAATAGAAATCTGTTCATTCCTATTGAAAATTAACATCAGTTTTCCCTTGCTTCATAATGGGAATCATTTTTCTTCAAACTTTTGGCGATGTACGTGTATGGGGGGGGGGGCAAATCCAAGGTGTTTGGTCATTTACATCATCATGCATTGTGGAGTTGTTATCATACATTGACATCAAATTGACATCAAACGTGCCAATTCCTTTCATATTTAGTCAGATCTAAGCTTTAGTAGGGCTCTCAATTTAATACAATAATCAGATATACTAAAATCTAGATGTGGTCCATAACGTATGGGACAAAACAGCTTAGGCTTGCCCTTTTGACACATTCCAATACAGATGATAAAAAATGCAACAACTTTTATGACTTGTGACATTGATAATGTTGTGGTCTAGTGGATTGGTCTGGACTGTGACAGACAGGGTATGGGCTTCAAATCCTTGCCCTCAACAAGATATTTGTCTACATTTACCACTCTCCACCCAGGTGTTAAATGCTTTGAGCACTGATATTGGTAGCAGGGGTAATATTGGATCACCTGCCATAATCATCATTATGATGATGGTTATTATTATTATTGTCATGGTTGAAGGGATAGTTGATTTTTGGTATAGAGGGCGCTACACAAATTTATTTTTGTGTGAGATAATGAAAAACTGAGTGTCAAATTTGAAAGAGCATACAATTTAAATGACAGAATCATCTTTGTTTGATATTGACTGCCTAGAGGGGCAATATAACATTCGAGATCCTCGAGGGGAGTTATATTTTTGTTGAGGGACATTATATTTTTCAGAAGCACGTAGCGCTGAGGACAAATATAGTATTCCGAGACAAAAATATAACACCCCAAGGGAAATGAAATATTTTATACAACACCTAAGTAAATCCTTGTCATTTGATTGGAGGATTGTTGGTCACGTGATATTCAATAAATAATACTATTGCACGACCGTGCATTTTTGGTTATATTCGCCGTAGTACGTCAACGAGCATGCATTTTTGGTTATATGCAGACTGCGTACAATGCACACACACACACTCTCTGCCCTGCATGTATCCCATTGTGCTCTGCGCGCATCTGACGCGAAGGCAATCTCAATGTAATCGAGAAGGCCTGAATCCAACTTTAATTGTATCCCACGGCATTATGCCGGTGGGGTACTTTGGATTCAGCAGCGTTATGCCGCCGCCGCCGCGTCATATTCTTGTGTGCGCTCTAACTGCCACATTCCTTGACAGATTTTTTTCAAATTTTGTATGGAGGTGTATCTTGGTATAATCTACACACCTATAACTTTGGTAATGCTGCCCTCAGTGTTCCGTCTTCTATAGGGTAAAAGGCCATATTTTTGTGGATGGTTTGTGTGCGCTTTATAGGCCACATTTCTCAAGGGATTTTGTTCAAATTTTGAACGAAGGTGTATCTTGGTATAATCTAGAAGCCTATAGATTTTGGTGATGCTGCCTCTAGTGTTCCGTCTTTTATAGGGTCAAAGGTCATATTTTGATAGATGTCTTATGTGCACTCTTGTGTGTGGTCTATACTACATCATTTCTTAACAGATTTCTTTCAAATTGAGTATGGAAGTGTATGTTGGTAAAATCTACGCACCTATAGTTTTTGGTGATGCTGCCACCAGTGTCCCGTGTTTTATAGGATCAAAGGTCATATTTTGGTGGGTGTCTAGTGTGCGCTCTGCAGGTAATATTTCATGACGGATTTCTTTCAAATTTTGAAAGGAGATGTATCTTGGTACAATCTACACATCTACACTTTCGGGCGATGCTGCCCTCATTGTTCCGTCTTTTATATGGTCAAAGGTCATATGAAGATGAGCATGATCATAAGAATTTAAGACAGACCACCTAATTCGTCCTCATGACGAATTAAATGTCTAGTTAGGTGGTCTGTCGTCATCGACAGATCACCTATTAATTTCGTCAGAATTTTCTTTCTTTATTATTAGGTGGTCTGTCGGTATCGACAGATCACCTATTGTTTTCGTCAGAATTTTCTTTCTTTATTATTTCTTTATTTTTATTTCTCCGCACTTTTTTGTTCAGACGATAACTCAAGATCGGTTTTGTCAATTTCTTTCAATTTTGGCACAGTCATGGGTCATAGTCATGAGACGTGACAGGAACATTTTCAAGGTCATCAAGTCTTCATGACGTCATCCAGGCGCCATTTTGTGTTTTTTTTTGTACTTTCAACTCATGATCATATCTTCATAACGGAAAGTCATTTCTTATTCAAATTTATCATGATGAAGGTCAATATCCGTCCGGTCAATTTCCGGTCAAAAAACGCGCGCGCATGCGTACGTCCGCGCGTGAGCACGCGTGCAAAATTTCAAAATGCTCCAAATCGTCTCAAATTCGTTTTGGATACGTTTCAGGCCATTTTAAGCATTTCGCAAAACAACTCGCACACGCACATGCGCGTGCGTTTTCGCGCGTAACACCATTACACAACATAAAATCGCCATTTTTTTTTCTTTCATGATATTTCCCATATTTTTTCAAGCAATTTGATACCATATTTATCTCTTATTGACCATTAATAACAAGATGAGCGTCCATTCAATATAAATGTCCGTGCGCGAGCTCTTGTAATACATAGCATATATGGGCAAAAACATGCCTATACAAAATTCATTGCAACTCTTCAGAATGGATGGGAACTCCCAATTTTTTTCATATTTGGATAGATTATGAGTCGGAGATATGATTTCATGTCTCATTTGACCCTCCATTAACTCATGACGTCATTATAATGGCCTCCGAACTCAACATTTCAATTTGCATATTATGACGTCAGCACATTTTTGGAAAATTGATAGTATCTCTGTAAATATTGATTGATTTTCTTCCAAATTTTGATATGTTCTAGCTGAGACAATTCTCCACAAATTTTCAACTCATGATCATATCTTCATAACGGAAAGTCATTTCTCATTCATATTTATCATGATCAAGGTCAATATCCGTCCGGTCAATTTCAGGTCAAAAAAACGCGCGCACATGCGTACGTCCGCGCGTGAGCGCGCGCAAAATTTCAAAATGTTCAAAATCACTTTTATTCAAATGAGATACGTTTCAGGCCATTTTAAGCATTTCGCAAAAAACGCGCACGCGCATGCGCGCGCGTTTTCGCGCGTACTGGCATTTAGCAACATAGAATCGCCGAATTTTCTCTGTCATCATATTAAACACATTTTTCCAAGCATTTTGATACCTTGTTCACCTTTTTCTGACCAGTAATAACGCAATGAGCGTCCGTTTAAGATACATGTCCGTGCGTGCGAGCTCTTGTAATACATAGCATATATGGGCAGAAACATGCCTATACAAAATCCATTGTAGCTCTTCAGAATGGATGGGACCCCAATTTTTTTCATATTTGGATAGATTATGAGTCGGAGATATGATTTCATGTCTCATTTGACCCTCAATTAACTCATGACGTCATCATAATGGCCTCCGAACTCAAAATTTCAATTTGCATATTATGACGTCAGCATATTTTTGGAAAATTGATTGTATCTCTGTAAATATTGATCGATTTTCTTCCAAATTTTGATATGTTCTAGCTGAGACAATTCTCTACAAATGCAGTCACCACGATTTTTCATTTTGACAAAGGCATCATGGCGTATTTTTGCGATTAAAGGAGGCATGTCAATTTTTCACATTTTGCGTGTATTCTCTATGGGACATGACTTTTCTCAAAACTGGATTCTACATTCCGTCTTTCGCGAGCAATATCTCCGTCGTTTTAGTTTTGTTTTGCTGAGCTTTGAGTATGTTGTAGCTGAGACAATAAGCTATCACAAGTGTGCCCTTTATTTTTCGATCAGATGCCGGGATCATGCTCATATTTCACTTGCAAAGTGGGATTTGAGAATTCCATTTTCCGTTCACGTGTAATGTCTATGTGGATTATTTTGGTATAGTGGTCATAGCACTTGCCTCCCATTCCGGCGACCCAAGTTCGATTCCTGGTGGGTCATTTTTTTTTTTTTTTTTGCCGTCGTTTTAAATTTGATTTTATGATCTTCTTCGACTATTATAACATATTATCATATACAATCACAAACAATGTAATAAAATGCCTAATTTTGCGTGTTATATCTATGGGAGAAGAATGTCAATCGTTTGAGTACAACCCTATGGGAAATCTGGTATTAAACCTAATATAGGGTGTATCTCCCAACTCTGCTACAATATCAAATCACCTTGCTAGTCTCCTTCCCAGACGTTTTACTTTTCCAGTTATTCAGCCCAAGGTATATGCATGTTTACGTCTCTCCCGTGGACATAGAATTGTTTACTTGTCTATACTTCTCTCTTTCTCTATATTAAATTCTATTTATGCTGGATATATTGAATGCATCGTTCTCCATTGCATCTCTCTCTTTCTCCTCTCTCTTGCTCTGTTTCCCTTCTCCTCTCTTATTTTGCCCCTCTCCTTCTCTTGCTCTGTCTCTGCATATATATCTCTCTCTACTCTTTTACCCTCTCCCTCTCTCTCTGCCTCCCTCTACCTCGACCTCTTGCCTTGCCTCCCTCTTATTCTCTTGCTCTGTCTCCCTCTGCCTCTGCCCTTCTCTTTTTCTTCTCTCTCACCCTCTACCTCTCCCGCCTCTGGTTCTCGTTCTCCTTCTATTATGTCTTGTAATGTTCCTTAATTTTCTATAGCTCTGCCCTTTGCCCTTTGGCCTTGGAACTCAAAATACGAATTTGCATATTATGACGTCAGCATATTTATGGAAAATTGATTGTATCTCTGTAAATATGGATCGATTTTCTTCCAAATTTTGATATGTTGTAGCTAAGACAATTTTCTACAAGATCAGTTATTCAGATTACATAACAGACCACCTAATTCGTCCTCATGACGAATTACATTTCTAGTTATTATTTATTTTTATTTATTTTCCCCCCATTTTTGTTCCGAGGATAACTCAAGATCAGTTTAGTCAATTTCTTTCAATTTTGGCACAGTCATAGGTCATTGTCATGAGACGTGACAGGAACATTTTTCAGGTCATCAAGTCTTCATGACGTCATCCAGGCGCCATTTTGTGTTTTTTTTGGTACTTTCAACTCATGATCATATCTTCATAACGGAAAGTCATTTTCATTCATATTTATCATGATCAAGGTCAATATCCGTCCGGTCAATTTCAGGTCAAAAAACGCGCGCGCATGCGTACGTCCGCGCGTGAGCGCGCGTGCAAAATTTCAAAATGCTCCAAATCGTCTCAAATTCATTTTGGATACGTTTCAGGCCATTTTAAGCATTTCGCAAAACAACTCGCACACGCACATGCGCGTGCGTTTTCGCGCGTAACACCATTACACAACATAAAATCGCCATTTTTTTTCTGTCATCATATTAGGCACATTTTTCCAAGTATTTTGATACCTTGTTCACCTTTTTCTGACCATTAATTACGCAATGAGCGTCCGTTCAAGAAACATGTCCGTGCGCGCGAGCTCTTGTAATACATAGCATATATGGGCAAAAACATGCCTATACAAAATTCATTGTAACTCTTCAGAATGGATGGGAACTCCAATTTTTTTCATATTTGGATAGATTATGAGTCGGAGATATGATTTCATGTCTCATTTGACCCTCAATTAACTCATGACGTCATCATAATGGCCTCCGAACTCAAAATTTCAATTTGCATATTATGACGTCAGCATATTTTTGGAAAATTGATTGTATCTCTGTAAATATTGATCGATTTTCTTCCAAATTTTGATATGTTCTAGCTGAGACAATTCTCTACAAATGCAGTCACCACGATTTTCATTTTGACAAAGGCATCATGGCGTATTTTTGCGATTAAAGGAGGCATGTCAATTTTTCACATTTTGCGTGTATTCTCTATGGGACATGACTTTTTCTCAAAACTGGATTCTACATTACCGTCTTTCGCGAGCAATATCTCCGTCGTTTTAGTTTTGTTTTCGCTGAGCTTCGAGTATGTTGTAGCTGAGACAATTTTATTTTTTTTCGATCAGATGCCGGGATCATGCTTATATTTCACTTGCAAAGTGGGATTTGAGAATTCCATTTTCCGTTCACGTGTAATCGCTATGGGAAATGTTTTGGGAAATGTTTTTGTATATCGGTAACGCACTTGTTCATTTTTATTTTCCCACCGCTTTATTGTGAGCGTGATTGCTCGAATTCGGCTCCATCAATTTTCATCAAATTTTTGTCAGTCATCAGGCTTATAGAATTCAAGTGCCACCATTTTTTTCAAGGTCATCAGGTCATCGTGACGTCATCCAGGCGCCATTTTGTGAAATCACATTATCAATCATATCTTCATGATGCGTCATCAAAGGTTATTTATATTCATATCACATATATATTAGGTCAAGGGTCAACAAGTCATGTTATCAAAGTACGCGCGCGTCAATATTTTAAAATGCTCAAAATCACTTAACTATTAAACGAGAGTACGAATCAGGTCATTTTAAGCATTTCAAAAATTTCCGTCCGTGCGCGTTCGCGCGCGCAGCACGTTCACATCGTAAACAGGCCGTTTTTTGCATGGTTTGTATTTCTGACACTATTTTTGACAATTTCCAACTATTTCCAGTCATTCTCGACCTTCTATAATGCCACACGCGTGCGTCAAACTTTAAAATTCGTGCGCACGTCAATGGGCAATATAATGTAAAAAGTGGTAAAAACATGTCTATATAAAATCTGCCATAGCTCGTCAGAATGCCTGAATTCCTCTCCATTTTTTTCATATTTGGATAGAGTATGAATTGGAGATATGATTTCATGTCTCATTTTGCCAGTACATATATCGTGACGTCATCATAAAGGCCTTGGAACTCAAAATACGAATTTGCATATTATGACGTCCGCATATTTATGGAAAATTGATTGTATCTCTGTAAATATTAATTGTTTTTCTTCCAAATTTAGATATGTTGTAGCTAAGACAATTCCCTACAAGATAAGTTATCCTCACTTTTCGTTTTGATGACGTCATCAAAGTGAAAATTTCAATTAAAGGCGACATGTCAGAATTTTCTTAACGTGCGTGTTATGTCTACGAAAGTCAAATTTCGTTCACATCATGAATCTACATAACATTAATCTTTGAGCACTATCTAGCTTATTTAAGCTCTTTTTTCTTCCAAATTTTGATATGTTGTAGCTAAGACAATTTTCTACAAGATCAGTTATTCAGATTACATAACAGACCACCTAATTCGTCCTCATGACGAATTACATTTCTAGTTTTAATTGTTATCATAATTTTGAAAGTATACATTCCTATTCCATGTAACTTGAACATAAGGGTTATCAAGTATCACCAATCATGTTATTAGTCTTTTAGGTGACAAAGTAAAGGTCAAATGTCATTTCAGGTCTGGAAACTTAGACTTTGTTGTGGCATCAACATCAAGATTTTGAAATTTTAGCATAATTTCAAAAGTGTTTGTTCAAATTCCATGAAACTTGTACCCAAGGGCTATCAAGTATCACTAGTCATGTGACACAAATTCCAGGTCACAAAGTCAAGGTCAAAGGTCATTTTAGGTCACTGGACTTGGATTATGTTTTTCACAAATTTTTGTTATTTGTTCATATTTCACGAAAGTTATCAATCTTGGTACAAATAATAGTAAATAATTCTTCTGATGATTCTCAGTCAATAGTCACTTCAAAATGCTGGTTATATTCAGAGGATTTCATTTTTGGGGGCCTAGCTGCTAATGAGCCGCCCTGCCTATAAATAATGTCCAAACCTCAATTTGTCATCATATGGAATTGCGCAATGCAGGCGAGACCGCCGAGAGCGTTTCCCTTGTTAGTTTAATTATAGTCCTTATTGTAGAATGCTTTCTTGATTCCAGTGGCAGTGTCAGATGTTGAGAAATCCAACTGTACAGTATTTCTAATCAGGAACAAGCTCAACTAATGTAAATGCCAAATTCCAACTCTGCAGTAAAATTTTGGATTGTAACACGAAAATGCTGTAAAATCCAGTTATATACTAGATTCTAGTTTCTGTCTAGATATGTAGTCAAAATCAGATTAATTGTAAAAATTGACTTTACAGTTACGGTATATAAATTGTACTGCCGCTTTTTGTCCAAGGCTAGCTTGTTAGAGACAACATTTATTTGTGGTGTCGTGGTCGAGTAGATACATCACCGGACTGTCGATCACAAGGTCCGCGGTTCGTGTCCTGCCGCGACACTAATGTCCTTTGGCAAGACATTGATCTACATTTGCCACACTCAACCCAGGTGATGTAAATGGGTACCTGGCAGGTATTTATTCCTTGAAATGCTAGAGCGCCGTAATGCCTGCCTTGCTAAAGCCAGGGTAATAATCAGGGCAGCGCCAAGAGCGTCACAACGCGACGGACATGTGAGCTATACAAGAAGGCACCATTATTATTATTATCCCCTTGCCGACAAAGTCGGAGGGGATATAGAAACGCCGCTGTCCGTCCTTCCTTCCTTCCGTGTGTGCGTCCGTCCGTCCGTAACAAATTTGGTTTCCGATCAATAACTTCAGTAATGTTTGACAGATTTTAATGAAGTTTGATATGAAGGTACATGGTATCAAAATACAGCCTAAGTTCGATTTCGGAGTATGTAGGTCAATGGTCAAAGGTCATAGCTCATTAAATATGCGAAAAAATACACATCTGGTTTCCGATCGATAACTTCAGTATGTTTGACGGTTTTTAATGAAGTTTGATGTGAAGGTTCATTGTATCAAAATACAGGCTAAGTTTAATTTCCGAGTATGTAGGTCAAAGGTCAAAGGTCATAGCTCATTAAATATGCGAATCTGGTTTCCGATCGATAATTTCAGTAATGTTTGACAGATTTTAATGAAATTTGATATGAAGGTACATGGTATCAAAACACAGCCTAAGTTCAATTTCCGAGTATGTAGGTCAAAGGTCATAGCTTATTAAATATGCGAATCTGGTTTCCGATCGATAATTACAGTAATGTTTGACAGATTTTAATGAAATTTGATATGAAGGTACAAAGGATCAAAACACAGCCTAAGTTCGATTTCGGAGTATGTAGGTCAAGGGTGAAAGGTCATAGCTCATTAAATATGCAAAAACACCTAATTATATATGTGAAAATGTGGTTAACTTCCTTGCCTAGTAGTATAATAGTATAGTCTAATGGAGGTAACTTGTTCTGACGTATATAGGCCATTTGTACCCTGCGAGGGGATGCGACGCTTTGCGTTGACTTTTCTAGTTTATATTATGACTGAGATTGTGAGTTTTGTGACGATGCAGTCTCTTCTGTGTGTTGTACCGACACGAGAGCTGCAGTAATTGGTCCTGATCCTGGTCCTGGACTTGTATTACTAATAGCGGGATGAATGCTAGCAGAAGTGGATGGTGCTGTAGATGGGCGAGGTATTCCATCACTCATTGATGAAAGGCATATGCTCATGCGTCTCTTTTTAGCTTCATTGACATATGAATAGTGCTTGATGCTACTTTCGGACTTGTGTCCGGATACAGACATTATGTGTCTGGCTTCGAATCCACTTGCGTCTAGGATATGAATAGATGTTGCGCAAAGGCAGTGGTTTGTGTAGACTTTTGATGTCTGTGCTTCAAGAGATATTTTCTTCATTTTCTCACCCAAAGTGTTCTTGATGCCTGCAGGAGAATTGTAGTACCACACTTGCCCATTGCTTTCCACTCTCGTCTTTGGATGCTGAAAAAAGTGTTGATTGGTTGAGCATGCTATTGTTTCCGCCCAGCTGATTGGTTGAGCACCGCGTGCGTCGGCCAATAGGCCTTGTGCGCTATTGTTCCAATTATTGATCGAATTAACTGACCACCGGTCCTCCCGTAGAGTATAAAACACGCTTGCTTACATTAGATTTTATCCCTTATTGACCATACATTGCGAGACAAACAAATATCACTAGCGATATTATTTTCGATACAAAACCTGTCATGGAAAAATTGCGTAAGTTTTCTCTCCCACGATTGCACAAATGCATCATAAAGTTGATAAATACTTTGTTCTGAACCCCGCGGAGTATTTACATCCGTTGCTGTCGATGACTTGATTTTCAAAAACTCTTCCTTGGCTTTGTAACAGGATCTTTGTGATCAACAGACCCTTTTCCTTCCTTCTTTGGTTTTAAGAGAATGGTGTGAAACATGTCATTAGCTTCTTTGAACTGTGGGTCATTTACAATGTCAAAGCCGAAAGCACTCACTTTTCTGAAATGTCTCTGCAATCCATATCGCAGTGTTATCATGGACCGCTTACTGTACAATTCACCATTGTCATTGATCTACGAACCTCCGCATAAAATGATTGAAGAAAGTTACATGGTTCAGTTGCTGTAATTGTATCCCCGGCAGTATGCCGGTGGGGTACTTTGGATTCAGCAGCGTTACGCCGCCGCCGCGTCCGCCGCGTCATATTCTTGTGTGCGCTCTAACTGCCACATTCCTATAACTTTTGGTGATGCTGCCCTCAGTGTTCCGTCTTCTATAGGGTAAAAGGCCATATTTTTGTGGATGGTTTGTGTGCGCTCTATAGGCCACATTTCTCAAGGGATTTTGTTCAAATTTTGAACGAAGGTGTATCTTGGTATAATCTAGAAGCCTATACATTTTGGTGATACTGCCTCTAGTGTTCCGTCTTTTATAGGGTCAAAAGTCATATTTTGATAGATGTCTTATGTGCACTCTAGTGTGCGGTCTAACTGCATCATTTCTTGACGGATTTCTTTCAAATTTTGTATGGAGATGTATCTTGGTATAATCTACACACTTCTAACTTTTGGTGATGCTGCCCCATTGTTCCGTCTTCTATAGGGTAAAAGCCCATATTTTTGTGGATGGTTTGTGTGCGCTTTATAGGCCACATTTCTCAAGGGATTTTGTTCAAATTTTGAACGAAGGTGTATCTTGGTACGATCTACAAGCCTATAGATTTTGCTGATGCTGCCTCCAGTGTTCCGTCTTTTACAGGGTCAAAGGTCATATTTTGATAGATATCTTGTGTGCACTCTAGTGTGTGGTCTAACTACATCATTTCTTAACAGATTTCTTTCAAATTGAGTATAGAAGTGTATGTTGGTAAAATCTACGCACCTATAGTTTTTGGTAATGCTGCCACCAGTGTCCCGTGTTTTATAGGGTCAAAGGTCATATTTTGGTGGGTGTCTAGTGTGCGCTCTGCAGGTAATATTTCATGACGGATTTCTTTCAAATTTTGAAAGGAGATGTATCTTGGTACAATCTACACATCTACACTTTTGGGCGATGCTGCCCTCATTGTTCCGTCTTTTATATGGTCAAAGGTCATATGTCTTTTATGCGCTTTAACTGCCACATTTCTCGACGGATTTCTTTCAAATGTTGTATGGAGGTGTGTCTTAGTACAATGTACATATCTTTAGTGTTTGGTGATGCTGCCACCTGTGTTCCGTCTGTTATAGGGTCAAAGGTCATATTTTGGTGGGTGTCTAGTGTGCACTCTGCAGGTCATATTTCATGATGGATTTCTTTCAAATTTTGAAAGGAGATGTATCTTGGTACAATCTTCACATCTACACTTTTGAGCGATGCTGCCCTCATTGTTCCGTCTTTTATATGGTCAAAGGTCATATGTCTTTTATGCGCTCTAACTGCCACATTTCTTGACGGATTTCTTTCAAATGTTGTATGGAGGTGTGTCTTAGTACAATGTACACATCTGTAGTGTTTGGTGGTTCTGCCACCTGTGTTCCGTCTGTTATAGGGTCAAAGGTAGTATTTTGGTGGCTGTCTTTTGTGCGCTCTAACTGCCACATTTCTTAAAAGATTTCTTTCAAATTTTCTACAGAGATGCATTATACTCTAATCTACACACATATTGGTTTGGTGATGCTGCTCCTATCCTAGTCTTGACAATAGTCCGAGCCACTAGTGGCGATCTCTACATCATCCTTTTGTTTCAGGGAGGGGAGAGGGGATCTTTGTCCCTCCTTCGAACATTAGGATGACACAAAATCGCTGCCACTGCCGGGGGATACATTCGCATTGCGCGGCAATACAGATTGCGATATTTCTAGTTTAGGTGGTCTGTCGTCATCGACAGATCACCTATTAATTTCGTCAGAATTTTCTTTCTTTATTAGGTGGTCTGTCGATATCGACAGATCGACCTTCCATAATGCCACACGCGTGCGTCAAACTTTAAAATTTGTGCGCGCGTCAATGAGCAATATAATGTAAAAAGTGGTAAAAACATGTCTATATAAAATCCGCCATAGCTCGTCAGAATGCCTAAATACCCCCCAAATTTTTAACGTTTTCTGGAAGCCCATGAAATTTTTATGTGATTTCATGAATAATTTTGTCCAATCGTATGTTCTGACGTCGTCATATTTGCATATGAACTCGGAAATTTGATTTTGAAAATATGACATCATAATTTTTGTATTCATTTGACAATATTGCAGTAATAGGTTGTCGATTTTCTTCCAAATTTTAATATGTTCTAGCTGAGACAATTCTCTACAAATGCAGTCTTCACGAATTTTCATTTTGACAAAGGCATCATGGCGTATTTTTGCGATTAAAGGAGGCATGTCAATTTTTCACATTTTGCGTGTATTCTCTATGGGACATGACTTTTTCTCAAAACTGGATTCTACATACCCGTCTTTCGCGAGCAATATCTCCGTCGTTTTAGTTTTGTTTTTGCTGAGCTTTGAGTATGTTGTAGCTGAGACAATAAGCTATCACAAGTGTGCCCTTTATTTTTCGATCAGATGCCGGGATCATGCTCATATTTCACTTGCAAAGTGAGATTTGAGAATTCCATTTTCCGTTCACGTGTAATGTCTATGTGGATTATTTTGGTATAGTGGTCATAGCACTTGCCTCCCATTCCGGCGACCCAAGTTCGATTCCTGGTGGGTCATTTTTTTTTTTTTTTTTGCCGTCGTTTTAGATTTGATTTTATGATCTTCTTCGACTATTATAACATATTATCATATACAATCACAAACAATGTAATAAAATGCCTAATTTTGCGTGTTATATCTATGGGAGAAGAATGTCAATCGTTTGAGTACAACCCTATGGGAAATCTGGTTCCTTGTCGTGTATTAAACCTAATATAGGGTTTATCTCCCAACTCTGCTACAATATCAAATCACCTTGCTAGTCTCCTTCCCAGACGTTTTACTTTTTCCAGTTATTCAGCCCAGGTATATGCATGTTTACGTCTCTCCCGTGGACATAGAATTGTTTACTTGTCTATACTTCTCTCTTTCTCTATATTAAATTCTATTTATGCTGGATATATTGAATGCATCGTTCTCCATTGCATCTCTCTCTTTCTCCTCTCTCTTGCTCTGTTTCCCTTCTCCTCTCTTATTTTGCCCCTCTCCTTCTCTTGCTCTGTCTCTGCATATATATCTCTCTCTACTCTTTTACCCTCTCCCTCTCTCTCTGCCTCCCTCTACCTCGACCTCTTGCCTTGCCTCCCTCTTATTCTCTTGCTCTGTCTCCCTCTGCCTCTGCCCTTCTCTTTTTCTTCTCTCTCACCCTCTACCTCTCCCGCCTCTCTGGTTCTCGTTCTCCTTTTATTATGTCTTGTAATGTTCCTAAATTTTCTATAGCTCTGCCCTTTGCCCTTTGGCCTTGGAACTCAAAATACGAATTTGCATATTATGACGTCAGCATATTTATGGAAAATTGATTGTATCTCTGTAAATATGGATCGATTTTCTTCCAAATTTTGATATGTTGTAGCTAAGACAACTTTCTACAAGATCAGTTATTCAGATTACATAACAGACCACCTAATTCGTCCTCATGACGAATTACATTTCTAGTTGTTTCTGAAATTGTAAATCCTTTGTGTTCACTATAAGCTTTCAGCACATGCATTCTCAGTTACATGAGATGATGACTTTCTTAGTAGAACGGGAATCTTTTTCATCAATTATTTTGTCTAATACTTCCTCACCAAGCGAAGCGAATCGGCTCGTTGAAGCTGCCATTATGACGAAATAAATTTGTTGCAACTTCATATTTCGCGCTGCAATGCAATGCGTGTATATTTGTGTGCGAAGCGGCGGTGTATGTACGTACGTGTGTAGTGCATTGAACTTGTAGTGTGAGCTTGAGGTACTACGTAAATTACGTCATACCTCTGGATATAACAGCGTTATATTCAAAGGTATGACATAATTTATGTCATGTTTGAAAATATAACACTTCTCATCCTTGTAGCGATGGTCATGTGACAGCATTTTGACCAATCGCACATCAGTATCTATATAGGTCATTTAATATTATACAGATATTGACTGCCTAGAGGGGCAATATAACATTTTTTCATCAGCGCTATGCGCTTTGGAAAAATATAATGTCCCTCGACAAAAATATAACTCCCCAAGGGAAATGAAATGTGATATTGTTCCCGAAGGAAAAAGTCAATATCTGTTATATTATGATGACCTATATTCGATACAAAACAAGATGCAGTCTCATAATCATTCATATGTGTACAATTTTACCGGCACGAGAGCTGAAGTACTTGGGCCTGGTGCTGGTCCTGGACTAGTATGACTAATACCGGGATGAATACTAGCAGAAGTGAATGGTGCTGTAGGTCATTTACAATGTCAAAACCGAAAGCACTCACCTTTTAAAAATGTCTCTGCAATCCATATCGCAGTGTTATCATGGACTGTTATCAATATCGTGGATGCTTACTGTTCAATTCACAAACCTCCGCATACTTTTTTATCGAAGCTTACTCAGTTCAGTTAATTGCTATAATTGTTTCTAAAATTGTAAATCCTTTGTGTTCACTGTAGTGTAAGCTTTCAGCACATTCTCAGCTACATTGATGACTTTCTCAGTAGAACGAGAATCTTTTTAATCAATTAATTTAGTCCAATTCTTCCTTACCAAGCGAAGCGAAAACAAATTTGTTGCAATTTCATATTTTGCGCTGCATGCAATTAATGCGTGTACTGTGTGCGTGCGAAGCGGCGGTGTACGTGTGTAGTGCATTGAACTTGTATAGTGTGTGCTTGAGATATTACGTAATTTACGTCATATATCTGGATATAACGGCGTTATATATATTAAGAGGTATGACGTAATTTACGTCATGTTGGAAAATATAACGCTTCTCATCCTTCTAGCGATGGTCATGTGATAGCATTTTGACCAATCACACATCAGTATCTATATAGGAAATTTAATATAACCATTTATTCAATAATTTTGAACCAGCCGTTGAAAGACAAAAAAATGCTTACACTTTTCAAACAGATGTTTTTAAATAGTTGTTGATGATCTCTCTATTAATCATTATTTTAACAAAAAATAACATGTACAATTTTATTATTAACAATGGTTGAAACCAATCACCTTTTAGAGAATGCCCATATGTGGTTTAATGGCTCTTTTTAATAGTTAACAGGCTTATTATTAAGTCGTTTGTAAATTTTTGTATACCTTCCGAGCATGGTGCAGTTATAACTATTAGTTTGTAATGTAATGGTGCAGGTTTTGGTTACGGTACTAATTCATTTTGACCAAAACTGCACTCTCTCTATCAAAACTCTACTATTTCTTTAATATTGGAAGTATTATTATAGTTCATAATGGCATATTTTTCTCTTTCTAGTGTGACATGTACAGCATGGGACTGATCCTGTTTGAGTTTTACCATCCGTTTCGTACAATCGAGGAGAGAAACGAGTATTTTTCCAAGTTACATGAAGAAATCATTCCAGGAGAGTTACAGAATAGTTCGAAAGTACGAAAAGGAAACATTCCAGAAGAGTTAAAACAGTGGCCAGCTCAGGTAATAATAAGATTCTGTTGAAGATGTAGAATTTCATTTAATTTACATGTACATGTAGCTATGCCTTGATGATTAGAACACCTGTATCTTTTGCCTCATGAATTAGTGTTACTAGCTCTCTCATAATCATTAAATATTTGTGTGATATCACACGCTTGACAATACAGCATTGTTGCGGTACCTTTATATTTCTTGCCTAAAAATTACAGTTTCTGTGTTTATTCAAGTTTTGTTAAATCAGGTTCATGATTGCAACAGTCTTTTATTGGCACATGGACAAGCAATGTGTTCCCCAAGAAGGGGGGGGGGGCTCAAAAAACATTAATTCTATTCTTTCAAAAGAATTATGTATCACTCTGCAATGTTTGTATTCAATCTCACTTTGTTTTTCTGTAGCACTCTGCCATCCAAAGTCTGACAAGCTGTGACAGTGCGGAAAGGCCCAGTGCGTCTGATCTCTTATCTGGTGATATGTTCCCACTGAAGGATAAGGTAAGAGATACAGCATAACAATGACAGATTTAAGAAAGCCTTCTTATGTTAAAGCTTTCTGTTGACAGCTGTTTCTGTCTCTTTCCTAAACCTTCTTTTTTAATCTTCCAATTCTTATTGATAAGAAAAAAAAATCAAAAATCACAACACTCACATGAAATATTTACATAATTAGACAAAGCAGTGATATCATGTTTACACACAAAAAAAACAAAACTGATTGTGGGGAAAATATAAACTTAATTCTCCATTTCTTAAAATGTAGAACCAGTTTACTATTTTTCTGTGAGATAAAGTATTCATCTAGTTTTTTTTTTTACTAAACCTTGCCACTCCCATTTGTTATAATTTGAAATATTTATGTTGCGTCTTGTGATACTGTTTTTTTTAATCAATATTAGTTGTTCAACGACTGTGTACAGGTCTTTCAAATAGACTTAATGTGAAGTAAGTGAAGTTCTTTAGACAGCCCATGTTACATGTATATCATATTGATTTAAATATCATTACTATTGAAAATATATTTTAATCTCATAGGTAATTCATTGTGATTTAGGAGATGTAAAAATAAAATGCTGAATCATAGCATTATTAATCCTTTCATTTAATGGATTTTGATCTTTGTAGATCGTCATAGAACGCCAAGCAGATGAGATCCAGAAACTCAAGAAACTGCTTGCAGAGAAAGATGCCGAAATCAGTCAGCTGAAGGAGACTGGAATTCCTCAGACTTAAAGAACCATGTCATCAGACCAGTGGTCAACATTAGGAATAGGATTCCTCAGACGCAAAAGAATCATGTCATCATACCAGTGGTAAAAATAACACTGTAAAAAATAATTTGTCCATTGGTAATTTTTACTTATTTTTCCCATGTAGAATTTAATTGAAAACATAAGTACAACATACTTGAAATATTGAAGTAAAATCATTTACATAAGAACATGTAATTAATTTCAACTTGTATTAGTAAAGTAATATTAACTCAATAAGAAACTATACATATTACTCAAACAATTTATTTTGATTGTAATTATCTTTTTCAAGTAAAGACTGATGCAGTGCATAATATAAATATTCAGATAATGCATGAATATTCATCAATACCAAATCTCTTTTTTTAAATAAAACAATTCTTTTTTGTGGTTGAATGAAAATTTAACGACTTCAAAATATTTCCTAATTCATTTAACATGGCTTTGCAAAGATAAAACAATTTTTAATTGTTACTCAGTTTAAAAACAAATAAAAACTTGATATTTCAGGAAGTTGTCAACACATTTTTCCTTTTAAAACCCTTTTGGTACAAATTAATACAAAGAATGAAAAGACTGGTGAGTAATCATTTTGACTCTACATGTATATACATGTCAAAGTCCAACAGGAACGGTAAATTAAATTATATGTTTTATCCAAGGCAGGATATTGAAAGTAGAAATTTTGGAACAAAAAAGGATTTTGGTGTTTTACCATATCTTTGGTTGTGGATATAAAGTAATAAAAAAAAATTCTTGAAAATATTCACTACACAACCAACACAAATGACATGGTTTTGCACTACAACACAAACGTTCAGATTGACAGTAACATGTTTTTACAACTGACGTGAAGGCTATACTATATTATCTTTCAGTCACGTATAATGTTGCTGAAGTTTACTATTTTTCTTACGCAAAAAATAAGTTTAGATTCAAAATTGCAAAGAAGCATCAAGACATATTATTATTGATAGGTCATTGATGTAAACTTCTCTGTGATTTGAATTTTATTTGTACAAATAACTTCTGATATATGCAAAAGTCAATGATAAGAATGATAGAGCAGGATACAAGAAAAATGGTTAATGTTTGTACTTATAGTTGTTCATACCATGGACCTATGTTCATACTCAATTTTATTGTGTGAAAAGAAACCAATAGACAACACTGTGATACCATTTGCATGCTGGTACCGTATAGTTTTACAAGCTGACTTGTTTATCAGATTTCTGATCTACAAATATCTCATACTTATCAATACTTTCAGGTTTATGTATTCTTACAACAATTGCTGAAACAACATTGAAAGCAAAATGTGTTATAGCACTATCCATACTTATGTAAGTGTCAATTCTGCACTATGTACCGCTCTGAATTTTTCTTCGATCTCTTCACCTTGTGTTTTTGTCCTGCCTGCATAGTAGAGGCGAGACGTAGGCGCAGCTTTCCGGCGGCGGCGTCAATATCAAGAACTAACCTAAGGTTTTTTAATTTTGAATATAATTTTGAAAGTATAAGTTCTTATTCAGTGACGGAAACTTGGACTAAAGGGTTATCAAGTATCCCCAATCATGTGAGTAGAATTTCAGGTCACAAAGTCAAAGTCAAAGGTCATTTCAGGTCAACAAACTTAGACTATGTTGTGGCATCAACATCAAAACTTAACCAAAGGTTGAGATTTTGAATTGTTATCATAATTTTGAAAGTATACATTCCTATTCCATGAAAATTTAAAATCAGGGTTATCAAGTATCACCAATCATGTGATTAGTCTTTTAGGTGACAAAGTCAAGGTCAAATGTCATTTCAGATCAGTAGACTTGTATTATGTTTTCACATCTTAATATGAGAATTAATAAATCAATTTTTGTTATTTGTTCATATTTCATGAAAGTTATCAATCTTAGTTCAAATAATAGTAAATAATTCTTCTGATGATTCTTAGTTAATATTCACTTCAAAATGCTGATTATATTCAGAGGATTTCATTTTGGGGGGCCTGCTAATGGGCCACCCTGCCTAAAAATAATGTCCCAACCTCAATTTTTCATCATATCAAATTGTGTCATGCAGGTGAGACCGCCAAGAGCGTTTCCCTTGTCTTTTATTCTTTTGGTGACTAGTCATTTCATTCAGCTGTAAGTCAGCAATACCTTGTATACATTTGGTTTTACCATTACTGTTCAGTTAGTCATTGTTTGGTTTAATAGAGTTATTGTTCTGTTCCCAAGTATTGCCTTTATATGACTATGAGGTCTGTAGGCATATTGTGTTATTCTGTGTTTTGCATACAATACATGTACTGTAGCAACTTCAATTTAATTTTTCAGTAAAAATTACTTTACCAAAGGTCATAGATATTTCTATGTGCTAGATGTCATTGTCATTTGATTTTTTCCATTCTCTTTAATTAGTTGGTAGTTTAACTTTGATGGATTTTTTGGACAAATTTGGTCTCTGATCTTCTTTTCTAGACCTACATGTATTTCTTTTCATGTTGATGCAAGTTGTATCTACTATATTTCTAAGTGCTTTTATAATAAATTTCATTGTTTCTTTCATTTATGTTTTCTTGTTCAGTTTGTCAAAATTATTGAGAATTATTAATTATTAAAATCAACTAATGCACAGCACAGCTGGTACATATATATTTACTGAAAATAAATATTGCCACATTTTCTTATGTTGATTTCTAGGATGCAATAAAATATTTGCATTTCATCTCATATCAAATTGTGATTTGACATGTAAGGATTATGAATAAGCTGAAATAAATAAGAGTATTTCATTACCTCATTAGTATATTTGAGTCTTTATTGTGTAATGTCTGCTAGATGATGATGATTGTAATGTCCACGCATGACGATTTTTATTATGATTATTTGTACATGTACCATTATTATTATATTTTCCATGGGTGATATGATAAATAAATCCATTGTCATTGTTAAATCTGAGCCTGTATAGCTATGTTGGCAAAATTAAGGGTAAGGTGGAGAGAATGATGTTGTTATCAACATGAATTGAACGTTGACCCTTTTTTTTCTTCCTTTTCTCAATTGGAATACATGCTTTTCAATGATATACAAGATGAATGCACTGCATTAATCTAATCGTGCTCTTCAATGTAACAAAATTGCTCTGATTATTTCTTCATTCGTTTTCACTTTGATTCAATTCAATTCGGGTTTAGTCTAATGAGTTATTGAACAGTGTTTACAATTAATGTAAACAAATAAATGGAAATGAAAAAAGGATCTGCGATTTAATTTTTTTGTTAGTTAATAAATTGAAAAGAGAAATGCTCCTTTCAAATCGAAAAGACACATTAAAAGAATCATCGAGCCTTGGAAACAAAACATTGATAATATTGTTGTTTTTTAAAGAAGAAAAAACTGGGAATAGTTTTTTTTTCTTCTTTCTTTTTCCCTTTCCACAGGGTTCCTTTATTAAATAATATCATTCACATATGTATACAAGAAGAGATATATACATGCAAAATTTCAAAATGATATTCTTGGCCATTCAAAATATGATAAGAACATACATTTATAGATATCAGTTAAAGATTGCAACCATTCATTTTTAAAATATCACAGATTTACATGGCAAAATAATTTAGAAGAAACTAGATGGTACTTCAACTGCGCGCAGTCGAAAATGATGCCTCCGCCATAGAGCAATTTTACAAACCAAAATGGAAGCAATTTTTAAAATTCAAGTTTGATTGTAATCCATCTGTTGGTTCTAATGATAACGCGATCACAAGCTATTTTGAGATACATAATGAGCCCTGTGACCTTTGACCTCGTGACCCCAAATCTAATCAGTTCATTGACTCTGCAAGATACATACATGACCCAAGTTTGGCGGTAATCCATCAATCGGTTCTTGAGATAACGTGATCACGAGCTATTTTGCATACATAATGAGCCCTGTGACCTTTGACCTTTGACCTCGTGACCCCAAAATCTAATCAGTTCATTAGCTCTGCAAGATACATACATGACCCAAGTTTGGCGGTAATCCATCAATCGGTTCTTGAGATAACGCGATCACGAGCTATTTTTGCATACATAATGGGCCCTGTGACCTTTGACCTTGGACCTCGTGACCCCAAAATCTAATCAGTTCATTAGCTCTGCAAGATACATACATGACCCAAGTTTGGCGGTAATCCATCAATCGGTTCTTGAGATAACGCGATCACGAGCTATTTTTGCATACATAATGGGCCCTGTGACCTTTGACCTTGGACCTCGTGACCCCAAAATCTAATCACTTCATTAGCTCTGCAAGATACATACATGACCTGAGTTTGGCGGTAATCCATCAATTGGTTCTTGAGATAACGCGATCACGAGAACGGGACGTACGTACGTACGTACGGACGGACGGACAACCCGAAAACATAATGCCTCCGGCTACGTTGTAGCGGAGGCATAAAAATCAGAAACACTTCATAAAAGGTAACCACTTCTTCATGAATTTCTTTTCTTTCAGATTTGTTTTACATATATACTTTTCCATATCATAATAACACTCTATCGCTGATATTATGTGTTCAAAAACTGGCAAACAGTAAATTTCTTTCCTTACTATAATCATGATACAGTTGAGGGCACTGTTGTTATTTCCATGAAACCGAAACAAATATGTACATTATTACTGGACAGCCAATGCTAAAGCTTTGACCATATTTCGTTTGAATAAATACAGTAACAAAATATATGTAGAATTGTTTCTTCCCTGTTATTACAGAATGTACATAGGTTATCTGTAACTAATTTAAATCTTAACAAAGCATCTTTCATATAAAGAATTCTATTCAGTATCTTGAACTGAAACCACCTCATGTTTACATCGACAGTTGAATAAAAGGGAAGTAGGTAATAAGAACTCCATACGGTATTGTCTAGGTCAAACTCCTGTTTCCACTTTGTAAGACTTTTACATTCGTTTATCTTATGCTTCAATAAAGAACGGTATATAATTATGTGCACAACCCTTTTTCACTTTTATTATTAATAACAATGGTTCCGGGATGTTACATTTAGGTTCAATGACCTTTGGTATGACATTTTTATTAAAACCAAATCGAATAGCATGACAAAACCATACTATTGAAAAAAGTTTACGTGTATATTGTATTTACGTTGGAAATCAAAATTTGAGAGAAATTATCCATCTGTTTCTAAAACATCGTTCAAGTTCAAGTTCAAGTTTGTTTATTTTCCACATGTGATTCATAAAAAACAAATATACATACATGTCCAGACATATAAAAAATGCAAAGTAACACAAAATTAACAAACAATAATAATTGACATGCAATATCATCTACAGTGAATTGAGTAAGATCTGAAAAGGCTAATAATGCCTCTTTCCAAAATGGGAATAGTTGGCTGAAAATTACTTCACGGTTCTCCAATTGGATTGTAAAGAAGAAGGAGGGAGTCTTTCTTGTTTTTGAGAAGGACTACAACTGGTTAGCGAGAGGGAGAAAAGGTGGCGTAAAAAACATTCTTTTTTTAATAGGTGAAGATGATTTGTAAACTTGAATATGATACGAGAGCAAGGCTTGAAGAAAGTCTTGATGTTTCGAACAGGTCAACTGTTCGTCGTCATGCTATCAAAGAAGACAATACTGTTAAAAACCTGACAGCTAGTAACGATCACGTGATAGAAAACAGTGACCAACACATCAATTTAAGTTGGTGATCGATGAAATACGTAGATTATTTTGATGAAAGGATTAACTTTATCTCTCCACGATTCAATCTTGATCTTCCTCAAACAAAACCAACAGACCTTCCAACTAATCCTATTACATTCTCAAAGATACACCTTAAACGCACCTGCGTATGAATTGTGTACCTAGAACTGGTCGATTTTTTAAAAGTACCTGCATGCGATTTATTTAGTTTATAAAAGTCATTTCTATCATGATAAATTATGCTGACCAGCTAGGTGACTTTCATTCGTTTGTAATCAGCAAATAAATGTCGGTTGACACAAGAGACATGTTGACAAAGTCCATGAACAAAGGACCGTGTTTCGTAATGTTATGACGGATACAGGTGAAGTATTGGGTGATTGTATAGGCCTCGCCTTAAATTAATTCGTGATAATAGAACATTATTTAAAAGTTTGTTTTCTCTCTCTCTCTCTCTCTCTCTCTCTTTAGAAAACTCAAGACGTAATGAAGGTATGCCCCTAATCCTCGATTTTGCATTTGTATTTTGTAATACCCTAAACGTTTGTTAAGATATGCCCCATTAGCTAAAATATGCATGATGATTCCATAAAATTTGTTGGTTTTAGTTGCAGTGAAGACTCCTACTGTATCATGGTGGCGTACAGTGTAAATAACGCCGGGAAATAACGGTAGCGTTCAGAAAAGGGGGAAGAACGTCTTCTGACTTTCTCAGCAAATTCTCCGAAACATCGGATAGCTTCAATAAGTTTTTTTCTTTATAAAATGCAGCATTTTCAGCGCTCTCGACATATGGTTACGATTGGTGTCAAGCCATCTGTGATGTAGGTCCAACTACTACGAACACCCGTTCAGTTCCACCTCTTTAATGTTCAAAAGCACCGACAGCGCCAAATAATTTTGTGCAGACGATTTGTTTATTCACCTGCGAGTTTTTGATCGGTATAAGTTTGGCGCGCAGCTTGAGGAGATAGGATGCAAACCGCGGTTAGGATTAACACGGGCAAGATCAAGTTTAGCGGATCTCATAAAGAAAGAGTTCAAGAGATACTGTCCAGATAACTGATAATAATGATTTCATTTCGTGTGGTCTACATGCTCTAATTATGAGTTACGGTTCGGCACGCGCTGAAAGTGTGACTGTGTGTGTTTGAAGGGGTCGGGGTACGTAAGCGATGGATTATTACATGCTGGTGATGCTAATGTTGATCCAGATTGCTAAGAAAAAAGCACATAGCCGCTGCATGGAGATGAGTAACCAGGAACGTACTGCTTTTGCTTTATGTCCTATTCGTGGGACTTGTTAAATGAGAATTAATGCCTAATAAGCGAAGGGCGCGAGCGCATCGACCTGGTTTTGAACCCTGTACCTCTCGGTTTAATACGAGGCCACTGCTCTACCACTGAGCCATCATACCTCAAACTGAGCCAGTTTAATGCACCAATCTTTGTTAAGTACAAATTATTTCATTACGAATAATTGTATTTCAAAAGTTAGAATGCGAATAGCATACATTAATTGTTGTTAGGTAGTAAAATGTTATGGCTTGTCCTACCAAACAACACGTAATATATGCAATTCGCATTCTTACTATTAAAATACAATTATTTGTAACAGGTGAATGAAATAATTTATAACGAGGCACTTAAAGGTATAGACCAGTTTTGGAAACGCCCCCTCTCAAAAAATGAAATGGAAGCTCTTATTACCAATCATGTGAAAGAATATGTTTTGACTAATACGTGATGATACAAATTTTGCCGGGAAACCGCCTACTAATTGATATATTTGGTAAATTATCATATCAATCCGGCCTGGATAGATATCGCGTAGTCCCATATACATCATTCTGTGTACAGTGCTTGTAACTTTACCAAGACTGGGCCAAATTTCTTATCATCTTGATGATTCCAGAACCTTGCAGTACACACCAATACTTATATGCTAGATGATCGACCTTTTCTGATCGATTCCACAACGTTTCTTTCACAATGCAATCGCATGACCAGAACTGGGCCCCGTATTACAAAGAGTTGATATCAATCGCAACTTATTTGCGATTGATATCAATCGCAACTATGTACATAAGAGATAGGAGACTGCAAACTTGCGACTGATTGGAGGACTTACGATTGATTTGGATCAATCGTAACACTTTGTAAGACGGGGCCCTGGTCTATATTTTTAACAAAGATTTGTGCATTAAATTTGATTGTATTTCGAAAATGGCCTATACGTCCTGTTGTAGCAAATCCTATGTATCAATGGGTTACGTTCATAACTCCTTGTATGTATAGTAATTGAATGTTATCTTGCTCGTTGTATGGATATAAACAACTTAAAAAAAATAAGAAGCCATTTATTATTAAGCCAGTGTGTATGCTTTATCTGACAGCGGATTTCTTATAATGACAGAGAAAAGCTAATTTCTTTGAGGAAGAGCTATTTTTCGTCTCCACCTTGTTTGAGAAGTAAATAATTGGTACACTCAAATTACTGATCGTCTACTAATAGATCACAGAAACCCTTTTCTGGTGGTGGTGGTGGTGGTGGTAGTGATGGGGGTGGTGGCGGTGGTGTGTGTGTGTGTGGGTGGGGCGCTAACCAACACTTTGGGCTTATATGGTACATTGATCAGTAATCTTAAAGGGAAATCCAACCATTATAGCAAACTTCTCTAGAAGAAAGCAGAAAAATCAGAGAAGTAGACTCGTGAAAGGTTGAATGAAAGTTTTGAAAGTTGCAATCACTATTGGTATGGGCTCTTCAAATTGGCTCAATCGGTAATAACTCTTGGATGAAGTGGCGGACAACTTTCCCTTTTGTTCCAAGACATACAAGGACTATCATTTCAATTTTTCAAAAAATATGACTCTGGAGGGTCTATTCTCTTTAGAGGACCTATCATAATTTTCTAACCATAAGGGAGAAGGCACTTAGAAGAGAAACAGAAATTAATGATATTTTGTACTCCACAAACTGGAGAGTTATCAACGACTACGTCATAATCCCTTGACCAAACTGTCAATTTGAGATTCGCATAGACTTAGTGATCTCATATTTCAAACATTCATAATTTTCTCATTATTGGTCCGATATGTTTCAAACTTTCGCTGTTCTGTTTATCTTACCTTTCTGCTTTCATACAAATGAACTTATTACAAGGGTTGGATTGCCCTTTAATGCCCTTCTAGCTATTCATACTATAGTATTCACTATTCAAGGTATCATGGTTATCACCAATATCATCATTAATATTATCAGTTCATCATTATCCATGTAGTAACCACCATCGCGTAAAGCAAAAAAAAAAGGGGGGGGGGTAAATAAATTAGACCGAAGACCTACCTCTTGCATTATTATTATAATATAATGGTAATCTTAAATTCTTTTAAAGCAACCGTCGCAAATGTCGTATATTCTTCAAAGTACTATCACGCAATCATCCTATCATTTTTATCACCATCATTGCATGAAGGAGAAAAATACTAAACGGATATATATATATACTATATACTCTATCAGAGCAAAGAAAATCAGTGAATTATGGGGTAGTAAAGTACTGAGAGAGAGGGAGAGAGAGAGAGAGAGAACAATACACTTTGCCTATCACTCAACTTAGTCCAACTGAAACATTATGGTTCTTCGTAAATTGGCACACACATAAAATGTCATTAAACTTTCTTTTTGGTAATGATCACATTTTTGCACTCTGCGGTGTAAGTATACCTTGCAACGGGGCAAAACTAGCCATTAAATTCCTCGGTAACATTAGTCAAGTTGGTGCTACTCTCGTGAAAGAAAAACGCGCCCGAGTCGAAACTCAATTTACCGAAATACCGTTTAATTTCAAAAGGTCACGTCGCCCAAGTTTTGAGATAGAACAAAACAAGTTGGCCAAGCCGGGATAAAAGAATGCAAACTCTCTCTCCTTTTTCCTTACCCATAATTCATACTGTGAGCTGAATTATGCCTCAATTTAAGTGTTTAGCTCTTTAAATGTGATGGCCAATTTTGGCGGGGTCTTGGTAAAGTTAACGATTATACGAGCGCACAGAGGCTAAAAGGGAATTAACTGTAATTTGTTTGAATTTACGTCAATCAATCTACAACCACCTACCGATTACGGTGGCAAACAAAGTGTATCAGACGCTGTTCATACTTAACTATTAATCCATAGCAATTTGCTGTAGTTCTATTGTTGGTTTGATTCTTATTTTCTACAAAAACCTAATACTTAAGGACATCAGGCATATTCAAATTCATTGCAAAAGTATATTGCACTGACACAGGTGAAATTTTGTTTTGAATGTTTGATATGTGAGCAAAAAAAAGGGCAAGATTATGTTACAGTCCATGATATCACTAGTGCAACTATCTTGCCATAAATATGCCTTGCACACATAGTTTTGAATTACTTAGTTTATAATGTTCTCTATGATTATTTCATTGTAGATTGGCCTAACAGACAATTCTCATATGATTACCAGCACAATGGTATCAAAACACGAATATAAGACCATACAGACATATTAAAACTCTATACTGTCACTTACTTGTAAATGTTTCCTTACAATCTTTATAATGATTGTTATAATCTCTAAAATAAACCGTTTCAATGTCAAAAGAATTCTGTTATATTTTATAGGAATAAAATTAGAAATTAATTTATTTGTAAATTGTAAAATTGCAATGCTCGATACACTGTATTTTTCAATTTACTATAATTTCAAAACGTTTCGTTTTCATCTGTCCTGTTTATAATCTTTCTAAATTCCAAGCTAGATGTAAAGACTTAGAATTTCAGTGAGCTTCTTCTTGTTATAACAATCAGTAGCTTTCATAAATCCGATTTGTGTACACCCAGGCCATATTATAATATATCCACTTAACTGTTCAATACCCTAATTATATACCCACCGCAACTTCAATTTCACACACAAAAAAGCGCATTTGTGTTGCATTTGCGTCGATTTGTTTTTCTACTTTAGCTTGCCATCTCCGTAGCTTATTGTATTGCTGGTTTGTTTGTGTTTTCAACCGCTGTTTCTCATTTTGAATCTTTGTTTACTTCTACAACATTAGCGGAACCACTGGAAGGAAGTCTCTCACCTAATCTATTTGTTAAATCAAAACACTTGTTCTTTGTTCAAGTCAAACAGAACAAATGAAATAAAATACATCAAATCTTCGCGTCAACTTTCGCGTGAATTTATTTGAAGATGTCAAAGTGATTGCGTAACACAGGAAACCGGAGGGACCCATGTTGATTTTGAAATTGACAGATGACATTAATTACGTTAAACACTTACATCTGTCCGAAAGCCGGAAAGATAGTCATAGACTCTACTATGGTCTAATCACAAACCAAAAATGTCTATTTTTTAACTGTGTTCTACGTATAGCATGAGCTGTAGGCCTTTAAAGCCCCACTGTACTACTTGTAGCTACTTGCTCCCTCTATATAGAAAACAATGCCTAAGCGGTCCCCGTTGGTCCCCCATGATCCTCTTTTTCTTATGTTAATTGACAGCTGAGTTGATGAGATAACCACCTGTCAGTGACCACGCTAATCTCTCTAATCCTTCCTGGCCAAACTAGTGCAGAGGGGCTTTAATAATTAAACTGACATTCACTTTTGATTAGGCAACTAATTGGCGCTCTACAAAACCTCAGATTGGATCGGATTGGATCCACTTCACACAAATCATTTTGTTGTTATGTAATTAGTTCAATTTCTTCTTTTCCTCAATCATGCTAGAAAACAAGGCTACAAAAAAGGGCACCTTCAAAGTGAAATCTCAAAGCGAAAATATACAATCTTTTTAGACATGGGTATATACCCCTACATTGTGATTACATTATCAAAGATGATTTCAATATTTGTTTCTCTTTATACATCATACAAGATATTGCTTAAGCATCATACTTTTGCAGTTGAAAGTGATGGTCTTAAAATACATTTTGCGAGCGAGCGAGGAACATTTTTGAGATTTGTGACGTCGCAGTTCGAAAATTACATCTTATAAAGAAGTAAAAACCCAATCCTGATGGGTTATAAGCACATTCTCATAACGGTAGACTGAAAAGACCTTTGATAAGTCACATAATTATATCATCTATAAATGCGAGCGAGCGAGCTTTGGGGGAAATTGCTCTTAGTCGCTTGAAATTAGGGGCACGTTTAATGATGAGAGGAAAAGGGGACACTTATCGAAAAGGATAAGACACTTATTAGAAAAGAAAATGAGCACGTGTCAAAGTACAAAGGGTAATTATCAGAGGTGAAAATGGGGCACTTCTTACACCTAAAAAAGGGAACACTAGGGATGAAAAAGGCACTTATGAGAATGGGAAATTGGCATTTGTCGACGGAAAAGGGGCACCCATCAGATTTTGATAGGGGCATTTATAAGAGGTGAAAAGGGATAGGTCCCTTATTAGAAAGGAAAAGGTGCACGTATCATTGTTAAAGGGAAATTATCAGAGGTGAAAAGGGGCACTGACCAGATATGAAAAGGTGCACTTATAATAAATGAAAATGTGCATTTGTTGAAAGAAAAGGGGCACCAATCGGATTTTAATAGGGCCATTTATCGGAGGTGAAAAGGGGCTTTTATGAGAAGGGGGCAATGGCTCTTATTAAAAAGAAAGAGAGGAACATGTTAAAATAAACGGGGTACTTATCAGAGATGAAAAGGGTAATTATGAGAAGGGGAAGGGGCACTTATAAGAAGGAAAAAGAGCATTTGTTAGAAAGGAAAAGGGGCATGTGTCAAAATAAAAGGGGCAGTTATTAGAGGTGAAAATGGACACTAATCAGGGATGAAAAGAGCACTTATTACGGGGGAGGGGAAGGGGCACTTGTCAAAGTAAAACATTTATCTCCAAGATTTAAATAGGGGCAATTATCGGAGGTGAAGGGGGCACTTATCTGAAGTGAAAAGGAGTAACTTCTCGTACCTGAAAAGGGTCATTTACCAGAGATGAAAAGGGGCACTTATGAGAATGAAAAGGGACACTTTTCACAGGTGAAAAGGGGCATTTATGAGAAGGGGAAGGGGCTCTTTAAACAAAAATGGGGCACTTATCATAAAGAAAAGAGGCACTTATTAGAAAGGAACAGAGGCACATGTGGAAATATAAGGTGCGCTTATCCGAGTTAAAAAGGGGTAGTTATTAAAAGGGGAAGGGGCACTTTTTACAAAGGAAAAATGGCACTGTCAAAGTAAAAGGGGCACCTCTCAGATTTGAATAGGGCAATTACCAGAGGTGAAGGGGGCACTTATCAAATGTAAAAAGGGGCACGTTTTGGGTACTTGAAAAAGTGGGGGCACTGGGCCCCCGCCCCCTGGAAGGGCCGCCTCTGGGATATGGTTGATGATTGTTTTAACCTGAGTGCTAAGAAAGCATTACATACTTGTAAGTAAGCAACCAGGGGACCGACGCCTTTAAGTCCTCTCTGAGGGACTAAAATTGAAACTACAAACAAAGTTTGATTAAAAACTTGTAAGACATAGCTCCCAAAGTAAGTACATTACAAACAATTTAAACCTCTTGGAAACAAGGAATGATATCAATGAACTTAAATGACTATAAACAAAATCAGCTATTACATTTACATTTATGGAAATCAATAGTAGTCATGGGCATTCCTAGATTTTGCTCAAGCGCAACAGCGCAAGAACACACATTACATAGTATTATGCCAATATTATCATCACTATCATAAGCATAATCATGCAGACTGACCAGGGGTGTTGATAGACCTTCTTTTTTCCGTGGGGGTGATTGGATGAGAGTTTGCTTCAACCAGGAATGTTTCAACGAGCCAAAATAAGTCCTGTTTTTCATGCAATATGGCGACAAAATATTGCATCAGACACTGCTATACCCACATGAATTTATAATGGCTGAGGGAGGGAGGGGTTTAATTCCACCCCTCCCTCTTACTACGCCCTGATGCTCTCAAATCACATCAGTAACTTGGCCAAAGCCCCCGCCGTGATAGGATGGACGCTTTGAGGTTGTTGCTACCTGCGGCGTGTAACGGCCACACCGGGGCTCTATACCGCTGTGTCGCCCTTCCCTTATTCGGTAAGGTATGCCCATGCAACAGGTTCTATGGTTCGTTCTGTGGTGGAGTGTTGAAACCTAGCACCAGGATTCAAAGCATAGGTGGATTTTGATTATTATGCTTGCTCATATCTGATTTATCTGATTGAGATGTATTGATGATCGAATTCTATTCTTAAATAGAATATAATCGCCATCTACATGTTAGATAGAGATATGAAATCAAATTTGATCATATTTATATTATAAACAAAACATTTGTTGCATACACGTTTCCTTTCTATATTTTTTCGTACTACTGTATATTGCGTTTAGTTTTGCAAGGCCCACAAGTTTAACATTATACATGTATCTTCTTATGCAACTGATTAAATATATAAATGAATACATGTAAATAAAGAAAGGAATGGATAAATGTACAAATAAAATGTCTGAATGATTAGATTGATTAACCAAACATCCATTAGATCGATACAGAGTGAATGCACAATCATAATTACATTGAATAAAATACTAAACACACTTTGGGAACATTTCAACTCTTCTTGGCTTTGTAATTTATTATTTCTTACAAAGTAACTTTCCAATACTTTTTATTAATAGTTTCTATAAGATAATTTGTGCAAAATATGTAACCACATTTTGAAAAGAGTGCAATTAAGATGTAAAGTATATTTTCCCCCCAGATAATGAGAAAACATTTATATTGGTACATGCCGCCTAACGTATGCATACAAAGCTGGTAAGTGTATATCCGTATACATGTTAATCTCAATGGCTGAAATGCACAGAAACTAGATTCGTATACATTGTATCAAGACAACAGCAAATGAGTTTAAAGTAGTAGAGCACGAGTTGATAGATACTATACTTAGTTGTTAGTATGCCAAGCAAATCAGTGTCAGGAAATGGTTTTCTTTAAAGGTAAAGACCAGTTTTGGAAACGCCCCTCTCTCAAAACTGTGAAATGGAAGCTCTCATTACCAATCATGTGAAAGAATATGTTTTGACTAATACGTGATGATACAAATTTTGCCGGGAAACCGCCTACTAATTGATATAGACCCTCTATTTGGTAAATTATTATATCTATTGGGACCAAATAGATATCGCGCACGTGGTCGCGTAGTCCCATATACATCTTCCTGTGTACAGTGCTTGTAACTTTACCAAGACTGCGCCAAATTTCTTATCATTTTGATGATTCCAGAACCTTGCAGTACACACCAATACTTATATGCTAGATGATCAACCTTTTCTGATCGATTTCACAACGTTTCTTTAACAATGCAATCGCATGACCAGAACTGGTCTTTCTCTTTAAAGTCGACCAATGATACTCATTACTCAACAGGCCATTAACTATAAATATCATCTTATGTTGCTTTTCGTCTGTCATCATTATCATTCAGTTTTGTATTACCGCATCATACCCCACAAAAGATCGTTCATAGATCCTTATTAATGTCGTCATCATCATCATCGTCGTCATCAGCATCGAAATCGTAATCACACATACACACACCACACTTGCGTACTTCCAATATCTAAATTATGATGAATCGCATGTGTGTCACTTTGGAGCGTATCGCTTTCCATCTCCTTCGCCCTCACGTGCCGCGCATGCGCGCATCCTGCATCTTCACAGGCATAATCCGTGTTGCCATAGCAACTGTCTCCGACACTGCCATTGGCATTCCCCTACACTCCCACCGCTTGCATATTTCATCGGAACACTTTTCATTTTACATCATCATCATGTCACCACAGCCAAGTGGAATCTCTTTCCATTCATCATGATCACTTATATATATATATCAGAGCATGTGCATGGGGCAGGTCCGTTTTGTTCAAATGTAACTCGATTCGGCAGAGGTGCGCTTTATTTTTAGTTGGAATAAGGATGGAATTCCTCATTATGACATCTTATAAATGCCATTCCCCCTGAACATCAATAGTTCGATGCTACACCTTCCAAAATAATCTCCAACATCATGTTGTTTATCTTGTTTCATACCACTGAACACTCAGCAAAAAAGAAAGCAGACACTCTTTATTGTTCAAAGCTTGCATATGAAACATCAATGCAATATAATCAATTATATATCAAATAAAATGAAAATTAATACTCTACCAACCTCAATTAAGATCAAGTTTTTAACTTTCACGTTTGGATGGGCACATTCATTCGACCGTTAGAAAGTCTGATTAAGAAAGTACAAAAGTAGAGCAAGTAGCCAGTCAAATGGGAATAAACATGTACATTTGTGAAATATTCTTGTTCAACGATGAAAACAAAGAGTGAGAACTAAGTATCAAGACTGCATGGTTTTAGCAAGCACAGTAAAGACAATTCCCCTTTCGTGTTTCTCGTGATTGTATTTTTCTTCATTGTTTTAATTCGACTCTATACAAGATGGAAAATGCTCATCAACATTTGAATGGCCAGATGCTCAATTTTGCAATTTTCTTTCTGAGACTCATTTTTGTTAGGTGGCTATGCTCATGTGTGAATAGAGTGATTTCAATTGCATCATTAGCATCTTAAAGAGAATTAGTTTATATTTAATTTGATATATGAAAGATAAGTTCATAATAAATACGTTTTTGAAAATCATAATCATCCATAGTGTCCACTTTCTATAATTATGATTACCATAATTTTGTAGTAGATCAATTATCAAGGTTTTAATTAACAGTGAAACCTTTGTCATTAAATGATAGCTAGTTTGTTCAGAATCCATTTGAATCTTTGCGGGTGAACAAATATGAACAACAACTACAAAGAATGTCGAGCAGTATTATTATCATGTCTTTTGTTATTTGCATACGAAAATCATTAATAAAAACATATCGACTTTGTCTATTGAAAGTGATATACATGTATATATATATATATATATATATATATATATATATATATATACGTCATCTTTATCATCGTTTTTTTTAATTGTGTAATAAGCTGAAGAAAGAAAAATATTATATCGATGCCTCTTTCTTTCAAAATGGACCCATAACCGTCCATAATTTAGTCGGTGGAATCACCATGACCATATGAGCCGGCACACGACCATTTTTACTATTCTTTCACGATAATTCTGCCGAGTCTCGCCCGGCACGCGAGCGCACGGGTTCGGTCCATTTAAGGGCATGACATATACTATTCTTACAGGCACGGAAAATAAAATTATTTCTGGCATCTTTACTCAATTTCTTTACCGGAATTTGATACGTTTAGGTCGGGTCAAAAATAATAAGGGGGCGGGGGAGTAAAGAAAATGTCATTGGTTTGATCGGACATTGTTATAATTTTGTAACTATCTATCATGATTTAAAGTAACTTTTTATATCAAGAAGCAAATCTATATTTATTTACAATTTCAACGATTGTTTTGTTCTGTTTTTAAAGCATATAGGAAATATTACGATGGAGGAAAAATATTTTAAATTGGATTCTCTTTGAAAATTATTAAAAACTTTAAAATTAAAAGGGATTAAAAAAATAATAAAGAGTACACTGAACATGCTGAAAACCCGTGATGTCTACTGTTAATAAATAAAACCCCTCAAAAAAGTTTGGAAACTAAAGTTGGATTGATTCGATCTCTTTTATCATGGCATAATCATCACTTTGATTATTATCAGTAGAAATTATGTTAATTCCTCTTTAAAATGATACCACATTTGTTATGATTTTGCAGCTATGGAGTGAGCAGTACATCAGAATATGGGGCAGGGTCAAAAGTGAAAAGTTGCAAAATGCATCGGTAAGCACTGGTACTGTTTTACAGATCGATCCATCTTCTTTCTTTGACGTAAGAGAGTGTGATTTTAGTGAACGACAGTAGGGCTATGATTCTCAACTGGTCATCCATGAATGCCAAATTCTAAATAATCTGAAATTGACTTTCATGCACTATGGTGACATGTCAGGCAAGATTCGCTACCGCTTGGTCATCAACTTTCTGAAGCATCATGCCTAGGTTAACAACTGTTGAAAAGGCCCGGGCAATAGGGCGATTTAAATGCACAGTCGAACAAGAGAAGTGCACTTTGCTATTACCATGATTCAGAACTCTTTTTGTTCTTCTTTCGTTTAAAATGGATTTCAACTTCAGTCGCACAACTCCTGATCCTCAATGGTACTATGATTAGAAATGTTGATATGATTCGTACTAAGTCCATGACGTGGGTAGGAGGGATTGGGAGGGGGTATTAGTTGGCTTTGAACTTGATGTATCTGTCCAGCTCATATACGAGGGGCAGTGAGTTGATGTGTCGGCCTGATGTTGAGCTTCAAAGACTGGAGTTTATTTATCAAAGTGATAAACACTGCACTGTGTGTGCCAGTCCGGAAGTAATTTATATAACCGCCAATATAAAGGGGATCGATGGGAGATGGGTGGATGGAGAAAGGGAGGACGTGTCGAGGTTGTGATTGTGATCGAATGAATAAAGACTGAATGAAACTAGGGAGAAAAAAATTGGAAATTACAAATAAAACTATGAACATCGACTAAGGCTACAAGAATAAATATTATTTTATGGCGGGGGGGGGGGGATGATTAATGGTATTATAAAGGGAATTATCAAGGGCTTTATTAAGGAAGAAATGAAAATGGGAGAACAAAATTAAATAGGAAAATGTCTACGTATAATGGAAGAGAGACAGAGAGAGAGACACAGAGAGAGAGAGATGCATGGGGTTACGCAATTGAGAGATAGGGAAAGAATAAAGAGAGAAACAGGGGAAAGGGAAGAAAGAGAAAAGGAGAGAGAAAGAGCTAGAAAATAAAGGAGATAAGAGAAGGAAAGAGAGAGAGAGAGAGAGAAGGAAAGAGAGAGAGAGAGAGAGAAGGAAAGAGAGAGAGAGAGAGAGAGAGAGAGAGGTAGAGAGAGAGAGATAAGAAGCAAACCAGATGGTTAACACACCATCTCGTTCGGACGAAGCGATGCACTTTTTTTTTTACATTATGGTATCCTCGATGATCGAGACCAACCCCACCAAACATCTCCTCCTCGCATCCATAACCGGAGTGAAACACCAGATTCCATCACACATCATGGTCATCATCATCATCATCACCCCTAACATCATCCCCCATCTGCGGAAATATGCCAAGAATCTCGCCTTCCTCTCCTCCTTCTCTACCTCCCCCCTCTGTCCGTCAGGGGCGGATATTTTCAATGGAACATTAACGAAGGGATGCATTGTTGGTTTTCTGGTCTTGTTAGGAATAATCATCACGGAGTAGGAGAGAGCCGGAGAGATGGAGAGAAGCGGGGAGAGGTGGAGAGAGGAGAAGAGAAGGTCGCGTGCCAATTTTGTCCGGCGCGTGGCACTGGGAAGGTCAATGTCCATATATGGGCGATAAACGGAGCTGGACCCGAGGGGGACCAGCCGCTTCGTGGTGCGTCAAAACACAGGACCAACTTGTCAGGGCTATGATATAGAAAGTGAAAGGATAAGAGGATGATGATGAGGAGGAGGATGATGTTGATGATGTGGTTTAGAAGAGAAGTAAGAAGGAAGTTTGCATACTGGTTTCTGTCTTGAGGTCAGAGATCTCTTCTTTGTGTCTGAGGGAGGATGAAAGTCATGTGTAAATCATTATTTTTCGAAGATGATATGAAACGGACTTTGAATAAAGGGATGGATAATTGGAAAACCGTCAAACAGAGGATCCCAAAATATAGGTCAGCAACATAAAAGTTCCTGTATCCTAAAATTGAGAATGAATTGACAAGATAGTTTAAAGTTTCCCAAGAAATAGTTTTAGAATTGTTAAATCATGTTAACGTTTCATATCACTACCATCTTCCATCACCATTATAAACATGACCACTGCAACCACCGAAGCCACCACCACCAACCCCACCATTTGCAGCATCGCCAACATCCACACAACATTATACCATTACCACCTCCAACACCACCACCAAAAACCCTACCACCACCACCACCACCACCACCACCATCAACACCAACTCTACTACTACCACCACCACCACCACCACTACTACATCACCACCACCACCACCACCATTACTACCACCACCACCACCACCACTACCACTACCATCCCTACAAGGCTACCACCACTTCCAAAAAAAAGATTCTAGAAAGAAATAAAAAGATGATTTCCTGTAAAACAAAAAACAGGAATAACAATGCGGAAGCAAAATGATATCTTCATCTCTCAGTCCGTCCTAGCCTACATGATGCTTCATCCAGCGAGATGAGTGCTTTTTGTTTATGGTTGACGAAATTCATGCACTCACAAAACCCGCAGTTATGTTCCTGTAGGCTACTTGGTGAAACAGTGTATTGAGAGTGTGACTATATAAATGAAAGAAAAACAGAAGACAGTGTAAAATTGTATAGTTATTATGATTAATACACACAGTGGGGGGTGGGGGTAATCAGGCTTACTGACAAGAGAAGGAGAGAAACATGCTGTTTTGATTAGTTTAATTAGTTATTAAAACGTTATTCAAGATTTCTTATGGGCGTGGTGAGTGAGGGGTATAGGTTCCAAATTCTTACAGTCGTAATTTATAAAAGTGACAATTTGTTCTGTATAACATTAATTTATTCATTTGTTGATAGATAAATGAATGATATTTTTTTGCAAAGAGCATAATCAAACATGGTAGTATTTCGTACAATGTTTTGCTTCTCCACATTCCCCTACTATAACTGCGGATTTATTTGGGTTCTTACTAGGTGGTCTCTCTGACCCCTCCTCTCCCCCTCCCTTACCCCTCTAATCCTAGGAATCATCCCGATGTAGGTGTGATAAGTGGAAAGAAGGTGTGATGTTGGAATAACATACGCGGTTTAAACCTGATTTGATACGATGTCATGATAACATCGTATACCTGCGCGGGCGGAGAATGATTGTGGTCAAGTTATGTAAGGGGAACAACTGCCAATCTCACATGTGTAGTAATTGGGTTGAAGCTAGCTGACCAATTTGAGGTGCGGGCAAGCGCTCGAAGGGGGTGCATGGCACATTTTTAAAGGAATTATACAAGAGACATTTACAGGTCCCTTTTTATAATATCAGTAAAATCTGTTTTCGCATAGAACGTAGAATAACTAGGAATTACTTTACATGATTATAACTTGTGAAGCTGTTATGCCTTGTTAAACGTCTTCGAACGGAGTCCTACGTATATTCGGACATTAGGAGTAGGCTGACAAAGTTTGATAACTAGGATACTATTGATCGTTGAAAACTAGAAATAACAAAATGTTGTAAAATGCAAGATTCATACAAATATTGAAGATAGTAATAGGAAGTGAATAAAACTACAATAAAAGATTACTAAAACAAAACAATATATCATATGAATATAGTTTTAGTGACTATATTATATAGATAAACTTGAACGATTGCAATCAGTATACTTGATATCATTTTTTCTTGAAGCGAAAGAGAAAGAGAGATGCGGGGAAATAGAGAGCAAGAAGGAACAGAAAAGGGGTATACACATGAAGTGAAACTGAAATAGACATGAGTAAGAATAGAAAGTCATATGACTACTCCCTAGTGGTCTTTATATATGAAGAGTTTCATTCCAAAAGGAGCTAAATCCATTTTTGTAACTTCGGAGAAAAAAGAATTTGTTTACCAGATTTTGTTCAGGCGTCTATGGAAAAGTTATATTAGAAGGTGCATTTTTTCATAATTGCCCCCAAAATTCTGGTAAATACTTTTGTTGAAAGACGGGTACTGAAGTGAACAATGTTCTGATATCAATAACTCAATTTTCATCAAAAGTGGATTTAACTCCTTTTGGAATTAAGCTCTCATAATTGTATTGCTTGCTCAATGACCTTTCTTCTTATTTCACAGAAAGGGAGATAGTGATAGGGCATGCAGTCTAATCCACGATTTGACGAGGTTGTCAATTAACATTTCATCTAAAAACAAAAATTTAACAAAATCTTTGTTGCCAGAATAATTTCATGCGAACCAATCCCTGATGTTTATGACATGAATGAAAGTCATTCAATGATTTTTGTCTTCTTCTTTGTTTCCATTTTAAATTTTCGATTAAAGCCTACTTCATGATTGACGTGTATCTCTCTCTTCAGTTACGGTACATGCAGGCCACCGTCTGGTGTATGCATATAGGACAAAACTTACAAATGAGTCATATGTAACCAGAAAGAAAGAATGAAAGAAAAACTTTAGAGAACGATAGAGGAATTTTATAGGGGTGGCCCGAATCATCAAATTATCTTGTGAGAAATCAAGAAGAATAACTTCATAGTATCATGGTGTATGTATTCATAAGAAAGAGCGCTTGTGAAGATAACCAACATAAGTAAACATTACTAGGACTACAGCCTGCGTATGTGAGTGTCTATCGTGGGTGGCTCGTACGTAATTCGTGGATTGTTCTACTCTACTTATAATATCTTTTCATTAAATTCAGTTTTCAGTTACACTTTAGTTTCTTTTATTTCACATGAAAAAACATAGCATATTAACAAAACTGATATTCATGAACAATGAAGACATCTACACAGCATAAGTTTGTATTGCATTTACACTAGATAATTTCGAAATCACATGTGAAAAAAGGAACTTAATAAAAAGCATAGCTTGTGGAGTTTAAAAGTATAGACCAGGGCCCCGTCTTACAAAGAGTTGATATCAATTGCAACTTATTTGCGATTGATATCAATCGCAACTATGTACATAAGAGATAGGAGACTGCAAACTTGGGATTGATTGGAGGACTTACGATTGCTTCTGATCAATCGTAACTCTTTGTAAGACGGGGCCCAGTTCTGGTCATGCGATTGCATTGTGAAAGAAACGTAGAATCGATCAGAAAAGGTTGATTATCTAGCATAACAGTATTGGTGTGTACTGCAAGGTTCTGGAATCATCAAAATTATCAGAAATTTGGCCCAGTCTTGGTAAAGTTACAAGCACTGTATACAGAAAGATGTATATGGGACTACGCGATATCTATCCAGGCCGGATCAATATGATAATTTACCAAATAAATCAATTAAAGGGCGGTTTCCCGGCAAAATTTGTATCATCACGTATTAGTCAAAACATTCTTTCACATGATTGGTAATAAGAGCTTCCATTTCAATTTTTGAGAGGGGGCCGTTTCCAAAATTGGTCTATACCTTTAAGTTCCTCAAAATCATTTTTTTTCACAGTGTCATTAATAGTCAGGTAGAAGTATAACAATGGATTAGGTAGAAGTATAACAATTGATTTGGTAGAAGTATAACAATTGATTAGGTAAAAGTATATATAACAATTAAATTACACACGTATATGATGGAAAGATGACATTATTTTCAAACACCATTTTTCTTATTATACTTTCGTTTTATTGAAATTAAAAGAAGGGACCCAAAATAAAACAAACAAAAAAATTACATGAAACACTTTGTTGCCTTATTCACCCCTCATTTGTTTCATTCCGTTTCTCATTTGTGGCCAATTTCTAAAGTGTCACGTGCTTGCCAAAGTTGCCCAAATTTCTTCCGACATAGCAGCAAATCATGAGACTCAGTTGGCATGAACAAGTGCGTATTATATTATTATATCATTTCGGAAGATTCCTCATTAAAGTGTATTTATGAGAGTCAGAAGTGAAATCGAAATGAAATTTCATAATTTTGCGTGGTCGTATACTGATTCAAATAATATTTCGCGTAATTTTAGATACGTTGCCAAATTTGGTATTTTCACCAGGTCAAGCCTTATTGAGCGTGGTTATCGTCTATCTGCCCGTATACCCGCGATGTTATTGTTAGTGCTGTCCCACTGGAAAACTATTGCCTCAATGTGTTTCGATTAAATGAAAAACTTCATTTGAATCAACTTTAACTTCGTTTTGATGATGATTGTGAAAGTCTAACAAAAAGAGAGAGAACAAAAAAAGGAAAATCTGTCAGATTTATAACCCACAACTGTAGATTCTAATTTTGATCAACCTTTTTATTTAGTCGGATGGAAGTATAAGATTCTTATTTCAAAACAGATTATTTCACATCATTGGAAAAGAAGACATTTGGGTTATAATTATTTAATTAATCTTTTTCTTTTTCCCGGCATCCATGTGACTCAATATAAATCTTTCTGTTGTTTTGTATTCAATGTTTCTTGATTTCGTCTTTGCCGAATAAATAATGTTATTAATTATGTATGAAATATTCTAATATTTTGTTGTTAGAAATGTGATAGTTAGACAAAAATACTGTTAAGTTTTCCATGTACATGTATATTGTCTTGGCTTTGTTCCTAACTATGCTTATATGGTGTTAGAAATTATGAATATAAAATACGTGGAGCTATAACCTTGCTCTCAAATCGGAAAAAAATGTAGAACCAAGCTCTGACATTTCTGCAGACACTCAAACCTTGGACCACATATATTTATGTCAGTTTGTGTCAAGTGCGTACGCCTGTGTTAGATGCCTCACACGATGCTTTTTGTTGTTGTTTTTTTTAATGCACGCGCGTCACACTCCGACAAGGTTTTGGTTTTTGTGTTCATTTTCTTGTGTGATATAAGAAGGATTATGGATAAAATCTGGAGAGCTGTTTCATCCAAAAGAGGCTAGAAAAATGCAGGATCGGTAAAACGATGAGGCCTTGATATAGTTATGTGGCATTTTCTTTCTTGTAGTCCATTTTTTTGTTAGTGACCGAAAACGGTAAATAAACATGAAATATTAACCTAGTCAAAATGAAGGATATATTAGTGAAAGATAAATAATTCGAAGTTTAAGCCTATTCTCGACATTAACATTTGTTTTAAAAAGAAAACATATAACAATAAGATTTGGGTCTATACGCCCTCGCAAGATAATAACTTATTCACTAAATGTCATTTCCTCTCACATTTTCTTGACTAGAAACCCACATGTTTCTAATAGATGTTTGTTTGTTTGTTTTTGTGGGGATGGATGATCGAAGTGCCAAGATTCAAATAAACGTTTCAAAGCAAGTTCTACTTTCCGCAAACAATGCACGCGGTGACCGTTATAATACTGAGTATACTTTCAAGGCATGCACGGACTTACTTGTAAATGGAGCTATTATAACAAAGGTTCTTAATAAAGAGGTTTATATATTATGATGAATTGGTTCAGATGAAAGATCTTTCTGTAGTATTGATTGAGCAACAAATTTATATTTTTTAAAAATACAGATTTACATAATTGTTACTTTAGAATGATGTTTTACGGAGTTTCCCATAATTTCGTGGTCTCTTTTAAACACACACTAATGGTTCATACATCTATATCACGTACGTGTTTTAGTACAGGCCTCTGCCTCGTCGCCTTTTGTTCCACTTTCATAATCTCGTTACTAAATCGCTCTGACCATGGAGCTAATAGGACTTCTATTAGCTCCATGCTCTGACACACTGTAGTTGGATAAACCTGATTGCCTGTTAAAACTGAACATACAGCTGGTATAAATCTTTGTCCAAAAAACAGTAATGTGTCTGTTTGTCGGTTTGCTTGCTTGTACATTTTTTTACATTTATATCTTTGTATTATTCAAATCTGTTTACATGCATATTGCTCAATGATCATGATGATATATTCATACATCTGTTAGAGCATATATATTATATACTTCATCGCCTTTCGTTCCTCTTTCATAATCTCATTACCGAAAGACAGACATTTTGAGTGGATGTACCCGACTGCCTGTTATAACCGAACATACAGCTGGAATAAATCACTGTCCAAACATTGTATCTTTTGTGCTGGAGAGGAGAACGTCAGGTCCCGTTGACCGGTAGTAGTTAGTCCTAATGATTTGGATGACGATGGTGGAGCTGTAGTCGAGTTGTAGTCTACTTTTCTAAACCCTCTTTATTGCAGTCAGTACGTCCCAACTTTGAAAATACTTGTATTGAAATGGCTTGTGTTAGAAGATTATTTTTATTAATCGTGCTGGTCCCATTTTATCACCTTTCTTGTTTTGTAACGATTAACTTGTATTATAAGTTTTCTAATAATTTGTAGAATGCTGAATATTGTGATGCACTGTATCTTGATATTGGTAAACAAAAACAATTATTCAAATACCTTTGATTCTTTTGATTATTGTGAGTAATATTTAGATATTTAGTCTCTGCGATAAAATAATTTCATCAAAATGTATTTTGTATGTATCATACAAGAACAAATCATGCATCAGGCTCACGGCCTTGAACGAAGAAAGCCTTTAGGAGAAAGCAAATAAATGAAAATATAGATGTTATATGTAAAACAGCAGGCCTCGCAAATTCATCAATCATAGTTATGATGTATTATCATTGTATTATGAAAACAGGAAATTGTATTGAATTGTTTACGTTAATTAAAATGTGTGGTCAAAATAAAAATGTTAAAACCGATAAGTGGAGAAAAAAGTTAAGAACTGACCTCTTTTTATTCTTTAAAAAGCATGAATAATCATGAAGTTTTAGAAGGATTTGCAATTTTTAAAAGAAGACGGTCTGGATCTACATCTTCTATACTAACCCTAGCCAATTTTACGCACGAACTGCTCAATAGTGATAACTGGTATATCAGGACAACCAATTTAACTCGTCAGGATCTCAGTCTGTCAAAATTACTTGACAGATCTTAGCAACCAATGAAAGTAACCGAAAGGCCTGTCACGGGCCGTTGGCTCCCTAAACTCAGCTTTGATTGGTGGGTTGGGCCGGCGAAGGCACGCGCGATTGTGATTGGTGGAGACCCAAGAGGCATGGTGGTGTAGGACGGGGTGTGTACTCGACGGGGGGAGATGCGGTGATGGCGATACCAGTCACCTACCAACTGATGCGTGCTGGAGCTGGCCCATCCCACCCCTGGACTGGTATCAAGGACTTACCCTGGTTGTCGGTTCAAAGGGATAATAACACTTGTTGCTGGAGGAGAAAGGTGGATGCGCAGTATATATAGGATCTAAACAGCGCTTGGTGTCCAGTCCGGTTGGTCGTTGCTCGTCCCTCCATCTCCTCCTCCTCCTCTTTCAATCAGTGTCATCATCTTGTTTCATCATCAGCATCATCATCATCAGCTTTCAACTCAACCTATATTTCACCTTTGCTATTATGATTGTGTTGAATCATCTTGCCTTAACGCTAATGTGAGTCAGAGTGCGTCACCGGAGACCACCACACAGCAACATCGACCCCGCATCACTTTCCAGACAGGAGGAACCATCATCTTACATTCGATACAATCATCACCATCACTTAAAGTTGTTGACTTTTAGCGTCTTATTTATTCCACTTTTCATTCCAATTTCATCTCGAGACTGAAGAGGTAAATCGAAAAAAAAACCGTCAGAACAAAAATTGGCATTCACCGTTTTCGTCTGAGCCTTGTGGTCGTTTTGAAAACAATTTACATCATCCTTGAATAAAAGGGATACCACATCCTACCAGTGCCAGTGCAACATCCACCCCGCATCACCATGCCTCGCTCTTTCCTCGTCCGCCGTGTCTCCCGGCCTAACAAGGAGAAAGCCGCCATGTGGGACTGCTTTGCCGCAGAAACAGCCATCCAGAGTAAGTCTTCATTTCATTCACATTTCTTCAAACAAACTTCATCACCATAGAAAGAAAAAAAAGGAAGAAAAAAAAATAACAATTTGCTAAATCAATTTTGACAGCGAGTTATGTTTATGACGTTTTGATTCCGAACTCGAAAACCATTTTCTGCAGTGCCCCGTCTCAAGTTGCCAAGGAAATTCGGATGTAACAAAACTAGTTTTGTGACTATTCTTGTCACCAGAAAAGAATTCCAACGGTTTAGTTTCAAAATATGTTGTCGTAATTATATACAGTGCTAAAACCATGACTTTTAGAAGTATTGAATGTCATCTTATTTTTGCCACAGCCCAACAAGTGTACTTTTCTTTGGAACAAATTCTTGTCTTCTAAGTTCTATATTTAGCAGAACAAAATCTAAGATTCATGGTAATATTAGCGAAAGTGAGCTCGAAAGTTTCCCTCAATTATCGTCTAAAATGAACAATTTCACCTCCTGGTTCGGATACGTTTTCTTAATTCGATACGAAATTTCTTCTCGGTCCATCTATCTTTATAACACGAGCCAAAAATGTTGCTAATTAACGTTGAAAAACAATTTCTCCATCGGGAAAGTGATCGGCTACAAAACGTGGTCTTCAAGTTCTTTTTATGCGCTCCATTGATTTATAAGTGACGGGGGCAGAAAGGGTTTTAGTTACCCCCAGTCTGTATTTAGGTATATCGCTGATGTAAATGAGGTGTTGGCGAAAATGACCCCTTTGGGATGGCCGAGTGATCAAGCGCGTCGCGGTCACTCGCATGGTCACTATCAAATGGTCACTCCTCTCTTTTGACGATCGTTGACCAACCAATTTTGTTTGTCTTTTCACATGGCGCGCGACCGAAATTCCCCTTAGAGGGGTAGTTGAAATATATGTGGTTTTTATTACACCTTACACGTGAACTCGTATCAAATACCAATGGATACCAATGGAAACGGAATGAAACTCGAAGGAGGATAGAATAATAATGAATTGCTCGCAGGTTTCCTTTTTGTGTTTGGTTAATCAACAACTTTGGAGTCTGATATGCTTTTTTAGGGTGAAACGAGTATGCCCCGTTCGACCCATTAAACTATTATTGCCAGTGGCTTTTACCTGAATCTCAATATAAAAAGGGTTATACTGATGTAAAATTTAAGAAACGTAGGATATGCTTTAAACCAAAATGTTAAGGCACTCTCTTGTTCTGCACCTTATTTATGTTAATCAGTTTCATCAATGTGATTATACAAAGATAGAAGAACTTGTGAATTTTGTTTTAGTGTTCATGATGTTCTTCGTTATTAACCAATCTAAGTTGAGATAGTGATTTTACGCATCAAATATATCAATCAAAATCATTATTCCATAAGATAGCTCTTTAGTCTTTACTCTAAGAACATTAACTTTATTCAATTCGATACCACCGTAAATTAACATCATAGTTCATGCGCATTTATTTCACTTAAAAATTGATTTAGACGAATCAAGCTTGCTATTCGAAATCGATAGTAAATATAAAGTGAAAGGAAAACTTCTAGAGATAAACAGTATTCTCGTTCACCGAACTTTCTCCTTTTCTCCTTTTTATTTATTAGTTGATAAGTGATAACCAATACATCTTTCATCATATCACTGTACATGTTCCATTATTATATAACTGATATTGATATGTTAGGTTCTTGCATACCAATAGTCTTATCTAAAGAAATGTAATCTCCATTATTTGTTGCACTCAGAAGTATTGGGGCACAGAGTTCGTGTTACCAACCACTTTACAGAGCTCCTCATCAGAGCGACCCCCGCTACGCTACCGCTGGTTCTCCCATCAGATAAACAAAAGAAAACTCTCCTACTTTCTCAAATGATTTGCTCTCTCTCTACTCATTTTTCTTGCCCATTTGCTCACTGTTTTTGCTTTGCGAGTATACGAAAGCAAATTAACATCTCACGGTTCTAGAAATTCATAGTTAATGGATCTAACGAGCGAATTAAGCATCGTTATATCGTTAGGGTTGTTGTGCAGGCGAGCAAAGTTCTTTCTCCGGGTTTTCGTCCATTTTTTCTCCCGCCAGATCCCACGGGGTTTCTTTACCATTCTGATTTGGGTGAAACCACCTTTGTGCTTCTTTCTCTCGACTCGAGCCTTGTTTCGGACTCGACGGGGGCTTGTCTTTAGTGATACTTTGTTGGCACTAATAGGCAAGTTATTTCGATGATTAACCGGCATTGCACTTTCGTGAATTCCGACAGCTTTGCGTCATTATTTCGAGGTGGTGGCATACAGTTTCAGGTTTGCTCCATTGTTTCTGCTCAGAAGGTAAAAACAAAAATATTTAGGAGAATCAATTTCAACTTAAATGTATTTATAAATCCAAGGCACACACATAACAAAAATGAACTGTGTTGTACCGCATGTAAACGAGAGTAGTCTAATTATGGCTCTTCATCGCATTCGTTTAAACAAAGAGAGCTCAAAGAATATGAAGAACAAACAAAGATGGAGCTCAGGAAGGAAAAGAAGAAAAAACACGAACATTTTAAGATTCCCTTCAAGATTTTATGACTGTTCGTTAATGTAAAATATTGTACCTCTGATCCAGTCATACGATTAAAACATGCGACTTGAAACAAAAAGAGGGAAATACCAGGGTCTCGATAAGCCGTCACTTCTCATTAAGTCGTTCGTGAAAAAGTACCCGAAAGCCTCAAGAAATAGGTAACGCTACCTATCCATCCTCCTCATTTTTTCTCCTTTATGGAGCACGCTATTTGAATACGAAACAGGTGAAATGGAATGTCACAGTTTCAGTCTATTTATTTCTTCTTTCTGCTTTCTTAAGGGATATTACTGAGGCGATTCTTGATTAGAATGCGATGT